>JAVIAB010000108.1:31077733-31223518 GCA_032433765.1 Megaustenia siamemsis | reverse complement strand
TCTATTTTTGTAACTAATCAGGTATTGCATCAGGCCATTATAGGGAACTGAGTAACACCATCTCTTTTGTGAAATTTCAGATTTCAAAGCTGGAGCAAACCATTCTTATTACAATCACAGGCCTACTACAGGACAACCCTCAGATCTGTGCGAGGGTGTCGTGACCTGGTAAACAATATTGTAAGGCAGTAACAAATGCTGTGGGTTACCAAGTAGAGTCCACCAGTGTTGTAGCTGTCTTCTTCGTTAGAGAGGTCTAGAAAATTTTCCAAACCACCTTCTTTTAGTAACCACTCTCCAAATTCTCTTCCGATGATACCACCGGTCCAAGTACCAAAGTCCGTTTCTAAAGTACAAATGTCGGAATCAGAGTCGAACATGTCTTTAACATGATTCTTAACTAATCGATAGGCGAGGGTATATAGAACAACAAGACGACCGAAATTGCGAATCCGATCTGAAAGTATTTCGATAACGATGGTTACAAACGTGGCGTAGATATCATGACCACCGACTCTCTGAATTATTCCAGTAAATAACAGCTCATTTCTCTCCGATAATGTATATACTAGGTTAGCCATAGCTTTATAAAACTTGGAATGTTTCTTACACGTCTTATCATATGTATGAATAATATCAACCCCCAGGAACATAAACTCCTTCATAAGTTTATCCAAACACATTCTATGGACCAGAAACGCCCACGATCCTCGATGAGAACCCGACCAACTCATTTACCTTAAGATGGAACTGGAACTGGAACCGTTTTCAAAGTTACGCTCTTCTATGATTGGTTAATCACTCTGCCGTTCATAGTAATGCTCTTTTCTGACTGGTTATAATACAGATGTCAGCCATTTCTGTGCTCCGCCTCCCATGTTAATGCTCTTTTCTGAATGGTTATAATACAGATGTCAGTCATAACTTTGCTCCGCCTCCAATGTTAATGCTCTTCTCTAATTGGTTAATCCAGATATCAGTCGATGTTGGCATAATCACTCGCTGATTGGATAATGTATTCATTTGTTACCAATTTATATTTAAACTAGACCCGTCAGGGCTTTCGTGTTATAAGTTTGGTTGCTTCAAGGAAAGTTACTATTCATTCTAACGGATTGAGATTCTATTTTACACTGTAAGTTGGAATATTTTCTCTTAAAGTACGTTAAGGCTTATCGATAAAAGGTTATTCAATTGTATCGATGTTTTTAAAGTAGGCATGCTAAGTATTGTTGAGCTTGATGTTTGATGAAGTTAAACTAGGTATGTTAAATATGGTTGACGAAAGGGTTATTGGATTTTCTCCAGATGGTTTCTCATAATGAGGTTTCTTCTGGTGAACATCTGTGTCCATTATGTTCAAAGAACTTTAAATGGCGCGGTGATTTGTTGGATCATATTCGACAATTACATACAACCATCATGGCACACTAGACAATCTACATACACTCATCACGACACACTAGACAGAACCTACATTCAGCCATCCCGACACACTAGAAAACCTACATTCCTCCATCATGGCACACTAGACAACCTACATATAGCCATCATGCGACACTAGACAATCTACATACAAGCATCATGGCACAGTCGACAACCTACATTCATCCATCATGGCACAGTCGACAACCTACATCATCCATCATGGCACAGTCGACAATCTACATTCATCCATCATGGCACAGTCGACAACCTACAGCATCCATCATGGCACAGTCGACAATCTACATTCATCCATCATGGCACAGTCGACAACCTACATCATCCATCATGGCACAGTCGACAACCTACATCATCCATCATGGCACAGTCGACAACCTACATCATCCATCATGGCACAGTCGACAATCTACATTCATCCATCATGGCACAGTCGACAACCTACATTCATCCATCATGGCACAGTCAACAACCTACATCATGCATCATGGCACAGTCGACAACCTACATTCATCCATCACGACATACCATACGTCTCTGATTAAACGACATGACATACGTGACTGTTACAACGAGATGACTATTACAACGAAATGACTGTTACATTGACATGACTGTTACAATGACATGACATATGTGTCTACTACATCGACATGACTGATACAACGACATGGCTATTACAACGACATACCATACGTCTCTGATAAAACGACATGACATACGTGTCTGTTACAACGACATACCATACGTCTCTGATAAAACGCCATGACATACGTGTCTGTTACAACGAGATGACTATTACAACGAAATGACTGTTACATTGACATGACTGTTACAATGACATGACATACGTCTCTGATAAAACGAAATGACTATTACAACGAAATGACTGTTACATTGACATGACTGTTACAATGACATGACATACGTGTCTACTACATCGACAGAGAGTTCAGTGGTTGAATATAGAATCGACTCTGAGCAATCGGCGCAAAATATAGTCAGTAGCCAAACACTGAATATAAATTCGAAGGCTTCGAGATGCAGATGTGTAGAAGAATAGGGAGTATTGGTTGGAAAGAATATGCCCTTTTGCCCTACCGTGTCTAACTATTTTGACTTTGGACCTAGATTTTTAATGTTTTGAGTTCAACTTTTTAGTTATGAGACGAAATTTTGGGGTTTGGAACTAAGTTTTCTTATCTGTAAGGTTCACCATTACTGTTGTCTCTTATTCATTGAAGTGCTAGAGATATAGAACTCCAAAGTCTAAGCTTTCGTGGGTTTGGGAGTAACGTTTTGGTCTTTGCTTGTTGAGTCAATCGAATAAAAGTCGTCGTCTGTTAATTTGAACGTCGTCCCCTGCTCTACTACAACTTTCACTACTACAACTTCTACACCAACTACGTCTACAACTACAACTTTCACTACTACAACTTCTACTACCAACTACCTCCACAACCAACTTCCTCTACAACTACAACGTCCACAACCAACTACCTCTAATACACGCCAACTTCTAACCTACTACTACAACTTCCAACTTACTACCTCACCCCATCAAGCGACAGGTCCATTCTGAACAACGTGACCACCTCCCCTTTAGCAATTTAACACTATCATGTATTACTTCTTGTAAACAAACTACTTTGTTTCTTATGTATTATACTTGTCTATAATGTGCAATAGTTAAAGACTACATTATTGTCTACCCCCTGTGTTATCTATTGTGGGATATATACGAATAAAACAATAAATAAATAAACTTACATTCTGACAACGTGACCACCTCCCCTTTATCCATTTAACACTATCATGTATTACTGATTGTAAATAAACTACTTTGTTTTCTATGTATTAAATATGTGTATAATGTACATTAGTTAAAGAATACATTTTTGTCTAAACCATGTATTATCTATTGTTCAATATATACGAATAAAACAATAAATAAATAAACTTGTCAGTGTTAATTTCCCCTAAACATCTCACATTAAAACAACCACCCAGTAAAATTCCCCTGATAAGTGGTATTCTAATCTTCAGATGATAAAAAGTCATTAACGTAGCCCTGGCCAGTCTGGCACTCAAACATTCAATCAAAACTTTTCACAGCGAAACACGGTCTTTGAACACGAAACGGCGCAAAGATATTAATTACCCCCAAGCGTCTCACATTAAAACATCGGTATCGTAAAATTCCCCTGTTAAATGACACTCCTGATGAACACTTACCGGCTACGGAGATTTCACCACGGGAGGCGGATTCTTTGATGTAAACGCGGTCCGTCTAACGGGAAGTAAGTACTCACGGGTGGCGGATTCTTTGATCTTGCGGCCCCTTGCTGCGCGTCTTCGCGGCTGCGCGTCTACCGGGAACTCTTTGATCTCGCTTAACGTTAAACGCCGTGTAGTTACTAAGTTCGTTAACGTAGCTTCGTGTAGCATGTGTAACGGCCTAATCTGTTACCTTTAATTCTAAAGGAAGTTTTTAAAACAATAAATAAACTTGTCACTGTTTTTTATTGCCTGAGAGTATAAAGAAAGAATAGATTTATGAAAGTTACGGCACCATTGAAAGTACAAAGAATGAGAAAGTTATGATACCACCACCGCCCCTTCGCCACCGCCGCGGGAGGTCACCACAACACCACCACGAGAGGTCAACGAGAGGTCACCCGACGCCGCCACGAGAGGTCACCACGACCGGAACAAAAATGGGCGGGTAGACTCTCATATAAGGAAAAAACGGTAGACTCTCATATAAGGAAAAACGGCACCAAAAAATGTGCTTCCATGTGAGGGTAGACTATTTATATAAGGATTTAGGTGCTTCTGGAAGCACTTTTGTTGCCTATATCACTGGATATATACTACTCATGTTACTTGGCAATTGTAAATGGAGGTCACATGTTACTTGGCAATTGTAAATGGGGATGACATGTTACTTGGCAATTGTAAATGGGGTGACATGTTACTTGGCAATTGTAAATGGGGATGACATCTTACTTGGCTACTGTAAATTGGAGGGGAGGGGGTGAGTGGTTACTTGGCTATATTGTAAATGATGGTGATAAGTCACTTAGCTTTTTTGTAAATGGGGGTGACTGGTTACTTAGCTGACGATGATGACTTGAAGGCAACGAATTGGTAACTTCCTGGATCAAAGATGGTGGAGTCAGCAGGCCGCAAAAGCTTTCTTGAGTCCATGAGTTCGACTGGTGATAATTTCTTCTGCCTAGGGGTTAGTACAAGACTAGGTCTTCTGTGTGAGTACACCGACCACTGTGTGAACATGTTCGCCACATTGTTTTGACGCAGGCTGGCACGAGGGAGGCCAACCCTGTGGAGATGATCGAACGTCGCCGTCATTTGAGTTTCCAATTTAAATATGAGTGTCATAGGTTACGTTTTGTTATACATGAAGGTCATAGGTTACTTTTTGTTATACATGAAGGTCATAGGTTACTTTTTGTTATAAATGGGGGTCATATGATACTTTTTGTTATAAATGGACGTCATAGGTTAGTTTTTGTTATAAATGGTGGTCATAGGTTACTTTTTGTTATAAATGGGGGTTATAAGTTATTTTTTGTTATAAATGGAAGTCATGGGTTACTTTTTGTTATAAATTGAGGTCATATGTTACGTTTTCTTGTAAATGGTGGTTATAGGTTATATTTATTTTTGTATTCTCCAGTTTTGCTCTATAATTTCCTCCAGTTTTGCTCAATAATTTCCTCCAGTTTTGCTCTACAATTTCCTTCATTTTACTCCATAATTTCCTCCAGTTTTGCTTGATAATTTCCACCAGTTTTGCTCTACATTAACTCCACTTTTGCTTAATAATTTCCTCCAGTTTTGCTTAATAATTTCCTCCAGTTTTGCTCTATAATTTCCTCCAGTTTTGCTCAACAATTTCCTCCAGTTTTGCTCTACAATTTCCTCCAGTTTTGTTCTAAAATTTCCTCTAGTTTTGCTCTACAGTTTCCTCCAGTTTTGATTTTGATCTACAATTTCCTCCAGTTTTGCTCTATAAATTCCTCTAGTTCTGCTCTACGATTTCTTCCAGTTTTGCTCTACAAATTCCTCTAGTTTTGCTCTACAGTTTCCTCCAGTTTTGATCTACAATTTCCTCCAGTTTCGCTGTACAATTTCCTCCAGTTTCGTATTATAATTACCTTCACTTTCGCTCTACAATTTCCTCCAATTTTGCTCTACAATTTCCTCCAGTTTTGATCTACAATTTCCTCCAGTTTCGCTGTACAATTTCCTCCAGTTTCGTATTATATTTACTTTCACTTTCACTCTAAACTTTCCCCCGGTTTCGTTTTAAAATTTCCATCAGTTTCGCTTAACAATTACTTTCAGTTTTGCTTTACAGTTTTCTCCAGTTTCGCTTTACAGTTTTCTCCAGTTTCGCTTTACAATTACCTTATATTTCGTGTCACAATTACTTTTAGTTTATCAGTTTAAGACCATATTTCAGTTGCCAACACAATTTTTTGGGTCACAAACTGCTTTTCTCTTTTGGTCTTCCCTCTTCTATCTCTGCCTTTCCACTTTCTCTTCTCACAGAGGTACGTTATGTTTTGTCTGGAGCCTTCCTCTTCTATTTGGTCATGACAGGCAAAGCAACCAGTGTCAGTTACAACTCTAGGGCAACAACAATGGTCACTGACAGGCAAAGCAACCAGTGTCAGTTACAACTCTAGGGCAACAACAATGGTGACTGACAGGCAAAGCAACCAGTGTCAGTTACAACTCGAGGGCAACAACAATGGTCACTGACAGGCAAAGCAACCAGTGTCAGTTACAACTCGAGGGCAACAACAATGGTCACTGACAGGCAAAGCAACCAGTGTCAGTTACAACTCGAGGGCAACAACAATGGTCACTGACAGGCAAAACAACCAGTGTCAGTTACAACTCAAGGGCAACAACAATGTCTATCAACCTAGCAAGAAACGTTACGTCATCTGCCCTACATTAATCCCTATTTGTCCATCTGTGTGATTATTATCCTTGGTAAATATATACGATTTTCAAAAAGTTAATCTTGTAAACTCGTAAATGGTAACTTTTGCTCTGGGGAAGTACAATTAAATATCAAAGTTGAAGGAATACATCTGGAGACAGTTCAGAGCTACAACTACCTGGGACATACTATAACCAGTGATGGAAAATAAGCATATGAAATAAACAAAAGAATAGGTATAGCAAACAGTAATTTTAGTGTCATGAACAATATACTAACATCAAAACAAATAACACCAGGGCTAAAACTAAGAATAGCAAAATGTTACATCTTCTCAATATTCATGTATGGTGCAGAAACATGGACATTAGACCAGAAAACAGAACAGAAAATTTAAGCCTTTGAAATGTGGATATATAGAAGAATAGGTAGAATGGGATGGCAAGAAAAGAAAACAAACGGTGAAGTTTTAAAACAACTAAAAATGAAAAGAGAACTACTAAACACAATTAGAACAAGAAAAATGAAATTTTTGGGGCATGTTAAAAGACGCAACAGCCTAATAAAAGTAATATTGGAAGGGAAAATAAAAGATAAAAGAGGCAGAGGCAGACCAAGACTAACATGGATGAGTAACATCAAAAGATGGACAAGTCAACCTATGACAATCTGCACCATCAAAGCAAGAGAGAGACAGAGTGGAATGGCGCTCCATGGTAGTCAACCTTCGATGCGGAGACGACACTCAGTGATGATGATGATGAATGGTAACAACTTAATCATATCTTGTTATAGCCTTGCATAGACATACAACCCTACCTGAACACCTTGTTGCGACTGCACCTGACGTGCGACCGTTATATTTCAGTCGTATGGTCCAACGGCAGACCTCAGAAATAGGGTAAATGACGTAATGATGCTGCTATCTGGTTATATATTTAATTATTTGTCTTTATATATTTATTTATCTGCAGTCTATAGTAACATCACTGCATTTTCTGCTGATTTGATTTCTCTCAAAACTCCTACGTTATCAATTACGAACACACACTAGCGAAGCCCACACACACTGCACACTGACAGCAATGACATCACAGCATCAGTATAATCAACTTGACCATCAACAACCACTTTGATGTTGCTCACTCTGATTGCCTTATAGAATCAATTTATGTCTATCATGGGAAAAGAGGCAGAGGGAACCGGATTATTGTTTTCCCTAGAATGGAAGGATTTTGCTGCAAAAATAAAGGACAGGAAACGTTAGGGGCTGTAGGAAGTTTTTATGGTAGGGAAAAGTAGATGGTGTCTATAATAGAAGTTCTAGCAGTCGGATCCCTCCCCCTTCTATCGAATCTTTATTTCGAACGTTCGGTTTTGTCAGCCCACTATGTTCGAACACACCGGGTTCTGTTACACAATGCTCACCAATCGACTCACTTCTACAGCGACAATTAGGAACGAAGATTAATGAGTTTGACAAAGTAAATAATAATAAACAAGAGCACTGGACTCCTCATTTCTAACGTATGTGGTATTTTGCAATGAAGTTCAACACATCACTTCCCTCATCCCCCCACCCCTTCTGTTCAAACAACATTGTGAGGGAAGACTACATTGTGAGGGAACACAACATTGTGAGGGAACACAACATTGTGAGGGAACACAACATTGTGAGGGAAGACTACATTGTGAGGGAACACAACATTGTGAGGGAACACAACATTGTGAGGGAAGACTAGATTGTGCTAACTGACGATCTCTGCCTCAGCGAATCTTCCCATCCCACCGGACGCACGCCATCGTCATTAATGCCCTCGCCATAGGGTCGCTTAGCGTGAAATCTTGCCTAGATACAGAATTGATGATATTACCTACAGCTGCAATATGTCAGTCATTGAGTTATGGACGTTAAAACTGCGAGCAAATAAAGACTGCATTGTCATTATTCTCTGGTAGAGAGGTTTAGAAGATAGTTGAATAGACAAATATATGATTGCCAATACCACATTGTCATTATTCTCTGGTAGAGAGGTTTAGAAGATAGTTGAATAGACAAATATATGATTGCCAATACCACATTGTCATTATTCTCTGGTAGAGAGGTTTAGAAGATAGTTGAATAGACAAGTATATGATTGCCAATACCACATTGTCATTATTCTCTGGTAGAGAGGTTTAGAAGATAGTTGAATAGACAAGTATATGATTGCCAATACCACATTATCAATATTCTCTGGTAGAGAGGTTTAGAAGATAGTTGAATAGACAAATATATGATTGCCAATACCACATTGTCATTATTCTCTGGTAGAGAGGTTTAGAAGATAGTTGAATAGACAAATATATGATTGCCAATACCACATTGTCATTATTCTCTGGTAGAGAGGTTTAGAAGATAGTTGAATAGACAAGTATATGATTGCCAATACCACATTATCAATTCTCTCGGTAGAGAGGTTTAGAAGATAGTTGAATAGACAAATATATGATTGCCAATACCACATTGTCATTATTCTCTGGTAGAGAGGTTTAGAAGATAGTTGAATAGACAAATATATGATTGCCAATACCACATTATCAATATTCTCTGGTAGAGAGGTTTAGAAGATAGTTGATAGACAAGTATATGATTACCAATACCACATTGTCATTATTCTCTGGTAGTCATTGGAATTGTTGATAAAATCAGTTGATGCCTTAGGTATCTGTTGATGATTTAAGTCACAAATTGTTGATTGTCGAAAAAGAAGATGTTATTGATCTTTACTTGATGACTGATCGCTTCTGGAAGCGCAATTTCTCCCGGAACTCCGGTCAATATGACGGATAGGCGACAGGAGCTGGTATGGCCGTGTCTGAAAAGTGTTCCTTGTAGCAGTTTCTTCATATTCCAAGTACGGCTTGCTGCCAGGTCTACTGAGTTAAGTGCTCTGTGCACACGTGAATGTGCGTTTCATCCGTTTTGATCGTGTTTCGATATTCCGTTTTGTACGATGAATGATAATATCGTGTGCCGGGGAACAGATGGCTGTGTTCACTTTCTGTGTGGTTTCGCCTTAATCCTTTGACGTGTGCTGAGACTGCTATGATAGGGACTGCAGCTTTCTTTGTTTGGCAGATGATATATTAATTCAGATGATTCCACTGGCACGGGCGGTTGATCAGTTATGGAATTTAATTCGTTTACAGTGATACCTGGGCTTCCATAACCATAACCATTTCTCCAAATAACGTGCATCAACACTAACGCCACTTTTGCCTTGCCAAATAAAGAATTAGCTAGAGCTTTCTCAACCAAAACACCTAATACAACAATGTCTTAGTGTTTACTTTAAATGGTAGCCGCGATAGCTCAGTGGTTAGTGAACTGGACTACAAAGGACAAGAGGTAGGGTTCGACCCAACCGACGGCTTCCGGGTTCACTCAGCCTTAAATGGGTACTGGATTTTTTTGGGAAAGTAAAGCGGTACGAGCGTAATACCGACCACATTACCCCAAAAATCATGTGCTGAAGGTTTGTAACATTGATGGTCACTACCCATATTTCCTATACGCCACTTGCGTGACGGGGGTACTTTACTTTACAATAATCAAATTACGCCAAGATTAACAAGAAAATGCATGCCTTTAAGTTATAAACAAGAAAACCAAAACTTCATTAAAATCTCTTGTCTAAATTGATCACTATCAAAGCACAGAAAGTTCAGTGCGGATAATCTCTCTTGAGACGTTGTGGCCCTAATTAATTTTTAATTCTTTTGAGCTTGAAAAAATATAGGATTAGCACAAAAACACTCCTTGAATTTATCATAGTCGAAACCAGTAGGAAAGTATTTATAAATATGGGAACCGTAGAAACGTTAAATCAGAAAATTTCTTCTTGGGGTAGAGGCATGTCACCCTGGTGGTTAAAAGTGTCTCCCTAATAATGACAATTTTGTGCTGTAACAGGGCACTGACTTCCTGTTTATCTCTGAGGGACAAACCAGTAATAGTAAAGTAACGTAATGTACCCCGTCATGCCAACTGGCGTATAGGGAATATGGTGCTAGTGACCATCATTTTTACAGACATTCGGCACATTCTTTGGGGTAACGTGGTCAGTATTACGCCCGTACCGCTTTTTTTACAAAAAAAATCAGGTATTCATTAAGGCTTAATGCAGGATGAACCGGAAACCGTCGATCAGGATCGAACCCGACCCCTGTCCTTTGTAGTCCAGTTCACTAACCACTGGCTATCGCGGCTTGCAAACCAGTAATGGGAACAACAAAATAAAGAAAAAAATTCTTTTACAGCATTATATCAGTTTGTGGAGCCGTGTTAGCTCAGTGGTTAGTGACTGGACTACAAAGGACAAGGGGTAGGGTCGATCCCTACCGACGGCTTCCGGGTTCACCCAGCTTATATGGGTACCGGATTTTTTCTATGAATGTAAATCAGCACGGGCGTAATACTGACCACATTACCCCAAAAATCATGTGCTGAAGGTCTGTAAATATAGGGTCACTAACACCATATTTCCCTATATGCCACTTGCGTGACGGGGGTGCTTTACTTTTTTTTTATTATATCAGTTTAGGGTATAGACAGGGGGACTTGATAATAAAAGACCGTTGTCCTATACAATCGCCAGACAGGTGTTCACATCATCATGTGCCATACCGGTTTGCGTAGGCGATCATGTCCTTCCACAACCTTCTTGCTATCTACCGTGCATCGTATCAGTTCTGTTGTTAACTCTTTTCCATGCCATGACATCAAGCTATCTAACATTTTTCTCTTTGTCGTCCGCGATCTCTCTTTCAGTGCAATTGTCAGTTGTAACCAAGTATTCAACTTTCCTCTTCATGATGTGCTCGAAAAATGTTGGTGTTTCTTTTTTATGTTTTTAGGAGCTCCCTTTTTGTGTGACCTCTTTGAAAATTTCCTTATTGGCTTTAGATGTCCAGGGTACTTTCAACATTCTTCTGAGAAATCACATCTCTATAGCCTCTAATTGCTTTTTCATTTGTTTGCTTACTGTCCATGATTCGCTCCATAGGTTAGAAATAGCTCAATATAGCACCGATGAACTCTCTTTCTCATCACTCAGGTGTTCATATCAGAGTTTTTATTGATCCACGATAAAAAAAACTTTTGACCCTTCCGTGATTCGAAAATGTCTTCTCTTGATTGGAGCTCGGGAGATCATTGACTTGGCCACCAAAGTTACATGGAATGCTAAACACTTGGTTGGTTGCTGATTCCAGAACAAGCTGCTGAGAATAGTGATTACTTTCCAGTAAGTGTGGATCCGCCGCTCTGGCGTCTCACTGCCCTCATATTATCTCTCATCAACCATGTACAAAAGAGACGGATTGCCGCTCAGTTAAATAATGACTGGTATTCTGTTAGGGTCCCAAAGTTCCCTCGACCTGTTTGTGACTTTTTGCTTTGGAGGTACGTAACGGGCAGAGTGTATGTAACTTCACTATCCGCAAACCTGGATGCTCTGCAGGAACACATCGCTGAAGCTGTCAACTCGATCACACTGAATATGTTGCACATAGTCTGGTTGTAGCTAGATTATTGCATCCACGCTTGCCGAGGAACGGGTGTGAATATGTTGCACATAGTCTGCTTGTAGCTAGATTATTGCATCCACGCTTGCGAGGAACGGGTGTGAATATGTTGCACATAGTCTGGTTGTAGCTAGATTATTGCATCCACGCTTGCCGAGGAACGGTGTGAATATGTTGCACATAGTCTGGTTGTAGCTAGATTATTGCATCCACGCTTGCCGAGGAACGGGTGTGAATATGTTGCACATAGTCTGGTTGTAGCTAGATTATTGCATCCACGCTTGCCGAGGAACGGGTGTGAATATGTTGCACATAGTCTGCTTGTAGCTAGATTATTGCATCCACGCTTGCCGAGGAACGGGTGTGAATATGTTGCACATAGTCTGGTTGTAGCTAGATTATTGCATCCACGCTTGCCGAGGAACGGGTGTGAATATGTTGCACATAGTCTGGTTGTAGCTAGATTATTGCATCCACGCTTGCCGAGGAACGGGTGTGAATATGTTGCACATAGTCTGCTTGTAGCTAGATTATTGCATCCACGCTGCCGAGGAACGGGTGTGAATATGTTGCACATAGTCTGGTTGTAGCTAGATTATTGCATCCACGCTTGCCGAGGAACGGTGTGAATATGTTGCACATAGTCTGGTTGTCGCTAGATTATTGCATCCACGCTTGCCGAGGAACGGGTGTGAATATGTTGCACATAGTCTGGTTGTAGCTAGATTATTGCATCCACGCTTGCCGAGGAACGGGTGTGAATATGTTGCACATAGTCTGCTTGTAGCTAGATTATTGCATCCACGCTTGCCGAGGAACGGGTGTGAATATGTTGCACATAGTCTGGTTGTAGCTAGATTATTGCATCCACGCTTGCCGAGGAACGGGTGTGAATATGTTGCACATAGTCTGGTTGTAGCTAGATTATTGCATCCACGCTTGCCGAGGAACGGGTGTGAATATGTTGCACATAGTCTGGTTGTAGCTAGATTATTGCATCCACGCTTGCCGAGGAACGGGTGTGAATATGTTGCACATAGTCTGCTTGTAGCTAGATTATTGCATCCACGCTTGCCGAGGAACGGGTGTGAATATGTTGCACATAGTCTGGTTGTAGCTAGATTATTGCATCCACGCTTGCCGAGGAACGTGTGCGGCGCATATGGAGTGTTTCAACCGATACCACATGAAACTATATGAGTTGGTGAAACTATAGCTACCTATGTGGAAGAATATTTCAATGAAATTACATTCTGTATCTGTTGGAAATCAAGGAATGTTTTTGTGCTCAGTCTACGCATATGACCCGAACAGATAGTGATCATTACGATAAGAAATAGCGTCATGCCTTAATCTATATTGGAGGAGGCCATTAGTTCTTGTATATACTTTGCTTAAGAAATATAAGGCAAAAGAAAGAAGCCTGACACCGAGAAATACTAAAGAGAACACCGGGTGTGAGACAACAACAGCGGATATCAACTCCCTTTCCAAGGTTGCGAATCTCGTCCAGAACAGTGACATGTGGCACAATACGATGCGGGTCGTGTGCAAAGTCGGACATTTAATAGCAAAGACCGTCGATTATGGAAAGTCTAGAACTTCTGTCCTATGTGCAGTGTTATGCTTGAAAGGAAACTAGATAGGATTATCAATGATGATATCATATAGCAGTGAACAGTTGGCTGTGATCACTTTCTGTGCGGTTTCGCCTTATGCTTTTTGGCGTGTGCTGAGACTGCTATGATGGGGACTACAGCTACCTTTATTTGTTTGGGAGAAGAGTTAGTAGTTCGGATGATTCCACTGGCACGGGCGGTTGAGGGTTTATGGATTTTAATTCGTTTGCAGTGATACCGGGGCCTTACATAACCAAACTCTGGTAATCGTAATGGTTAATCTCTGGTAACTCTGGTATCGTAATGAACGATGTTATCGGAACTTCATCCACTCCTTTTTCACTTATTAGGTCTTGGGGGCCTCAATACCCTAGTTGTGAAACTACCCGACTGGGCTACAGACATCCGGACAATCCGTGTTCGATTCCCGCTTGAAGCAGTGTGAATTGTATTCGTGGTTGGAAAAAAAAAAAACCCCATTGTCGACACAGGTTTTTTTTTTCGTATTTTTCATATATTACTACTTTCTGTAAAAAAAAATATATTATTTGTCAATTGTTGTACTTTCTCATTATTTCTTTTTAAAAAATATAACAAAATAACTATGATAATTGGTGTATCAACTTTCTGCTGTTAATTACTTTTGTTTGAAAAAAAATTCCCTTCGTGTGCAGTTGGTGGTATTTATGGAAACCGGAAGTGGTGGTGTTTCTGGAAACCGGAATGTGTGGTGTTTCTGGAAAGCGGAAGTGGTGGTGTTTCTGGAAATCGGAATGTGTGGAGTTTCTGGAAACCGGAAATGGTGGTGTTTCTGGAAACCGAAATTAATGGGTGTTTCTGGCAATCGGATTCATCAACTATTTATGGTTATGATTATTCGAAGGCCCTGGTATCACTACAAACGAATTAAAATCCATAATTGCTCAACCGCCCATGCCAGTGGAATCATCTGAATTAAAACTCATATCATTGTAGGACCCAAACAAAGAAAGGCAGCTGCAGTCCCCATCATAGCAGCTACAGCACACGCCGAAAACATACGGCCAAGCAACACCGAAAGTGAGTACAGCTTAACTATCCTTCGTCATTCGATATCATCATTCATCGTAAGCAATCGGAATGTCGAAACACACAACTATTTATTTGTACAGGAAATGTTAGCGTTCGCAGGAAGGTGTTTTCCTATCAGAAAGTAGATGACGTATTAATGAGACGTTCTAGAGATCAGAGGCCTCCCACAGTTGATTATCCCTGATACTTTGCTCATTTGTGCTTGTCTTCAAGGATGAAATACGCATTCTTATGTTAGTTTACATTCAAAGTGATTAGATGAAGCTGGTCATTAACATATAAAACATGTGTGGTTACTAATTGAATGTTGCACCCCGGAAACTCTCAGATTTGACAATCTTTGATTGGTTAGCTAGAAGGGATAAATTGATAAATATCATTCATACAAATTAACTTTAGAAAAAGAATTATTTCACGTTTTGTGTTTGTGTGTCTCTACGATCTATTGAAACAACTTCCATAAAGTATCTTTAGTATAAGACACTATGGTCCGGATATATTTAACCACAAACAATGCACAATTTTCAATGTTAGAAATAAAATGTCACTTTTAGATAACAAGAAACATCATTGAAGCACTCTCCTCTCTTCGCATCCTTTTTTCCATTTTCGCCAGCTTAAAAATATACTCGAATAATTTCATTTCTATATGTTTATATCTGTCTTATTGTGTGTATCATATGCCCCTTTGTATGCTTGTGAATGACATAAGTTGTTTAAAGCTGCCATACTTGTGAAAGTAAAGTAAATAAACAATCATGTTGAAGCATACTTGAAAAATAATTACATTAATGAACCGAAGTAAAATGCCTCTCAGCACCAGAACCAGTGTGTGGTCTACGACTGATAGCTGGTCACTAGCGTCAGGATAGCGACGGTACCGACTCCACTTCCTGGTGGCACCTCTGGAGACAGACAAATAGTTTGGCAGAAAGGGCAGGGATCGAAGAGGGAAGGCAACCCAGCATTCAAAATTATCATATCGAATACGGAGATGTCTGATCGAAAGGTGCAGATCTCGTTGTTGTGCGGTAAATTAGCGGCACATCGCACCTTCGTCCACTCAGTGTCAGGTCTGGCAATGAAGAGAAATGGTCTTTCGTAAACGACGAACAAGAAGAAGAAGACCTGAAGAAGAAATTAATGAAAACGTAGATAAAGACGAGGAAAGTAGTTATCCAGCAAAGACGAGGTGCGTCGGCAACCAAAATCAGGATAGGCACGTTTATACGAGTACCCCGTAGCAGAAAAACACATACATGATTCCTACCCACAGGACTCTTGGTCCCACAAATACACAGATGGCTCTGCTACAAATGCCACCAGCAATGGAGGGGAGGTGTGTTCTTGACGCTGAATAATCAGGACGAGATCACCAAGTCAATAGCTACTGTGAAATTCTCAAACAACTTTAAAACAGAAACTGAGGCCCTCAGAGATGCTGCAATACTGGATACTCAACACAAAAATAACATGTACAATATATTGGTGATTCTGACTGATGCACTATCAGTATTATCAGCTCTAAAAAGCCCCAAGAACAATGAACTAGATGACTTGAGAACAACCCTGGACCAACTATGCAATAACTTCCAGAGAGTAGTCATTCAGTGGATACCATCACACTGTAATATACACGGGAACGAACGCGCAGACAAATTAGCTAAAAAGGGAGGGAGATTACCACAAGTGAACCATCCGCTCAGTTATGATGGAAGCCAAATCCATCCTCAAAGGTCAGTACCATGAAAAATGGAAAAGAGAACACCCAAAGTATAATGAGAGGGACGGATATCATCAACTATCAAGGAGGGATCAAGTCATCATACTTCGCCTACGCACTGGCCACAATAGAATGAGAAATCACATGTTCACCAAATTCAAAATAGGTACAACCAGCCTATGCCACTGTACACTGGACAATATGACTACAAAACATGTTCTACAGGATTGCCCCCAGTACACAGACCTGAGCAGAGCAATGTGGTCCACGCCCACCTCCCTGGAAGAGAAACTATATGGGACAATCGAATCATTTAAACAGACAGCTAACTTCATGAGAGAGTCTGGAATCCTTCTCTGATTGAGTCCTGATTACAGAGAGACAGAGAGAGAGAGAGAGATACGAGTACCGAACTTGCGACTATCTCATCTTATGTCATAATGTTGTCCCAACAATCAACCAACACAGAACTGGAGTCGTCAGTCGCTGGACATTGCGAGACTATCCGAGGAGGGGATCAGAGCACCTATGGACATGTTCGGAGTGCAACGATTATGACCCTAACATAACCCAATAACTCAATTAACAAAACGTTGTTGCAATCCTTCCATTTTGGTACATGACACAAAGTCACGTCTACAAGACTTGAACGCTGATGAAATGTCAAGGTCTATTCAAGATGACGTAGTAGAAGTGTTAAATCTGTTATCCCTGTACTCCGCTACACAGCTTTTATAAGCTGCGGAACACTCTTTAACTTACGGACTATGTATTCTACTGTATTTTTCACTATTCATCTGTGGGGAGATGTGTTTAATCAATGAATTATTTGAACCAACAATCAAAAAGGGTGCTCTTCTAATTTTATTAATAAGAGAGGCGTAATACCGACCCCATTACCACCAAAATCATGTGCCGAAGATCTTTGAAATTATCGTCACTAACACCATATTCCCTATACGCCACTTGGCGTGACGGGTCACTAACACCATATTCTCTATACGCCACTTGGCGTGACGGGGCACTAACACCATATTCCCTATACGCCACTTGGCTTGACGGGGGCACTAACACCATATTCCCTATACGCCACTTGGCGTGACGGGGGCACTAACACCATATTCCCTATACGCCACTTGTTTGACGGGGCTCTTTACTTTTTTTTTTTTTTTTTTTAAATCTCTAGCAGCTGAACCGCGATAGCTCAGTAGTTAGTGAACTGGACTATAAACCCAGCCATAAATGGGTACTCGATATTTTTCTGGGAAAGTAAAGCGGCACGGGTGTATTACCGACCACACTACCCCAAAAATCATGTGCCGAAGGTCTATACAAATTATGGTTACCAATACCATTTTCCCTATACGCCACTTTGTGTGACGGAGCTCTTTATTTTAGTTGAGTTTTTAAAGCGAACTCCTATTGGCTCAGTGTAGTTAGCTTTAAACAAATATTTATAAAATAAAATTACCATCGAAGTTAGGGCACTATTCTATTTTGGGAATCTTCGAGGGAGGGGAAGGTCTAGGAGAGCCTGGTAATCTGTGACTGGGAATAAAGGCTGCATGCTCAGTGCGTTCGTGAGGGAGTTCTTCAAGCTTTAGTGGTTTCATGCTGTTGCAACTACCACGTGACTGTACGGGGAGTAGAACCGATGTCCAGCCGCTGCCAACTAGTTAATTAGCTACTAACTAATTAATTGACAAATTAATTCCTTAAATTAATCATAAATCAAATAACTAATGAACTAATTAGTTGATTACCTAATAAATACGTAACTGGCTGAATAATTAATTGCTTTTTGTTCCTAGTTTGTAGTGGCGTCACAGCAGTGGGGCATTCCCATATCCGATCTGCCGAGCTTTCCAGCAACTATCGAATTGCTCATCTACTGATTATTCCTGCCCTGTATAGAGTGACCGTGTTGCGTTCTTCACCGCTGAGGATGCTTTTTTGTGCTTTTGCCCAGCATGGCGCCGTGTTCCACCATTCCCTTGACATGTGCCTTATCTTCAACTTTGTTGTCGCCCTCCTGTGAGATGTGATCTTTCAACGCTATCTCCATGTCATACATGTCCATTTTTAAGGTCTCTTGTGCAATGTCAGACCTTGTCTACTTGTCGCCCATCTTCTCATTGACACGAAATTCTCGCGTAAAGAGTAAAGTAAAGAGCCCCGTCACACCAAGAGGGAATATGGTGTTAGTGACCATAATTTTTACATACCTTCAGTGCATGATTTGTGGGGTGATGTGGTACGTATTGCGCCCGTGCCGCTTTACTTTCCCACAAAAAATACAGTACCCATTTAAGGCTGGGTGAACCTGGAAGCTGACAATCATGATCGAACCCGATCTCTTGTCCTTAGTAGTCCAGTTCACTAACCACTGAGATATCGCGGCTCCCGCAAACGGCAATATATCCAAGCTAAGCAATTTACAAGAAAATAACTCATTGACTGGTTCCCATCAGCTAATTAATTTAAAAACTAACATATTAACAGTCTAATTATTACTAATTAATGAATAGACAAATTTGCTAATATTTTATTTAACGACTTAACTGTTTTATTAACACAGTAATGAACTAACTATGTTTCTGACTAACTAGTTAGTTAATGTAATAAGTAGTCAATTAACAGATGGTGGATAGTGCTGGCAGCCGACAAGTAGTTCCGGTTATGGTCCCCACTCCGTGATGGCAGGCAGAGGATCTCATTTATAGGGACAATGGCTGCGATCTCCGACTAGTACAGTCACTGCCAAGAAGGAAAGGAATGGCAAACTACCCTCGTATATTGCCTAGTATAATCATGACAAAACACATCTTAATTACGATGTACTGTAGATAGAAGTTTGTGGAAGGACATGATCGCCGACGCCATCCGGTATGGTACATGATGATGATGAGTCAATTAACAGATAAATTATCACACCAGTGATCTGATTAACGAAGTAATTAGCTAAGTAATCAACTATTTAACTATGTTAAGTAATTAAATACTTACTTATTTTGGTAAGAAACTAAGAAATGAATACCTAACTAATCTAACTCTGACTCACCTCAAAATTATTTAAGACTTTCCACCCAGAGCTTCAGTCTCCTCCAGAATTCTAACTTTTTCCAAGAAAGCCTACCCAACGCTTAATTCCTGGAATTCTCTATTCCATAAACGCGTATTAAAAACACTTCAAAATTCTCAAGTTTGTACATCAGTGAGAAGATTGAAGATTGTATATCGGTGACAGGAATGAAGATTGCATCTCGGTGACAAAATTGAAGATTGTATATCGTGAAAATATTGAAGATTGTATAGCGGGTACAAGACTGAAGATTGTATATCAGTGACGCGATTGAAGAAACTGGTGACTAATATAACACTGCGGAACTTGAGCAGCCAGCGGTCAGTGACCCATAGCTAACTACTTGTTTAGGAATCAGCGTAAACAATAGCTGATCAAGATACCACTCTGTCTCTCTGCAAGGTTTCTGAAAACAATCTAATCGATCTAATCAGGAGATGAGGGAGTGAGGAGGGAAAGCTATACCGGGACATATAAACGATATGCTTCAGTGCCGGATTAGGGACAGAGGGGAGAGACCCTTCATTGAGTGCCGTCTCGGCATGGAAGGTTGGCTACCATAGAACCCCGTTCCGCTCTATCTCTTGCGTTGATGGTGCAGGTTGTATTAGACTCACTTGTCCATCTTTTGATTTTACTCGTCCATGTTAGTCTTGGTCTGCCTCTGCCTCTTTTACCTTGTATTTTTCCTTCTAAGATTACTTTTAGTAGGCTACTGTGTCTTCTAACATGGCCTAAAAATCTCATTTGTCTTGTTTG
Source organism: Megaustenia siamemsis (assembly GCA_032433765.1). Classification (NCBI taxonomy): domain Eukaryota; kingdom Metazoa; phylum Mollusca; class Gastropoda; order Stylommatophora; family Ariophantidae; genus Megaustenia; species Megaustenia siamemsis. The sequence goes on along the minus strand of JAVIAB010000108.1, from coordinate 31,203,275 downwards.
AATTGTGTTAAGTAGTTCTTTTTTCATTTGCACTTGTTTTTGATTTTTTTTTCCTTCTTCTTCTACCTTTTTTTTTAGCTCCCAGTGGAGCATAGGTCTTCAACAAACACTTTCCAAGTCGTTCTGTTTTTTGCTATTCTTTTAAGATCAGTATATGTCTTCCCCATCATCTTCAAGATGTTTTTGATTTTTACTTTTTTATTTTACTGATCATTATTTTGATTTCAGTGTGCATCCCTCTTAAATCTTATTTATTTTCCATAATTTTGATTTCTATACATCTTTGGCTGAGCCAGTTTTCTTGTGCCCTTTTGCACAGTTTGGATATTTCATTATCTATTCTCTTGTAATTGATAGTGTTTTTCGCTTGTCTTCTTTGTTCCATTTTTTTTTCAAAGATGACGTCAATTATCCATTTTTGTTTTTTAGTTCTTTTCCCATTCTGAGTAAGATGTCGCTTGTTTCTTGTATGCTGTTCTTTATGCATTGCCATTTGTTGTAACTTTCTCATCAGGATTTTCTCTTCTGTACTGCTCAATCCCTTCCAACAGCTTATGATATGTGTTCTTTACTTGTATTGTATAAATATCTTTAACATCTTTTTGATTTAAAGCTGTTATGTCTAGCGGTATTGTTGACGAATTAGTGTTTTGCTTGTTTCTCTTTAGTTTGACTTTCATTTTAATCATTACAGGATTGTGATCTGAGTTAATATCTGCTCCTGGATAGGTTATTTGGTTTTTTGGTTATGGAAGGCCCCGGTATCACTGCAAACGAATTAAAACCCATAATTGCTGAACCGCCCGTGCCAGCGTAATAGGTTTTCCTGGATAGGTTTTGGCTTTTACTTGATGCTGTAAAGGAAACTACCTTTTATCATGACAGACACTAGATAACTTAAATCTCCCCCTCCCAACCAAATCTTTCCTTTCCCTTTCATTTCTTACACTTTTTAACTTTTACCAGTCAATTACATTAAGCAAAATAACATTAGCAGCTCTCTATATATAAACATATTATATTATTAAACACATGTTATTAACTCTTTCTTTATGGAAGCTTTATCTCGACGCAACAGAAGAGATTTCAGAGACACATTTTTTTTTTTTTAAAGAATCAATCTACATATTTATATTTATCTAACATATATAACATATTATATATGAATGTTTAGATAAATGAACAAGCTATTAGATTTCACCAATATCAAGATGATACAAGACGTGTAAAAAGAATATAGTTTGATGGCGTTCACAATAATCAGATTGAGCGTGGCGAACAATGTGGCGAAACGTGCGGAAAGAGTTAAACATTAATAAACAAAATGTAGATTTAGTAAACTAAGAAAACTTTAAACATTAACTTATCTCGTCGTTATTATTAATTTTTAGCCTCTTTCTTCTTATTATTATTACGTTGTCACGAAAGGCACAGACTTGTTGTAAATCACGACATAACGCATTTACGCCCATCATCATCATCATTATGTGCCATACCGGTTGGCGTTCATGTCCCTCCATACCGGTGATCATGTCCCTCCACAATCTTCTATCTACAGTACATCGTATCAGTTCTGTTGTTGACTGTTTTCCATGCCATGACACCAAGCTATACAATATTTACACCCATATAACGTCCATTATGGCTGAGTATATGTAGAGGTGTATGGCTACATTTGACGATGAGAAAATAGAAGAGGAAGGTTTGAAAGAAGAAAAAAAGAAGATATGAAAGAATATGAGAAAGAAAGAAGAAGGTAAGAAGAAGAAGGAGATGAGAAAGAAGAAGTTCACGAAGAAGAAATTGATTGTAGAAAAGATGATGATGTGAGGAAAAAAGAAGGAAACGAAAGGTGAGAAAGAATAAGGTGAGAAAAATTAGAAAGAACAAGGTGAGAATGATGAAGATTGTGAGAAATAAGAAGATGAGAGAGAGAGAGATGTACTTTGGAGAGATAGCACATGAAAATATAAAAAGACAGAATGAGAGAGGCAGAGGTTGACGGATGCTGTCATTACGAGCATTGCTGGCTGCAGACAGGGGAGACAATTATTTGCGTAGACAGAAACATATTTTTTTACCCTCAAACATTAGTCATTCTGTCAAGCCGAAACACATGGTAAATGGTGCTGGGGAAAGTAGTGATGGATGCAAGGTCATCGTATTTGGGGTGGGGTTTCAGTGATGATTGGGTAGGGTTAAGTTGATGATTGGGTGCCATTTATTTGTTGATATGGTAAGTTTAGTAGCTTTTTTGTGAGGTAAACTTTTATAATTTTGTTGATTAAATTTAATTCTGATATAACACCAGGGCTAAAGCTAAGAATAGAAAATTTTACATCTTCTCAATATTCCTGTATGATGCAGAAACATGGACATTAGACAAGAAAACAGAACAGAAAATTGAACCCTTTGAAATGTGGATTTATAGAAGAATAGGTAGAATTGGATGGAAAGAAAATAAAATAAACGATGAAGTTTTAAAATAACTAAGAATGAAAAGAGAACTACTAAACACAATTAGAACAAGACAAATGAAATTTTGGGGGCATGTTAAAAGACACAACAGCCTACTAAAAGTAATATTGGAAGGGACAAATACAAGGTAAAAGAGGAAGAGGCAGACCAAGACAAACATGGACGAGTAACATCAAAAGATAGACAAGTCAACCTATGACAATCTGCACCATCAAAGCAAGAGACAGAGTGGAATGGCGCCCCATGGCAGCCAACCTTCGATGCGCAGACGGCTCTCAATGATGATGAAATGATGAAAATTCTGATTGGGTGAAGTTTAGTTCGTCAAGGAGTTGTTTAGTTTATTATTTAATTTGGGTTTAGAAGGTGTTCAGTTCATGAACAGATACGATTGAACTCTTCTTCCACTTCTACTTCTTCTATCCTTCCTCCATTGCTGTTGGCGTCGAGGGGAGATACAATCTGCGATTCTTTGCTCTTCTGTTGGCCTCTTCTGGTGTTATCCCTCCTAGTGACTCTGGTATTCCCTTTATCCATCCCTTTCTCGGTCTTCCTCGTAATCTGGCGTTTTCGTAGCATATGTTTATGGCTCTTTGAGTCATTGTTAGTTCTTTGTGTCTTGTTATGTGGCCGAACCAATTTATCTGTTGTTTCTTTATGTATTCGATGGCTAATTCAATTTCGAGTTTCTTCCTCAGGTCGGTGTTTCTTACTCTGTACCTTAAGCTGTTTCCTGTCATTCTTCTGACACATTTCATTTCGGTGGTCGTTATCTTTCTTATTGTTCTAGAGTCCAGCGTCCAATTCTGGCACGGATAGTACAGAGTTGGTAGAAAAATTGATTTGTATATTGCCCCTTTTTGTTCCGTAGTTATTGCTTTGTTTTTCAATAGTGTTGATACTTGGCTTATGACTTGGCATGCTTTGTTACACCTTATATCTATTTCTGTCACTTGGTTATTGTCTTGTGTTAACGTGCTACCCAGATATTTAAAATTGTCTACTTGCTTCAGAGATGTATTATCTATTATGATGTTTAGTTTTTCTTTCTTTCTCGTCATTGCCATTACTTCGGTTTTGTTTATGTTGATCTTCATGTTGTATTGTTTACAAGTGTTGTTTAGCCTGTTGATATGTTCTTGATTCATAAATAATTCATCATCAAATTGTTGTTATTAGGATCATCAACACTGCACACTAGACGGATCAATAAATACTCCAATATTTTGCTGGAGAATCTCAAGAAATCCGAGGAGAATTGTGGCCCACGTGCACGAACTCCGTAGCACGGCCTGGGGTTCACAGTATCAGAGTATTTTGTGAGGTCTACTCTTTTCGATTTTAATTACCAAGGATTCTGTAACCTGGTTGAGTGCACAGGGAATGTTTATTGTCGTTATTTGAGATGGCTTGGCATCGGATCTCTTTACTCCAGAGATGAGGGAAAGGGGTAAAAGTAAGTAAAGAGTCCCCTTCACGCTAAGTGGCGTTTAGGGAATATATTGTTAGTGACCATAAATTTTATACATCTTCAGCACATGATTTTAGGGTAATGTGGTCGGTATTACGTCCGTGCCTCTTTACATTCCCAGAAAAAAATCCGATACCCATTTAAGGCTGGGTGAACCTGGAAGCCGTCGGTTGGGATCGAACCCTACCTCTTGTCCTTTGTAGTCCAGTTCACTAACCACTGAGCTATCGCGTCTCCCCGGTGGGAAAGGGTAACATCACGAGAAAACCAAGGGTTAATTTTTCCTATTTTTGAATTAAAAAAAAACAGAACCACCTGGAGTTGGCTTTGAGCCGGTTCTTTCCTGTCCAGAGACAGACTCCATACCTCTAGACTCTGGCCTCCCCATCCCCTAACATCATGATTGGTGATTGAGGTTTCGTTATTTTTTTTTTTTTTATAAATATTGAATGTGATAACAACTTTTGTTTGGTGGACCATCGTTCTTGATTTGGTATGATTTCATTATTCATTCTGTTAGTTTGTTATTTATTTTTTATGTTTGTTTCTTGATTAGAAAAGGTTTAGTTCGTGGCTTTAGGGCTTTTTTGTGTGGTTCAGTTCTTGATTTGATGACGTTTAATCCTCTTCTGAAAAGATGGGGGCATAGGTTTGAAATGGTGGAAAGGATGAAGAAAGTAGTTCTTCGTTTGGATAAAATAAATTCTTCATGAACTTTCTCAGATTTGAAGAAGTTTAGTAGTTGAATTAGAATTCTTTAGTTCTTCATTAAAACTGACATTATGTCTCTTATTAGATTGGTAATAGGATAGTATAGGGTTTACAAACGAGTGCTAACTCAAAGGGAACTAAGTTTAAATTAAGAGGTGATGTTTGTGATTAAGTGATAATTGGTCTCGGTTACCAGAGGGTAAACCGACATATTAAACACTAAAAGGGACGCTGAAGCGAGAGATAACAACAGCGGCTTCAGCTCCCTTGTCAAGGTGGAGAGACTTACCTAGAAGAGGGACTTCTGTCGAGATACAATGCGGGTGCTATCCAAGCTCTGACAAGAGGGACCTCTGTCGAGATACATTGCGGGTGCTATCCAAGCTCTGACAAGAGGGATGTTGTCGAGATACATTGCGGGTGCTATCCAAGCTCTGACAAGAGGGATGTTGTCGAGATACAATGCGGGTGCTATCCAAGCTCTGACAAGAGGGACCTCTGTCGAGATACAATGCGGGTGCTATCCAAGCTCTGACAAGAGGGACCTCTGTCGAGATACAATGCGGGTGCTATCCAAGCTTTCACAAGATGGATGTTGTCGAGATACATTTTGGGTGCTATCCAAGCTCTGACAAGAGGGATGTTGTCGAGATACAATGCAGGTGCTATCCAAGCTCTGACAAGAGTGACCTCTGTCGAGATACATTGCGGGTGCTATCCAAGCTCTGACAATAGGGACCTCTGTCGAGATACAATGCGGGTGCTATCCAAGCTCTGACAAGAGGGACCTCTGTCGAGATACAATGCGGGTGCTATCCAAGCTTTGACAAGATGGATGTTGTCGAGATACATTTTGGGTGCTATCTAAGCTCTGACAAGATGGATGTTGTCGAGATACTTTTTGGGTGCTATCTAAGCTCTGACAAGAGGGATGTTGTCGAGATACATTGCAGGTGCTATCCAAGCTCTGACAAGATGGATGTTGTCGAGATACATTTTGGGTGCTATCCAAGCTCTGACAAGAGGGACGTTGTCGAGATACATTGCGGGTGCTATCCAAGCTCTGACAAGAGGGATATTGTGGAGATACAATGCGGGTGCTACCCAAACTCTGATAAGAGGGACCTCTGTTGAGATACAATGCGGGTGCTATCCAAGCTCTGACAGCCTTGTTCTCTTCCTGGTGTTCACCCAATGGCCACTAAATGAACTGACAGCCCTATTCGTCGTACGTCCTTACAACGACTTTAAGTGGGTGTACATGCTCCGTGTTGTGGTTCATATGTGCATCTCGGCCCAACACATTCGATTTCAAAACGGCAACAATAAGTGTGGTTTAAGGTACACATTTACAAGGTACGCTGACAGCTTTACAAAAATGGAACACAACAAAACACTGACGTTTTGACCTTTTTGTTGTGTTCGGATTTGGTCAAGCTGCCACCATATCTTGTAGGTGTGTACGTTACAGCCCACTTCTTGCTACCAGCTTTACCGCAGTACTGCAATTATTTGCCTATTTCATTCACAATGTCAGATCAGATTCCCGGGTTGCCTTTCCTATTCGTTCCTGACTCGTTTGGCCAGACTGGATAGTTTTTTTTTTTCCAGGTGCAGCACTGGAAGGTTGAGCAGGGCCGTGATCACCTCTGTTTTTCGCCGATCATGACGCATGCAGTGTGGGCCGTTGACCGTACTCAGTTGCTAGAATGACGTTTTGGCAAAGATCATCGGACATTGTCTAGAATTCCGGCCCCGTGTGCCGTCTTCGTCTCGAAAGGACAGTAGAAGATAGTTACCTATTGACTCTGAATGAAAGGAAGAAAGAAACTAAATAAAAAGATACGCATTTCTGACTGAGTGGAAAGAAGTTTATGATTTTGTTGGCATTACCTCCCGTGTTGATGTGTCCCACAACATTCCTGTTATTGGGAAGTAGAGGCCAGAGCTTCCGTTTCTGTCAGACGCATATTTTAGAGGAGCCTGACTCTTTCCCTCTCTCTCCCTCCCTCCAACTCACTCCCTCTCTCTCTCTCTCTCTCTCTCTCTCTCTCTCTCTCCGGATGCCACTCCTTTCCTGACCAAAGTCCAGGCAGCCTATTTTTTTTCTTTAATTTGATTGAATGAACGCACGTGATGCAAATCCTCATGTTTTGCATGTAAAACGAGCAGCCATACACGCGCGCGCGCACGCATGCACACAAACACACATTGACGTTCTCTTATAATGAGACCAAGTTAATAATTATTTCATGTGAGTTCCTGATTGGATGGCTGCTCCATTCTGCTTGGCTGGGGTTTAAAACTCGATTGAATAGTTGCTAATTTATTATTGGTGGAACCAATCGGTCCTATTTCTGAATGATCGAATCTTCCTCTTTTCAATCCTTTCTATTGTGTTCGTTTATTTTATTATTGTATTCATATTTTAAAAAAATTAAGCTTGAGATAAAAAAAAATTGTGAAAAGGCACATTTCTATCACTAACGGTCACCTTCACGGAGTAAGATTAGGCAAATACTTAATTTAAAAAAATATATATATTTTTTAGATAATTGATCCCGCTGTATTGAATTCATGATTGTATTGATTGGATAAGTTTCTAATTAAATAGATAATTGTATATTATCTAGATGTTGCTAGTTCCTGAAGTGATGTTAGTTTTTGATTGAGTGATGAGTCATGTCTGACTTAATTAGTGTTAGTCTCTTTTGATGGAGTGTCAGTTCTTGTTCACTGAGTACTAATTGCATTTTCATTAAGCCATTAGGTATTATTGGGAGCCGCGATAGCTCAGTGGTTAGTGAAGTGGACTACAAAGGACAAGACGTAGGGTTCGATCCCAACCGACGGCTTCCGGGTTCACCCAGCCTTTAATGGGTACCGGATTTTTTTCTGGGAAAGTGAAGCGGCACGGGCGTAATACCGACCACATTACCCCAAAAATCATGTGCCGAAGGTCTGTAAAATTTATGGTCACTAACACCATATTCCCTATACGCCACTTGGCGTGACGGGGGCACTTTACTACTTTTTATTAAGTATTATTGAGTGTCAGTTCTTTTTCACTGAGTAGTATTTGCATTTTCATTAAGCCATTAGATATTATTGAGTGTCAGTTCTTGTTCATTGAGTTCCGTGTGCCATTAGGTATTATTTCTTTGTGTTTTACTCTTTCTCTTCATTCGTTGATTTTCAAGTTGTCACAACATTTTACTGTTGTACCTATCTTACTAAATGCCCAATGTGTGTTCCCTCCGATGTCGGTGGTAACATTTCGTTTTGTATTGACCGCCTTTAGCAATCCCCCTTACTTTCTTTTAGTAAAAAATCCCACAACCTTTAGAATATTAAACTAAAATGTATACATACGTAGTTTAGAGTTTCTTTCAGGGATTAGCCGATCCCCACTAGACGAGCAATTATAAACATCTTAACCCAGCTAGGAAATGGTTAAGATCTATTATCATGATGATAGTCCTATCTTTTCCTAGTATCATGATGATTGTCTCAACTTGTTCTAGTATCATGATGATTGTTCTATCTTGTCCTAGTACCATGATGATTGTTCTAACTTCTTTAGCATCATGATGATTGTCCTAACTTGTTTTAGCATCATGCAGATTGTCCTTACTTGTTTTAGAATCATGCAGATTGTCCTAGTTTGTTTTAGCATCATGCAGATTGTCCTAACTTGTTTTAGCATCATGCAGATTGTCCTAGCTTGATTTAGCATCATTCAGATTGTCCTAACTTATTTAGCATCATGCAGATTGTCCTAGCTTGTTTTAACATCATTCAGATTGTCCTAACTTGTTTTAGCATCATGCAGATTGTCCTAACTTGTTTTAGCACCATGCAGATTGTCCTAACTTGTTTTAGAATCATGCAGATTGTCCTAGCTTGTTTTAGAATCATTCAGATTGTCCTAACTTATTTAGCATCATGCATATTGTCCTAGCAGAAAGATAGAGATAGAATTCACCACGGATAGAAAAAAAAAAACCTTGACCCCCCCTGTCTCTGAGATTGAACCGACGCTCTCTTATCTGCTAAAAGACCGGCTTAATGCACTCAGCCACCTGCTTCCGTCAACATTGTCAGGGAAGACAATTTTCAAAGCCAAGCCAAACATGAATAAAGACGGGAAGATAACATTTACACAGAACATTCGTCTCAAGGTCAACCAACAAAAGGAAGGTGTGATAAAGAAACTGAAGTGAAAGTCGTGTTAATGTAATGCTGGTTTATTTTTGTAGACACCGCTTGCAAGTGGCTTTCCTATGCGTGGTGGTGTTTTTCCCCACTTAAATTTGCACTAGATAATTGGTTGAGATGAGGAAGATAATAATATAGTTTCTTCTTTCCTTTCTCATTTGTCTTTTCAGCGTCGAGGAAAGACATAGTTTTCTCCTCTGTTGGCCTCCCTTGTTGAATGTTTCCTAGTGTTTCTAATATTCCATTATTTCCTTCTTTTTCGTGGTCAATGCTTAGGTCTGATGTTCCTGTAGTGTTCATTGAAGTCTCGTTGTGTTGGGTTTTGATATTCCCATCTTATCACGTGGCCAAACAGTTTCATCTATTGTTTTTTTATGTATTCTTTGGCAGGAATTATTCCTAGCTTTTTTCTCATTTCTTTGTCTCTAAGGCTGTCTTCTATATATCATGCTTCTAATACATTTCGTGTCGGTAGCGATTATCCTCTTGTCGTCCAGGTATATATTGAGCTGCATTAGCTCAGTGGTTAGTGCACTGGACTACAAAGGACAAGAGGTCGGGTTCGATCCTGATTGACGGCGGCTTCCAGGTTCACCCAGCCTAAATTGAATTCCCTCTCAGCCCGAAAGCCTCAGTAAATCTATAGTTGTCTGTGGTTGAGGAAGGTAAATAAGAGCGAGGATGCGCATTGACCCCTCTCATGTCTCCATAGTGTAGTATAATCTTTACGAACATGGGCAAGTCAAAGAAAAATAAAAAAAAGTAAATCTGCCATCCAGGAAAGATAAGGACTCTCTATCTAAGAGATGTATGACGCAATCCAGAGAAAGCTGCAAGGAGTCCGGGTCTCCGACTCATCTTTTGTCTACCAGAAAATTCTCCAGAATTAGCACCTGGAATATACGTACTCTTATTGAGCAAGGAAAATCTGCACTTGTAGCAGGGGAAATTACAAATGACAAAATAGGTATACTAGGAATGTCCGAAACAGGATGGCTATGAGCAGAAAGGATAAAACTAAACACAGGAGACATGATTTTATCATCAGGACACCAGGAACCTGGAGCATAAAGTAGTGAAGGGGTAGCTATAATGTTATCAAGGAATGCACATAAACCGCTGATAGAATGGGAAGGAGTAGAGCCAAGACTAGTAAGAGCAACATTTAAGACAACAACAACAAAACAGAACAAAATAAATATTATCCAATGCTACGCACCAACCAATGATAAAGAATATTTAGTTAAAGATGAATTCTATAAAAAAGATGCAATGTCAGAAAGATGAAAGACGAGCCAATGATATTATAATCTTGATGGGAGGTCTAAATGCAAAAGTTGAAACAGACAATTGAGGCTTCGAAGTGATTATGGGAAAACATGAGCTTGGAGAAATGAATGAGAATGGAGAGATATTCGTGAACTTTTGTGTTCTTAAACAAATGACGTTAGAAGAAACAGTATTCCAACACAACAGGAATACATAAAGCTACATGGGTATCGTCAGATCATAGAATGGAGAATCAAACTGACTATAAATGCATTAATAAAAAGATTAAGTCATCCTAACATGAAATAAAAGTATATCGGGGAACAGATTTACCTTTAGATTATCATATTCTGTTAGCCAAATATAGACTTAGAAACTGAAACGATATACTACAACGCATACACGAATACAATATTATAATATGGGTTTTCCTAAAGAACAATAAATTAAAGATAACTTTGCAGTCACAGTATCCAACAAATACCAAGTCCTCCAACAACTAGAAAATACAATAGGTATAAACGCCCATTAGAAACATGTAAATGTGTATATGAAAGGAGACATATGTAGAAACTCATGGAAAAATAGAACGTCAGAATAAGACTTTGGTGATATGCAACAAGAAAGCATAACTAAATAAAAGCAACACGAGAATTACTAAGGCCAAGGCACAGGAAACTTACACAAAGATGAACAAAGAAATGAGCATATTTATTAAAAGGCATAAGAGGAAATATATAGATGAACTAGCAAAAGAGGCATACAAAGGAATTATGAAAGAACTGTACAGCAGCACAAAGAAATTAAACGGAACATACAAATAGACCAATGCATTTATTAAAGATAAGAAAGGAAATCTGATTAGTAATATAATGGAACAAATGAAGAGATGGAAAGAAAATTTGGAAGAACTCGTGAACAGACCCGGCCCAAATAACCCTCCTGATATGCTACTAGCAGAAGAAAAGAGTTACACGTTCATCACCATGACCATCAAGTATAATGCCTGCTGGCGTAGGTGATCATGTCTCTCCACAACTTTCAATCTCAACACTTATTTATCATTTCTATCGTTGACCCTCTGCCAAGCCATTCTCTTAAGATGTCTGGTATCTTTTCTCTTTGCTTCCCTCTATCTCTTCGCCCTTCAACTTTCCCAGTTGTCACAATATATTGCAGCTTTTCTCTTCTCATTGCATGGCCACAGAAATGGTGATTGTATCTTCCTAATATTGGAAATGAGCTCTCTCTGCTTTGGCCTCTTTCGAACGTTCTCCTTACTATTCTTAGCTGTCCATGGTATTCTCAACATTCTTCTGTAAAACCACATTTCTACAGCATTCGCTGATTTTATTGTCTGTTTTACTATTGCCCATGATACCACATTTTTTGACTGGCTCTACGCAACATTTAAGAACTCTTTTTCTTGTTTCTATTGTCAGAAATGGATTGCACGGTATCTTCTTCAATTTTTGAAAATCTGCTTTTGCCTGAGCTATTCTGCATCTCACCTTTGCTGTACATCTACCATCTTAGGTTAACGTTGTTCCCAGATATTTAAATGGGTTTAGCTGTTTTAATATTGTTCCACTTGTCTTTAATGAGCAATGGGATGATGATATTATGACCTCCGATTGTTATTTCAGGCATGCCCCTTATGGATCTTAAAATAATCTCACTATAAATATTAAACAAATCTGGTGACAGCACTCAACCTTGTCTAACACCCTGTTTTATTTGTTGAAACATTCCCAATTGATTTCCAGTTCTTATGGCCGCTGTTTGTTGCCAGTACATGTTCGTTATTATTCTTAGATCTTTGCTGTCTACGTTTATGCCTTCTATACTGTTGATTATTTCTTGGTGCTTTACTTTGTTACATGCTTCGGTATAATCTATGAAAAATAGGTATAGATCTTTTTACACCTTCGTGGCTCATTCTACCAAAGATCTTATGATCTATATGATATTGTTCGTACCTTTACCGCCCACATAGTTACACGTTAACTGTGGAAAATCAAGCAAAGAAGAAATAATGAAAGCCATCAAGCTATTAAAAATGGTAAAGCCACGGACCAGATTATAATTCCGTCAGAAGCCATCAAAGCAGATATTAACACATGTACCAAGATGTTACATAATCTACTAGATAAAATATGGGAAAGGGAAAACATACCTAAAAATTTGAAAGAAGGTTATGTGATCAAACTACCAAAGAAAGGAAGTTTACAGGAGTGCACAAATTATAGGGCAATTATGCTACTATCAATGCCAGGAAAAATATTAAGCAGAATCATTCTGAAGAGACTAAAAGAGGCCATAGAGAAACATTTGAGAGATGAACAAGTGGGATTAAGAAAAAAAAAAACAGATCATGCACTAATCAAATAACTACCTTACGCATAATAGTTGGACAAAGTTTAGAACTACAGTCCCCACTTTATATTGAATTCATAGATTACGAAAAAGGCTTTTGATAGTTTAGACAGAAGAATGCTTTGAAGTTGCTGAGGGATTACGAAATCCTCATAAAGTGTATTAACCTGACAAAAACAATGTATGAAGGAATGAAATGTAGTGTGGAGCATGAGGACAGTTTACATAACATGTGTAACAGAATAAGAGTAGGGCAGTGATATCTTCTATCTCCATTTCTCTTTCTACTGACCATAGATCGAATTATGAGAATATGGCAGGACAACAGAAATGGAATCCAGTGACACTGACCAAGAATCTTAATGACTAAATGATACAAGATAAAATGAGCATACTTAATTAATCACAACAGCTGGGACTGGAAATAAATAGAAGTAAGACCAAAATCATGAGAATTAATGCAGATGGTAATAACCAAATAACAATTAGAGGAATACATCTAGTAGACGTAAAATCGTACATATATCTGGGCATTCATATAGAGAAAGAAGGAGGAATAAAGGTACACTACAAAAATAGGGGTACAAAAAGCATTAGCAGCATTCGTTGCACAAAATGGATATCCAAATAAAGTTAAATACAAAAATAAAAATGTTCAACTCCAATTTTAAATCATTGCTATTAAGGCTGTGAAACATGGAGAACAACAAGAACAACGACAATCATGAAGATGCAGCCCTTCATTAATGGTTGATTGCGTAGAATAAAAGGATGGAAATGGCAGGACAAAATTACTAACGTACAATTATGGGAAAGTACCAGTCAGAAACCAGTGGACAAAGAGTTAGAACAAATACGATGACACTGGATAGGACACACACTGCGGAAGCCAATTGAGAGTATTACACGACAGGCCCTTTGTGGGATTGCAAGAGGAAGCGCCAAGAGGTCGACCAAAATATTATTGGAGAAGACAGGTGGAAGCAGATATGAAGATGATGGGGAAGACATGGATGATCTTAAAGGAATGGCAAGAAATAGAATAGCCATGAAAAGTGTTTATTGAAAACCTATGCTCCACAATGAGTTGAACGTGTTTGTTGAAGACCTATACTCCACAGGGAGTTGAACGTGTTTGTTGAAGACCTATACTCCACAGGGAGTTGAACGTGTTTGTTGAAGACCTATGCTCCACAGGGAGTTGAAATGAATAAGAAGAAGCGTAGCATGAAATTGACTACTCTAATCCGCTATGAGAATTGTTCCCTCTCTAACTGTTGACATACACTGTTACTTTTTCCTGCTGATCATGAACCAGCGGCGCCATCATGCCAGTTACCATCGTATAAGTCTGTTAAACTCACAATCTTGTAATTATTATGGGTAGACTACTATTTCAGGTATAGAAATTTAAAATCAAGAAAAATAAATACATAACATTGTATACAGCATGCAACATACTTTGTACTGAAGTTTATAAGTGACGTTTGCCTTCACAAATATACAACCATTTCACCTACTCTGGAAATACATAACGTCGGCTTAAAAAATATGTCTGCTGTTACTCCATGAATGTTCCGATTTACAAACAGATAGGACTCGCCAAGTGTGGGAATCCTTCCGCTTGTATTCACCACTTTGTATTTATTAACATTAATATACTTGGCTACCTGATGGGATATCCAAGCTGATTAATGCGCCATACTTAACACTTTCCTGTAGAAACTCGTTTATGTACTAACAAATAATTAAAGGCCGTTGTTTATGTTGTCATTATATCAACTCTAACCACTGAGTAGATACATGATAATATCTTCAGCGCGGCGCCCTTGCCGAAGTATGACAGCGGCCTTGCCGAAATTTGACAGCGCCCGTAAGAGCTGCCATGCACAATTTGAGAACCGATGTCCTATGACATTAAGATATGGCACGGGACATCCCTTCATTAAAGCACTCGTCAGATCATAAAAAATGCCGTGGTTAATTTACTTTATGTGCATCCATTACCTTTCAGCGTCGATGGAAATAGGGAGCCGCAATAGATCAGTGGTTAGTGAACTGGACTACAAAGGACAGAGGTAGGGGGATCGATCCCAATCGACGGCTTCCGGGTTCACCCAGCCTTAAATGGGTACGGGATTTTTTTTCTGGGAAAGTAAAGTGGCACGGGCGTAATACCGACCGCATTACCCCAAAAATCATGTGCCGAAGGTCTGTAAAATGTATGGTCACTAACACCATATTTCCTATAGGCCACTTGGTGTGACGGGGGTACTTTACTTTACTTTACTTCGAGGGAAATATGAATATTAGGGGCAATACTCTGTAAAGTGTTTCCTGCGTGGTCCACGTCGGTAATTACCTCCACTATGTCATTAATTCATATATATTCATCATCATAAAGTGGCATGCTTGAAGACGTCGGAGACCATGCATCCCTACAACTTTCTACCGCTACAGTTTTTTTTTTTCATCAAATATGTTTATTTCCTATCAGGTCATTCTCTTCTTTCTTGAATAGTTATACTCTGTTTTATTTCCTGTTTGTATGTTATATTCTATCTATCTATCTATTGTCCTTTCGAGCCGAAGACGGCACATAGGGCAGAACCATAATCTCAAAAACAGAAACCTTGCGTGCCAAAATGGCACATATTACAGAAATAACTGTTTCTAAAATCTATGGCTCTGTTTCCATAACAATACTTTTTACAATGACAGCTTGTCAAGCCATCGATCAAACTCCTTAGTCGCCTCTTACGACAAGCCTGGAAGATCACAGTGTCACTATTCTTTACTATGTTATATTCTTCTTAATCTTTATCTTTCTTTTGCCTTCTCGATCACTGACCTTATCTAGCACATTGAAAATAAAACACATGCATTATTTAGAAAATGATTGTAGTCAGACTCGATCACTGACCTTATCTAGCACATTGAAAGTAAAACACATGCATTATTTAGAAAATGATTGTAGTCAGACTCGATCACTGACCTTATCTAGCACATTGAAAATAAAACACATACATTATTTAGAAAATGATTGTAGTCAGACTCGATCACTGACCTTATCTAGCACATTGAAAGTAAAACACATGCATTATTTAGAAAATGATTGTAGTCAGACTCCTAACCATGTGTATCAATCATCTTCCACAGCTAAACCCAACACTGATTGCCAGGAGCACCTTAGCAACATCTGCACCTGAAGCAACACCTCCGGTCAACTAACACATTGACAGAACATTCCTTAACATATACATCTACCCTCAAAGCTATAATTGATAATATCTACCATCAAGAGTACAACTATTAGTTTATCCGCAACTGTCATCGAGAGTACAGCTATTAGTTCATCCGCAACTATCATCAAGAGTACAGCTATTAGTTCGTCATAATCTAATACCAAGATTATATCTATCGCTACGACTGCAACTTCAGACTTTAATTTCGAAATTGGTAGTAGCCGGAACCACTACCAGAATCAGCACTACCAGAATCAGCACTACCAGAATCAGCACTAAGCAGAGGTAAACTTTATTATTTGTTTTGTTTTGTTTTTGTTTTTAGAACAAAATTATAGGGGAAAAACATGTTCTTTTTTTCAGAACTGACGTTACTGTGCTTAAGTGACCGCTCTAAACACGACATTGATTATACAATCAGTTTTACAGGTCCTTTATGGAGATCATGCAGAAGTGGAAATATACGAAAGATGGAGACGACATGTAGTGATCTTTGGAAAATAGTACAAAGCAGGACGACGTGTAAAATGTTCTTGAGGAACTGAATTCTATAGTGGATTGAACAGAAAAGTCATGGGAACAGCTGGAATGTTTTGTGACAACTAGAAAACTCGAGAAAAGAAAAGATGGAGGACTACAGAGGTGAAGGTACCAGACAACCATGAGAATTGTTAGTAGGCATCCAATAGCTAATTTGAAACATAACTAAAGAGAAGGAAAGTTGTGGATAAACATGATCACCTCCGCCAGCTGGCATGGTGAAGATTACTAAGTCATCGAGGCGGGAAACACTGTTAGACAACGAGAAACATTAACATCTAGGTAGACAGGAAACACTGCTAGACAACGAGAAACATTAACATCTAGGTAGACAGGAAACACTGCTAGACAACGAGAAATATTAACATCTAGGTAGACAGGAAACACTGCTAGACAACGAGAAACATTAACATCTAGGTAAACAGGAAACACTGCTAGACAACGAGAAACATTAACATCTAGGTAGACAGGAAACACTGCTAGACAACGAGAAACATTAACATCTAGGTAGACAGGAAACAGTGCTAGACAACGAGAAACATTAACATCTAGGTAGACAGGAAACACTGCTAGACAACGAGAAACATTAACATCTAGGTAGACAGGAAACACTGCTAGACAACGAGAAACATTAACACATAGGTAGACAGGAAACACTGCTAGACAACGAAAAACATTAACATCTAGGTAGACAGGAAACACTGCTAGACACCGAGAACCATTAACATCTAGGTAGACAGGAAACACTGCTAGACAACGATAAACATTAACATCTAGGTAGACAGAAACACTGCTAGACAACGAAAAACATTAACATCTAGGTAGACAGGAAGCACTGTTAGACAACGAAAAACATTAACATCTAGGTAGACAGGAAGCACTGCTAGACAACGAAAAACATTAACATCTAGGTAGACAGGAAGCACTGCTAGACAACGAAAAACATTAACATCTAGGAAGACAGGAAGCACTGTTAGACAACGAAAAACATTAACATCTAGGTAGACAGGAAGCACTGCTAGACAACGAAAAACATTAACATCTAGGTAGACAGAAAGCACTGCTAGACAACGAAAAACATTAACATCTAGGTAAACAGGAAACACTGCTAAACAACGAGAAACATTAACATCTAGGTAGACAGGAAATACTGCTAAACAACGAGAAACATTAACATCTAGGTAGACAGGAAACAATGCTAGACAACGAGAAACATTAACATCTAGGTAGACAGGAAACAATGCTAAACAACGAGAAACATTAACAACAAGGTAGTCAGGAAACAATGCTAGACAACGAGAAACATTAATATCTAGGTAAACAGGAAACACTGCTAAACAACGAGAATCATTAACATCTAGGTAGTCAGTGAAAATAGTAGTTTTACCAGCAGGCTTGGCACAAGATAATGTTTATTCGACTAAAAATTCGATCATTCTCAGTATCTGATCTGCAGCTTTAGTTCCCCCTATTATTTTCCTTGGCGTTTACTCTAAATATTACCCAATAAAGCAATCATTCCAGAAGTAGCATCTGATCGTCGACGGACAATCACGTAAGATAAAGAAAACTTCATGAAAATCTGTGAATGAAAGACTTCCAAGTGTAGCAGGACTGTTTTCCTACGAGAGACACCTCTGACTACGAAGAGCCACTACTTTAAGAAATACAAATTTGGCTCAAATCAAAGGGTAATGAAACTGTTTTGAATAATAATAAATTAGGGTTGAATAGAATAGCAGGTACATGTACACAATGTAACACAATCACACTTGCGAAGATGAAGGCTACTGAAAATATTTATATTATTTAAAACTCTAAGTCGCCCAAATATATCTGACTATATAACTAGTGCCCATAACAGTGCTGTTATTTCACAAAATACTCAGATTTTGATACTCTCTTTCATCGTCCATTGTTATTATACACTGTTTTCGCTATTGTTGCCACGTAATCCTTATTAATTGTATCTGGAACACTGGCTGATTAATGAGCAGTGTTGGGGGCCTGGGTAGCCTAGTTAGGAAAACCACCCGACTGGACTACCGACGTTCGGACAACAACCCGTGTTTGATTCCGGCTAGAAGCAGTCTGAATTGTACTCGTGTTGGAACAAATACCCCCGCAGTTGACCCAGCCGCTGGCAGAAAATGGTACCAAGGTATAGTACTCTGGGAAGGTGAGGAATGCCGTCTCGCTTAGTGAGTTTCGATGCTTGAAGCGACACTATCCAGAAGTCTCCGAGCACTTCTGGATAGGCGGCCGAGCACATATGGGTGAAAACTCGCGTGCTAATACGTCGATTCAAGTCTCGTACTTGACCTTGACCTTACTAACTGTGTTGTTATTTCACAAACTCAGATTCTCAGATTTTGAGACTTTCTTTCAGGCCTGCCATTGTTTTTCTTCACTTTTTATTTGCTATTGCCGCCACGTACATTAATCATTATTAATTGTGCCTGGAACACTGACTAATTAATGATCAGTGTCCGCAGCTTGAACGAGTGCCAATGATTGTTTAGTAAGAATAAGGACCTCTGGTTGATAGAAACCTTTTATTTACTTCTCATGGCAAAAGTGATCATGAAAACTGTGTGAGCTGGTGGGGACTTGTGTTGATCCATGTGATGGTTCGATAACAGTTTTCAAATGTAATTTTTAACTGCGATATGAACACGCCAAACTATAAATGTCTACTCCTCCATTACTTGTATTGTTCAAATATGATTTCTCATATTTTGTTTGTATGTGTCTCAAACTTGTTATCAACATTCCTCAAAGTTATTTCCGTTTCTAGAAATCCGATTACATTTTGGATGTTCTTTTCTTCAACTGAATCCAAAATTGTTTCTAATCCTCTTAATTCTATTGATATTTTATTTAGTGAAGTTGAAATCAAAACTGCTTTCGACTCCGCTAATCGACTTCTTCCCCTCTCCTTCTTCTACCAAGTAAAAAATGTGCTTCCCACTGTACAAATCCCACTCCATTTATTTTATCTTCTCTTTCCCCAATTTACTTTAAGCTTCACGCCCACACATTGAATTCCTTCTCATTTATCTTGTAAGTGAACTTGTTTAATAGTTTTTTTTTTTATAAATCTCTGTAGCTGACATGGGTCTCAATGTTTCATTACATCAAAGGAAGAAACTGCAAGACTCGGTTTTTATATTATTTTAGTCTCTCGTATGTGCAACATATTGTGAACTACATGGGAGGCCCGCGCCTCTCAGGCATAACCAGCGAATCAATTCAGAGGAAGAGGTACGTTTACAGCACTCGGAAAAAACGACAAATAATCAACAACAGAAAAAAAATATGGACCAAAGCAGGATCGAACCAGTACTCAGTGGCACAGCGCCTTGCCACGAAAAGCCAAACGCCAGGGAACACTACCACTCAGCTAACTTTTCGTGGCAAGGCGCTGTGCCACTGAGTAAGGGTTCGATCCTGCTTTGGTCCATTTTTTTCTATTGTTGATTATTTATCAATTTTTCCGAGTGCTGTAAACATACCTCTTCCTCTAAATTGATTCGTTGATTATCGCCTCAGAACTTTCTCTCTAGAATAATATTAATTTATTATTATTTGTATCCAGCCATAACCAGGCTGGTTCGCTCAGACGACCGTCTAGAAGCTAAAGGGCCGAACCACTTGCTGGGTGTTGGGACGGGGGTGCCCTACTGACGATCAGATTGCCTTCTGCTGCAAAGCTCTGTGTAATAAGTTCCTACCAATACCTACCTTGCCCTAAATTGTCAGAGCATTAAGACAAACAAATTCAGCAAGAAAGAAGTGCCTAGAAGGAGCAATCAAGAGGGAATGATCGTTGTTAACGCCAGCAGACAAGAGAGTTATGATAGGTCATGGACCAGGAACAATTACAAGAACTGATGCTAGTGAACTCCATAGGTGGACCAGAGTGGCAAGACTGGTGGATAAACAGAGTTGAACGGTATGGGCCAGAATTGGGGCATCACAGATGTCTATCCTCTGCACAGAATGGAGGAACTTTATTTTTGCCGCCTCTCTCATAACCTCTGTGTGTGTGTGTGTGTGTGTGTGTGTGTGTGTGTGTGTGTGGGTGTGTGCGTGTGTGTGTGTGCGTGTGTGTGTGTGTGTGTGTGTGTGTGCGTGCGTGCGTGCGTGCGTGCGTGTGTGTGTGTGTGTGTGTGTTAATGGATGTTGACGGTTCTGTTGTTGGTTGTGTTATACGATACATATGTAACAAACAGCTAACACAAACATACACTGTACATACAAACATACACAGCAAACACAAAGCATACACAGCACACACAAACAAACACAGCGCACACAAACAAATACAGCGCACACAAACATGCACAGCAAATACAAAGCATACACAGTGCACACAAACATATACAGCAAACATCACTACATATATATAGCAAAGCTGCCGGAACAAGAATTGTGCATGAGTAGCAAATTAACTCCTAGAGAGCGACAGACCG
Organism: Megaustenia siamemsis; assembly: GCA_032433765.1. Classification (NCBI taxonomy): domain Eukaryota; kingdom Metazoa; phylum Mollusca; class Gastropoda; order Stylommatophora; family Ariophantidae; genus Megaustenia; species Megaustenia siamemsis. The sequence continues at coordinate 31,182,492 of JAVIAB010000108.1, read as the reverse complement.
TTTTTTGAGTCTGAAACCGGAAACCAAACTAGAAATTCGAAACGAAGAATAGTCGCTGCCTGTGTTGCTAGGCAACTGTGAAAAAAGATAGAAGCCATTTTTTTTTTGGCGACAAAAGAGCGTCTAGTTTTGTGTGCGTTACAGTGCCTGGGTTTTAGACGGGCAACATGTTTGTTTTGAACATTTTTGTATGTGCATTCATTCTCTATATACACTAAATTGTAATAATCAATGTGTATCACTGATAATGCACTGATATTGTGAACCGTATCGTTTTTGGATTAAAGTGTTATCAAACTTGCAGATATCTGGAGATATACTAAAAATACTAAAGAAGCAAAGGAAATTCAGTTTAACCCTTATGTGATATCGGTATGGACGCGAAGCCCGGAAATCAAGTCAAGCTCAAGGCAAGAGACCAATTGCTTTGAAAATATATGCCTTCCAATACTCTTAAACATAGATCAGAGAGACTTTACACCAAATTAAATACAAGAAGAAACCAAACAAGAATATGTATCTTATTGTATAAGGAGAAGGCGATGGAAGTATATAGGTCGTGCAAAGAACGAAAAAAATTATACCCCGTGTCTTTATATCTAGTTATTGTTATTGTTATGGAAGGCCTCGGCATCACTGCAAACGAATTAAAATCCATAATTGCTTAACCGCCCGTGCCAGCGTAATCATCCGAATTACTAACTAATCTCCCAAACAAAGAAAGGTAACTGTAGTCCCCATCGTAGCAGTCTCAGCACACGCCAAAAGACAAGGCGAAACCGCACAGAAAGTGAATACAACCAACTGTTCCCTGTCATACGATATCATCATTCATCGTAATCAATTGGAATATCGAAACATGATCGAAACGGATGAGACACACAGCTCACGGTGTGCACAGAGCACTTAACTCAGTAGTTCCTGCAACAAGCCGGACTTGGAATATGAGGAAACTGCAACAAGGAACACTTTTCAGACATAGCCTTCAATGGTTCCTGCCGCCTATCCACCATATACCGGAAGTTCACAAACATCTGGTGTGTGTGGGTGGGGGGGGTGTGGGGGAGGAGGAGGAGGAGAGAACAAGAAACACCAAAAGAAACTCTAAGTAGACAAATTAATAAAGAGTGTTTAACGATGGGCTCCACAAGACAGACTTTTAAACAAGTCAGGGACAATGGTATGTTTACAGGACTGGGAAAAATCCACCAGCTAACAACGAACAAAAAGAGAGAACATTATATAGGATCGAACTCTTTACTCCTCAGCACTGCGCTTTGATGTCTTATGGTGTCTGCCCTGCGTGCTGTCTGTTGGCCAGAGAAGGGCCAATTAATGTGTGTGCATTTACTTTGTGGTGTCTGCCCTGTGTGCTGTCTGTTGGCCAGAGAAGGGCCAATTAATGCGTGTGCATTTACTTTGTGGTGTCTGCCCTGCGTGCTGTCTGTTGGCCAGAGAAGGGCCAATTAATGCGTGTGCATTTACTTTGTGGTGTCTGCCCTGCGTGCTGTCTGTTGGCCAGAGAAGGGCCAATTAATGCGTGTGCATTACTTTGTGGTGTCTGCCCTGCGTGCTGTCTGTTGGCCAGAGAAGGGCCAATTAATGCGTGTGCATTTACTTTGTGGTGTCTGCCCTGCGTGCTGTCTGTTGGCCAGAGAAGGGCCAATTAATGCGTGTGCATTTACTTTGTGGTGTCTGCCCTGCGTGCTGTCTGTTGGCCAGAGAAGGGCCAATTAATGCGTGTGCATTTACTTTGTGGTGTCTGCCCTGTGTTCTGTCTGTTGGCCAGAGAAGGGCCAATTAATGCGTGTACATTTACTTTGACTCAGTTGGGTAATCGAATGATGAGAATGAAAGTGTTAGTTCACGCTTGACTCTGATAGGATAACGCAGTCTCCACTATAGACACTTTGCGACGTTCTCGCATTACTGAGGCCACCTTATGAGACTTATAGGACTGGAGAATACAGGCCACTTTTCCAGTGCAGCCAATGCGAACTGATCAGGTCTGAGTTGTTATTTCACCCTTACAGTCTCCAATATAGACACTCTACGGCGTTCTCGCATTACTGAGGCCAGCGGTGGGGTGAGGGGGGGGGAGACTTATAGGACTGGAGAATACAGGCCACTTTTTCAGTGCAGCCATTGGGAACTGTTGTAGGCTCTTGATTAGTTCTGGTTCACTTATTCGAACGTTCATGCATGTATCGCTGCAGTCCAGATGCTGTTTGATGTCTTGCATTCGGCCTTTGGAATGTCACCTTCCGCCGGAACGGGAAATGGGTGACGGCAACGTAGGACATAAGAAACGATGGGCAGAGATGGGTAGCTTCTGAGAATGTACTAGTCTTGATTTTGTCAGATCGGAATGGAATGTCATGAAAGAGATAGACAGATAAGCAACTGGTTACACACATCAATGTAGCATATGCTATAGGAACGAAGGCAGGAAGAAAGGAAGGAATTATACCAAACTGACAAGATGGATTCGACAATCTGGCAATCCTGGTTTGTGTAAGAGAAAGGGGGAAGATTGCGACACAGAATGAACAAGCTGACCGAAGGCAACTGTGTACACGCTACAGAAACAAACCTGTAAGAACAGAAAGATTTGCTGCCCAATGGAGATTCGGAGCTCCAGAGGAGAGCATGTGATTCCAGGCGGCAACTTCGCCATTTGCACGGAAACAATCGCTCCATGCGGAAACCATCCAACCAGACCAAGTTTCTGAGATTAAAAGTCGCGAGTGAGACAAGAAGACTGAAAAACTCAACAAGAAAGAAAAGGATAGACTGAGATCAGCATAGTAGTAGTATTCAATGAAAGTAGGTGGAGTTAAGTATTAAGAATTCACAGATAAGAAAAGTTGAGGAGGGCTATGTACGCAGCCAATGGGTAGAGTCATTGCAGACGTCAAAAATACGTGAGGTCACTTTTGTCCATGTCCCTGTACATGCGGGAGTACGGAGAAATGAAGGAGCGAACAAGTTAGCTAGCTGCGCTTTCGTTGACGATGGTCAACCAATGGATCGGACGGACATCATCAATGCCCTCCAGGATGTAGGAAGAGCACAGGACTTCGACAACCATGAGTCCACGTCACTCCTTCGGATGAAAGAGATCGGAATTAAGATGGGCACAGCCAGAAACGAGAAACTTAGTGGGCGTGTAAGAAGACTTATAAACCAACACAGAACTGGAGTCGTCAGTGGTTGGATACTGTGGGACTTGCTGAGGAGGGGATCTGAGCACCTATGGACATGTTCGAAGTGCAATGATGATGACCCGCAAATAACTCAATAAGAATTCACGGATTCAAATTGCATTTAGACAATTGTACTTTTACATATACACTTTACAAAATCAACAAACACCAAAATGAGAGAAAAAAAATAGATGGGTCAAACTAGAATCGAACTGTTTTTCCTTGACATAGATGTGTGTTGAGGTCTACCGTGGCAAAGCTCTGTGTCGAGTTGACGGGTCCTAGTTCGTGCCACCGTTTGTTCTCAGAGCTTTCTCTTTATTTTATTTTTAAATTTTTTAATTATTTTATTTTTCCGAATGTTGTAAACATTTACTTGTTTTTCATCTCGGAAGTTTCCATTCGTAATAAATATTCATGTTTTTATTCATGTTTTTATTCATGTTTTTATTCATGTTTTTATTCAGTATGTTATTCATGTTTTTATTCATGTTTTTATTCAGTGTGTTATTCATGTTTTTATTCATGTTTTTATTCAGTGTGTTATTCATGTTTTTATTCATGTTTTTATTCAATGTTTTTATTCATGTTAATGTTTTGATAATTCATACATTAACTGGAAAACAAAGGAAAAATATTAAACTGCTCTATGTTTGATATGATTAGTGAATATTTTTATCATGAAAACTAGTCACACAAGACTGACAGAGTGAGAGAAATAGAGAGAGAGAGAGAGAGAGAGAGAGAGAGAGAGAGAGAGATTCATTAATAGAATAGAATTCTGCGTAATGAAAAATAACGGTAACAACGAGGTAACAGATAAATTGTATCAACAAATGCTAGCAGGAAATAGAAATCACCGAAGGACACGACCCAGTCATGGTAATTGAAGACTTTGGTTCCAAAGTGAGATCAGATACCGCACACAAAGAGAAAGTAATAGGGAATGGGCACGTTCGCAGAGATTGGTATACGTTGATAACGTGTGGTATAAGCATCACGTTCATTTAGAGATATATTGTCCCTTTTAAAACAACATTCAAGAACAAACTAGAAGTCATCAAATGGACGTGACAGAAGGTAGATAGGGACATAACGATCACGCAGTCTCTGAAAATGGGTGCCAGAGATTTCCACTGTCTACCGTAATATTAACAATGGACAAGAGGTAGGATTCGATCCCAACCGATGGCTTCCGGGTTCACACAGCTTTTAATGGGTACCGGATTTTTTTCTGAGAAAGTAAAGCGGCACGAGCGTCATACCGACCACATTACCCCAAAAGTCATGTGCCGAAGGTCTGTAAAATGTATGGTCACTACCACCATATTCCCTATACGCCACTTAGCGTGACGGGGGCACTTTACTTTTTTGTTACCGTAATATTATAACACATCTCATGAATAGGCAGGATATGGAGATGTAAGACTGGAAGGTTCTGGGTTTGAATCTAGGTACAGCTTGAAGGGAATTTTTCTATTCGAACTTTTGGCTTCTTCGTGGCTTTACTTCGCCTGGTCTCTGGCTAGTGAGATGAGACGTTCTTTAGCTTTCAAGAAAAACGAAGAAAGAAATGCCATGGTTACTCGTGAGAGGAGTAAGACAGGGATTCATCCTATCACCAAGCTTGTTCAATCTATACACTGAGCAAATCTTTAAAAACATCATAGAGATGCCAGGCCTACAAATTAATGGAAAGATAAGCAATAACCTAAGATATGCTGACGATACTGTACTACTAGCAGAAAATCCTAAAGATCTACAACAATTACTTAATGAAATAAACATGACAAGCAAAAAATGTGGACTAGATATGAATATCAAAAAGACTAAAACTGTGATCATAAACAAAGAAAATACTCAAAACCTAAAAGTGGATATCAAAATTGAAGGAATAGACATGGAGACAGTTCAGAACTACAACTACCTTGGACATACTATAACCAGTGATGGAAAATGTGCAACTGAAATAAACAAAAGATAAGGAATGGCAAAAAGTAGTTTTAATGTCATGAAGAACATAGTTAAAAAAAAAAAAACAGCAGGGCTAAAACTAATAATAGCAAAATGTTACATCTTCTCAATATTCCTATATGGTGCAGAAACATGGACATTAGAAAAGAAAACAGAACAGAGACCTGAAGTCTTTGAAATGTGGATATATAGAAGAATAGGTAGAATTGGATGGAAGGAAAAGAAAACAAACGATGAAGTCTTAAAACAACTAAAAATGAAAAGAGAACTACTAAACACAATTCAAACAAGACAAATGCGATTTTAGGCCATGTTAAAAGACACAACAGCCTACTAAAAGTAATCCTGGAGGGGACAATACAAGGTAAAAGAGGCAGAGGCAGACCAAGACTAACATGGACGAGTAACATCAAAAGATGGACAAATCAACCTATGACAACCTGCACCATAAACGCAAAAGATAGAGCAGAATGGCGCTCCGTGGTAGCCAACCTTCGTTGCGGAGACAGCACTCGATGACGATGATGATGACTCGTGAGAACTCTGGGTGTGTTCAAGAATAAATGGCAGTTAAACATGGACAAGAGTAGGCCAAACTTGACCACTGTCCGGATACAACATGATAAGAGTTTAAAATCTACCCAGGCACCAGGCCTCATTGTCGTCGCCAGTGCTGTGGAGTTTGTGCATCTTCATTGCTTTCGCTGAGCCGCGATAGCTCAGTGGTTAGTGAACTGGACTACAAAGGACAAGGGGTAGGGTTCGATGCTAACAGACGGCTTCCGGGTTCACCCAGCCTTAAATTAAAAAAAAAAGTAAAGTACCCCCGTCACGCCATGTGGCGTACAGGGAATATGGTGTTAGTGACCATATATTTTACAGACCTTCGGCACATGATATTTGGGGTAATGTGGTCGGTATTACGCCCGTGCCGCTTCACTTTCCCTGAAAAAAATTAGGTACCCATTAAAGGCTGGGTGAACCCGGAAGCCGTCAGTTGGGATCGAACCCTACCTCTTGTCCTTTGTAGTCCAGTTCATTAACCACTGAGCTATCGCGGCTCCCTCCAGCCTTAAATGGGTGCCGGATTTTTTTTCTGGGAAAGTGAAGCGGCACTGGCGTAATACCGACCACATTACCTCAAAAATCATGGGCTTAAGGTCTGTAAAATGTATGGTCACTAACACCATATTCTCTATACGCCACTTGGCGTGACGGGGGTGCTTTACTTTTTTTTTTTCTATTGCTTTCGCTAGCGTGTGTTGGTTGTGCTGCACTCTATAGGACGTGCAGGGGAGACGAATACGTCTGAGCGCTTAGTAGTTGTCTGATCGTCAAGGTAGATAATCCATCGTCTCAACTTATCTAAATAATTATCATGTTATAAAGAAAATACTAGCATTTGTTGTAAAACAAAAATCGATACAAAGAGATAGAACAGCTGTTACTGATCAAAACAACTTCGGAGATGTTCTCTACAAGTGAAAGCTAAAATAGACGAGTTTGGGTGTTTCCAAGTTTCAGTGCTTTCGTGTGGATCAGAATGATGGGGAACTACACAGAAGGAAATACCAAGATTGTTGTCATTTCATTATATCACCTGAATACAAGAACAAGAGAACAAGAAAAGGTAATCGTGGTGGTATGAAACAGAAGGTATTCTGAGAAGTTAGGCCTGCGTGTAAGAAGACTTATCAACCAACACAGAACTGGAGTCGTCAGTCGCTGGACGGGACTTGCTGAGGAGGGATTTCAGCACCTATGGACATGTTCGGAGTGAAATGATGATGACCCGCAAATAACTCAATAACCTGAATACAATTATCATGAACGTTTAGTCAAATAAAGTAGTGAACTGAATGCTGCTAAACAGATGCAGCTTTGAGCTTATTCTTCTTAAATTTTCGTCTGACGAATGTCCTTCACCGTTCACTTTATTCGAGGTACAACAAGATGCGATATCTTAGATAGACTGTCAGCCTAATACATCCGACTTCAACATGGAATTTGTTATAATTACGTTGCCTTCCCTGTTCGCTTGACTAGACTGGTTAGTCAGTTGTCACGAGATTGAGATATCAGGGGGAATGTTGAAATGGATAGGTTACGTAATCCGATGTTATTGCAATCACATTACATTTCTTGTACTTAGCTTCCGAGTTCGAACTAAATTGGTGTAGACCTAAGACAAGCTGTTGGAGAAGGTAACTTCAACCATTGAATGCCAAACTTTGTTCATTCTCTGTAAATCTTGACCAGTAAAGTGGGAAGATTTTGTTGTTGCCCAAAATGATTGTTTTGTTATTTTCCGGCCCAGGACCAGTACACTGACTCCACAAAATAGAAGACAAGAATTTATTTTCACGAAAACTCAGAAAAAAATGTGTGTATTTTGCCAGCAAATCAGGACCTGGAAATGACCTTTAAGAACAAAAGGTCTTTAATATGGAGGTTGTGGAAACAGGAGACAAATATTAAATGATTTAGAAATTCCTGTTTGTTTTGTCTTCATCGGCGTTTACTTTCAGGCGAAACGCAGTAGGTCAGTGGGCTTTATCAAGATCTCAATTGTTCGTGGACACGTTCACAGAACACAGTTATATCAGTGACAGAAAACAATTTGTTTTTTACTCAGTACTTTATGTTCACCTCCACTAAATATTTAATCTTCACAAAGCATTCAGCGAAGTAAACATAACTCAGATATTCATGTACAATTAAGCTTCTTGTACATTGATCAATAACCGAGCAGCCAATATTGGTTGCGCGTATAGGGATAAATATAGCCTATATAATATAACTAGTGTTGGGATTGGGGGTCGGGGTGGGGGAACTTTTCCAGGATAATTATAAACAGAGAGAGACACATATATTATGCCAAAGGGTGCAAACAGGTTAAGAACTGTCCTGGAAGTTCAAACTCAGCTGTTGTGATCTAATATAACGAAGGGTAACGGTTGTACTTTTCCGTGACTAGCTACCGCCTAATGGAATTGTCACCACCTCCAAGTCCCTTATTTATTTACCATATACATCTTCCTTCAGCTCAGTGGTTAGTGAACTGGACTACAAAGGACAAGAGGTAGGGTTCAATCCCAACCAACGGCTTCCGGGTTCAACCAGCCTTAAATGGGTACTGGATTTTTTTCTGGGAAAGTGAAGCGGCACGGTCGTAATACCGACCACATTACCCCAAAAATCACGTGCTGAAGGTCTGTAAAATGTATGGTCACTAACACCATATTTCCTATACGCCACTTGGCGTGACGAGGGTACTTTACTTTTTACTATACATCTTCCTTCATGTTGCAATCTCACTTGTGGAGAATTTAAATATCACAAGCTGTTCAGCTCTGACCATTATCTCGACTGATATATCTTACTGACTGACCCTTTGACAGAATATAGGTGTGTCTGTCTCTCGCTTTCTCTCTGTTTATATCCATACCAAACAGCAGTCCTCTGTTTACACCCTTTGGCATAATATATGTGTCTCTCTCTCTATCTCTCTGTTTATAACCTTACCAATCAGCAGTCCTCTGTTTACACACTTTGACATAATATATGCGTGTCCCTCTCTCTATTTCTCTGTTTATATCCTTACCAATCAGCAGTCCTCAGTTTACACCCTTTGGCATAATATATGTCTCTCTCTCTCTCTCTCTCTCTCTCTCTCTCTCTCTCTCTCTCTCTCTTTCTCTGTTTATATCCTTACCAATCAGCAATCCTCTGTTTACACCCTTTGGCATAATATATATATATATCTCTCTCTATCTCTCTATTTATATCCTTACCAATCAGCAATCCTCTGTTTACACCCTTTGGCATAATATATATATATGTCTCTCTCTATCTCTCTATTTATATCCTTACCAATCAGCAGTCCTCTGTTTACACCCTTTGGCTTAGTATATGTGTCTCTCTCTGTTTATAATTATCTGGCAAATTCCACCCCCCCCCCCACCTAGTTATATTATATAGGCTATACTTATCCCTATCCGCCCAACCAATATTGGCTGCTCGGTTAATGATCAATGTACAAGAAGCTTGATTGTCGTTAGTGGTGTCAATAGATTACAACTCTGACATGTGCTATGATTTACTATCACTGCTGGTATGTGGCTACACTAAGTGATATGTGAATACATGAGAGGCGCTCCTGTAAAACTTGTGAGTGAAGAAACAACACATTCTCCAAATTCCTTCTATTATTGCCTCGGAAGTTTCCCTAAAAAAAAGTAAAGTACCCCCGTCACGCCAAGTGGCGTATAGGGAAATATGGTGTTAGTGACTCTATATTTTACATACCTTCAGCACATGATTTTTGGGGTAATGTGGTCGGTATTACGCCCGTGCTGCTTTACTTTCCCAGAAAAAAAACCGGTACCCGTTTAAGGCTGGGTGAACCCGGAAGCTGTCGGTTGGGATCGAACCCTATCCCTTGTCCTTTGTCGTCCAGTTCACTAACCACTGAGCTATCGCGGCTCCCGGAAGTTTCCCTATTTAATAATATTTATTTATTATTATTTGTCTCCAAATAATATTTGATTCAAGAAATATTTAAGGGTTTCTTCAAACACTGCCACACACTGGCTTCCTCAGCAGGCAACTGTTATTTTGTTATATCTCTATACAGATTCTAAAGGTTCATAAACTCGCCTGCCGACCTGAATGTTCGTGGTTCAGATACTAGTTTAGGCATATTTTTCGATCGACCTTAAAGGATCTTGGGGTCCACCCAGCCACTTGAAATGGGTACCAGATATATTCTCTTGGAAGGAGAGACGGTAACTGGCGACCCCATCTTGTGAGGCTGACAGTAAAATAAAGTCACTAACACTTAAATATCCAACGATATTTCTCATGAGACTACCTTTACCATTAAAAATCTATAGAAAAGTAAGCATTAGCAACAACAGTAACGGGTAGGAAGTAGTAATGTAAAGCAATGAAAGGAAATAAAATCATGTACAGCTGCAGCAAAAAAAAAACATAAGTTTACTTTCTATTAGTTTCCTGATGATGACCCTTTGAATGGAAACTGATTTTTATTGTTGTTTTAATCTGCCAAGCTAACATTTTCTATTTTAATTATTTTCTTGTTTCTATTTCAAAATTGCCACTTATCCAGATGATTCTCCCCTCCCCTTCCTTTTCTGTTCCAACATATATTAACCTTGTTCTCATAATGAATAAACAGACTCTAAAGTTTGGTTCGTTTCAGGCCGAAGAGCAGAGTTCTCCATAATTGGGGATTCATGTAGCTAGTTCATGTAGTTCATGTAGTTCTTTGTTGTTTCTCAGTCCCGTGATCGAACCTTCCCTAGCAATTGTTCTGCGTAGTGTTTCCTTCAGTCTTCCCCGTTTTCTTTTACCAGATGCTTTCCACGCGAATGCCTGATGGGAAAGTTATTTTTCTTACAGTCTGAACACAGGATCGATGTATTTCCAAAGCCATCTTTTTATAAAACTCGGCATGTAATCATGTTTTCTAACGTCTTGCAATGAGTCAAATTCCCATCCATCATGACATCACTTAGGAGACTGCGGTAGTTGTGTCATGTGAGAGGTATGGGCCTAATTGGACTCCCAAACAATGATTCTATGTAGAAGTTATCGACAGAAAAAGACCAAAAGACAGGCTAATGCCGAGGTCTAAAAATGTTTGCAGAGATTCATTGAGAGAATTCTCTATCAGCGGAATGGAATGCGAGAACTACATAGTTGCACATGGAGAACAAAAGTGTACAAGAGTAGCATTCGAGGAAGTGATGATATTGAGATTAGAAGATAAACAGCACAGGAGAAAGTAGGTGACGCCAGGCAGCACAGATGCATCTTGTTTACCACCAGATCTATTCAACATTGGCAGATTTAGCCACGAGAGAAGCTGCGCAGTAAAACAACATACGGCATTAGACACTAATATATTACCATATAATATAGTACCATAAGGGAACGGCGATAGCTCAGTGGTTAGTGAACTGGACTTCAAAGGACACGAAGTAGGGTTCGATCCCAACCGACGGCTTCCGGTTCACCCAGCCTTCAATGGGTACCGGATTTTTTTTCTGGGAAAGTAAAGCGGCACGGGCGTAATACCGACCACATTACCCAAAAAATCATATGCCGAAGGTCTGTAAAATTTATGGTCACTAACACCATATTCCCTATGCGCCACTTGGCGTGACGGGGGTACTTTATTTTTTTTTTATAGTACCATAAGTACTGACAAATCAATGCTAACCGTCTGTCAAGACACGAAAGAGGCCATATATATGTAATAATTAGCCACATTGAGTTATTGAGTTATTTGCAGGTCATCATCATTGCACTCCGAACATGTCCATAGGTGCTCAGATCCCCTCCTCAGCAATTCCCTCAGTGTCCATCGACTGACGACTCCAGTTCTATGTTGGTTGATAAGTCTTCTTACACGGCCACCAAGTTTCTCATTTCTGGCTGTGCCAATCTTAACTCCCATTTCCATCATCCGAAGAAGCGACGTTGATCTGTGTTTGTCGAAGTCCTGTGCTCTTCCAACATCTCGAATGGCATTGATGATGTCCGCCCGATCCATCGGTTGCCCGTCCTCAACGACAGCGCAGCTAGCCAACCTGTCCGCTCTCTCATTTCCCCGTACTCCCGCATGTCCAGGGACATAGACAAAGGTGACCTTACGTATTTTTGATTTCTGCAACGACTCTACCCATTGCATGCGTACATAGCCCGCCTCCACTTTTTTTATCATGCTCATCGAATCACTCAGTATACATGCGTGGATGTAGTCTTGTGACTCTAACCATTTGAATGCCTTGGTCACTGCCATCACCTCCATTGTCATGCTACTCGTGGTCATGGCGTATGCACCACTGTCTTCCTTGGCTATTCTGCCTGCTGAGCGTGCTGTAAATGCCCATGCAGTTCTTTCGTGTCGTCTTACAGATCCGTCTGTATAGATGACTGCATCTTTCTCATCGGTATTATCGCAGATGAGACCGTTGACCTCAGCATTAACCACGACCGGGTTCTGTTCCCTACTTTTCCTGTCGAGTGTGACAATACATGAGAAAGTTCCCTTGAATGACGTAGGCACCAATATCCACTCCTCACCAACGTTGATATTGGTAAGCCCACTTTATTAAATTAGCCACATATATTGAGCTAGAACTGATAACAATATATAACACAATACAACAGACAAGCAAAGCAAACCAACAACAAGAGCAAACCAACAACAGAAGCAAACAACACAACCTAGTAGCCACTGTGGCTCGGAACATTAGTTCCACCCATAAATACAGCGCACTGTCAACAGACAAGCGTGCATTCACCGCTACCAACAATGCTATAAAAGTGGTGCCTTTATCAGCTTGGTCAAGCACGTATTGTCTCTTTGTCGTTTCTTTGTGTGATTCTCTTTGAATTTACTTGTTATTGCATTGTCGTGTAATTGCAACTCACTTTAGCCTTTGCTCCTTTAATCTAAGTAACGAAAGCATGTCTGTTCAGTAATATAACAGACTTAATTATCACTTCAATATTATAATATACTTAATTGTCACTTCAATATTATAACATACTTAATTGTCACTTCAATATTATAACAGACTTAATTATCACTTCAATATTATAACAGACTTAATTATCACTTCAATATTATAACAGACTTAATTGTCACTTCAATATTATAACAGACTTAATTGTCACATTTCAAATAAGTATTCTCAAGTCCTGTGTATGTGCACACGTGTGTATCTATTTGCTTGCTATATACTCGTATATAACTGATGTTGATCGATCTTAAGTTATAGTAGTTAGGGAATTATTATAATGAATAATTGTCTTGCTGTTCTGTTCTACTTTTTAAGTTGTTTTTTTTTTCTACCCATTTGTGTGTGTGAAAGAAGTACGGCTTTATTTATGTAGGACATACAGAGTGGCCAAATATTTAAAAATATATATATATAGATGATCAGAATAGATCATGTTGTTCTTAATATCACAGGGAAAACTTGAGCGGTCAGACCCAGACAGATGGAAGAGTTTCTGGGTTCTGCTGAAAAGGGCTAGATCCTCTACTATTACTGTGTTACTAAATTTCTATATAAACATACCCCAGCATCACTAAGGCTATTCCTCGCTAGATCCTCTACTATTACTGTGTTACTAAATTTCTATATAAACATACTCCAGCACCACTACGGCTATTCCTCGCTAGTTCCTCTGTTTCGATATTATTTTCGGGGGTGTTTGGGAAGGGGAGGGGGGGGGGGCGGGGTACAACGAAGGCGAAGTGAGGTTTTGATCTTGTGTGATTTACCGACCAAAGTCCATGTGGCCTGTGATTCCGAAGGATCAGATAGCAAAAGAAGTAACAAGTACGGTGAGATAATTGAGAAAGTAAAGATCCCACGTCAGGCCAAGTGGCGTATAGGGAATATGGTGTTAGTGACCATAAATTTTACAGACCTACAGCACATGATTTTGGGAGTAAAGTGGTCGGTATTACGCCCATGCTGCTTTACTTTCCCAGAAAAAAAAATCCGGTACCCATTTATTTTTTATAGAAGAATGTTGAGAGTACGATGGACAGCTAAGAAGAGTAATGAAGATGTTCTAAGAGAGGTCAAAGCAAAAAGAGAGCTAATTTCCAATATTAGGAAGAAACAATCATCATTTTTTGGCCATGTAATGAGAAGAGAACAACTGGAATATATTGTAACAACTGGGAAAATTGAGGGACGAAGAGATAGAGGGTAGCAAAGAGAGGAAATAACAGACAGCTTAAGAGAATGGCTTGACAGAAGGTCAACAACAGAAATGATAAATAGCTGCCGAGATCGAAAGTTGTGGAGAGACATGTCACCTACGTCAGTAGGTCCGGTACTTGATGATGATGACCCATTTAAGGCTGGGTGAACCCGGAAGTCGTCGGTTGGGATCGAACCCTACACCTTGTCCTTTGTAGTCCAGTTCACTAACAACTGAGCTATCGCAGCTCCCTTGATAATTGAGAGGACAGCCGTAATTATGTATAAACAGGCGCGTGGCGGACAATGTATGTCAGTGGTTTCCATGTCAGTGGTTTTCATGTCAGTGGTTTCCATGCCAGTGGTTTCCATGTCCGTTGTTTCTGTCCTGAGTGCAGGGACGTTAAACGATACAATAATTCCCAACTTTACAGAGTAAACTGACATTTTTTTCTATTCCGCCTCTTTTATATTTTTCTACTACATGACTCTGGCCTCATCTACAATTGCCTCCGACTCCCACTGTACATCACGGAAGAATTCGATTAATTGTTTACAGACCTACTCGAGTTTCACTACAGAGACTCCTCAGCCTTTCTGTGCTGCGACTCCACCCACAATACATGCAGGTATGGAACACTGCCGCTGCTACGTCTATCTATCTTCACTTCACCTTTGTTACCCCAACCCTCAGTTCCTCACAATGCCTCCCTCAGCAGGTGGTGCAGTCCTCCTCCTAGCCTCAGTTCTGTCCCCATCGATCGCTCTACTCCCAGCTGACGCGCTCATACAAAGACGGTTGTCCTTGACACCTTCCTTTATCTCGTCCGCCAGCCTCCACCCAGGACGTCTAGTCCTCTTTGTTCCATTCGATCACTTGTTACAAAACACGGCCGCTTTATAACTCTTTTTATAGGCAAAGAGAAGAATGCGTGTAAATGAATTCCCCACTAGTAATGGATTATATACTTCATATATTTATCATTTTGCCAATAATGCTTTATAAACCTACAAACAACACCCGACTGCGCTTTTGTCTCTGTCTGTTTGTTTTGTCCCTGCTCAGAGTGAATGTTTTTACACATCTGGGAAATACCTGGTTTAAACTTCAATGAAAATGTAATTGACAAATTAAGACACGGATAGGACGTTATGTTACAGGCGAAGAGGTCCGGACAACTTCAACAATTGGTTATACGAGCAAGAAGAAAGGAAGATGTGACTTGATGGAAGAGAAAAAGTAAGCGATGACCTGAAATGAAGAGAAAAAGTAAGCCTGTAAATAATTGTAACAAAAAAATAAGAAGAATATAATTGTTCGGAACGTGTAATTTATGTTCTGTTTTGTTATGTTCATTGTGCTGTTTTCCATTACAGCATTGAATGGAGTGAAGTATTCTTGTTGAGCCCTGGCGTTGTCTTCAAGCATAGCAATTTGTGTGACATTTGATTGTGGTTAATCTTTGCACTGCTTTAAACATCTCTTGCTTGCTGCTGTTTGCGGCTGGTGCTGCATGGGATATCGAACAACAGGAAATTTGTGACACAAATAAATGAAAGAGCAGGACCAGCTATAAACATCTTCAGCATCATAAAACACGCTCTTGCATTTTAAATAAATGCCATCAAAGCGGAAGTTGATGATAAGAAAGTAGAATTTCAGGTTAGATGTTTTTGTAGGAAAGAACAGAAAGAGAGAAACTCGTTATGACCAGTGGCGTGTACGTAATAAGTTAGTGTCCATAGTTTTTTGTGGTTCAAATATTGGTGTATATATATTCATAGTGTGGTCTAAATGAAACTAGTGCCATCTTTATTTTATAGCAATAATTCTGATACACACTAAAGGTTTGGTCAACACAGGAGCCGTCAGTTTGGTTGCTATCACACATCTTGTCTTCAGTAGATTAGTTTCACTAACCGCCGCGCTACCGAAGCCAGTGAAGCAGAAACATAAACAATTGTTAAAGTAAATGAAAAGAAAATTGAAAACCGAGATGTGTAGATTTCTACAAGAAGAATTAAGTGAAGAAAGAAGCAAATGTTGAGTTTAGGAATTTCTATTTATAGTCGTCTTCTTTCCTCCATTATCATGCCTTTCAGCGTCGAGGGAAGATAGTTTGCTGTCTTTGTTTTCTTCTTTTGGCTTCTTCTACTGTTATGTTTCCTACTGTTTCTAATGCTCCATCAATCCATCTTTTTCGTGGTTGGCCCATGAGTTCCTTGTAATGGCTTGTAACGTTTGTTAAAGGCTCCTTTTGTTGTACTTTGATCGTTCCTTCTTATCTCGTGACCAAATATTTTTTTAATGTTTTATCTTTATGTATTCAATGCCGGGAATTATTCCAAGCTTTTTTTCTCAGTTTGTTCATTTCTAATGTTATCTCTCAGGCTGCTTCTTGTCGTGTGTCTAACATGCTCACTTCGGTACCACTTTTGTTGTTGTCGTTGTTGTTTATGAGTCTAACGTCCAGGTCTAGCATTAGTGGCTCGACGTTGGAATAAAGATTGTGTTGTAGGGTGCTAGTTGTACCTCTAGCATTAGTGGCTCGACGTTGGAATAAAGATTGTGTTGTAGGGTGCTAGTTGTACCTCTAGCATTAGTGGCTCGACGTTGGAATAAAGATTGTGTTGTAGGGTGCTAGTTGTACCTCTAGCATTAGTGGCTCGACGTTGGAATAAAGATTGTGTTGTAGGGTGCTAGTTGTACCTCTAGCATTAGTGGCTCGACGTTGGAATAAAGATTGTGTTGTAGAGTGCTAGTTGTACCTCTAGCATTACTTCCTAGTTGGACAGCAGAAGTTTGGAATGAGATTGAAAATAAGGAAGAATTATCAACTCAAATAGAGCAAGACAAGTTAATTGTTTGACACATCATAATAGACATACGTAAAGTCAAATGGACGGATAATAATGAAGTTTTGACACAGATGAAGAAATGGAATCAATTTTTTGCAATTCGAAAATAGATGCAATTTTTTTCACACATAAGGAGACACATTTTTATGGTACACATAAAGAAGCACAATTTGTGTACACATAAAGAAGCACAATTTGTGTACACATAAAGAAGCACATTTTTTTAAACACTTAAAGAGACACGTTTTTGTTGTACACATAAAGATTAATAATTTTATGTACACATAAAGAGACACAAAAACAAGGCTGAAATTCATACTGGGTAGTGGGGGTAATTACAATGTAAACGTCGTAAAAGGAGACTGAAAGTAAATAGACGGAATAGAAAGTAGGATGGACAGGTGAACCAAGGACATTAGTTATTGGTTATTGGTTATGGAAGGCCTCGGTATCACTGCAAACGAATTAAAATCCATAATTGCTCAACTGTCCGTGCCAGTGGAAACATCCGAATTACTAACACATCTCCCAAACAAAGAAAGGTAACTGTAGTCCCCATCGTAGCAGTCTCAGCACACGCCAAAAGACATAAGGCGAAACCGCGCAGAAAGTGAATACAGCCAACTGTTCCCTGTCATACGATATCATCATTCATCGTAAACAAGCGGGATATCGAAACAGGATCAAAACGGATGAGACACACAGCTCACGGTGTGCATAGAGCACTTAACTCAGTAGCTCATGCAACAAGCCGAACTTGGAATATGAGGAAACTGCAAGAAGGAACACTTTTCATACATAGCCTTCAATGGTTCCTGCCGCCTATCCACCATATACCATGGAAGTTCGCGTCCTCCCGAAAATGATGATCGTCGTAGCACTTGATGATGTTAGGCCATCGTTGATGACTCCAATTCCAAACATATAGACACACAGTGGTGGTAAGTTATCATTCCAATCCTACAGAAGCCACATGACCTGTAGTTAGTAAAACCACAGAGAGAATATGATTTTGTGACCTTCACTGATTCACTCTTGGATGTGAATGTGTAGTTTACACAAGAGGAGAAGTTTTCAACTACAGTGATCCAATTTAAGGCAATTCTGTGATAGCAAGGCAAGTCTCCTTTATAGCAGCAGAACTTGATGTTCTCTGCTCCCTTCTTGTAGCTGCTGCCACACGATTCTGATGTCTCATTAACATGGACATCATTCAAGAACAATGTCAGATTAACATTCCATATATCTGGCTTTGCTGATGAAGTGCTTGGTGCAACAGTTGTATCAATCATACAGGAGGCTCCTGGTTTGTGGTCATTAATATCACAGACGTCATATGATGTTGTTATATTCAGTATTTCTTTCTGGGGTGTAAATATGTGGCACACACATGGAGAGTGGTTTGTGGTCACAGTAATCCCATTAAAGGCAATTCTAGGGTAACATGGCATAGCTGTTTCAGAACAGCACAATCCTATGATGTTTTCTGTGTTCGCTATAAAGCTGCTGCTGCTACACAATCCTGACCAATTATAGGTGTGGACATTATTCACTTGCAATGACACACACAAAAAAAAACCAATGACAGGTTGTATTAACTAGGTAAGATAGAGTGATGCGCCGCGCCGTTTATCCTATTCTTTTATGACGATACTTAAAACCATCATTTTTTTTTTTAGCCCCGTCACGCCAAGTAGCGCGTATAGGGAATATGGTGTTAGTGGCCATAAATTTACCAGACCCTCAGCACATGCTTTTTACGGTAATGTGCTCGGTATTACGCCCGTGTCGCTTTACTTTCCCAGAAAAAATCCGGTACCCATTAAAGGCTGGGTTAGCCGTCGGTTGGGATCGAACGCTACCCCTTCTCCTTTGTAGTCCAGTTAACTAACCACTGAGCTATCGCGGTTCCCTTTAAAACCATCTTGGAATGTACAATTCTTAGAGGGCGTATATTAAATTGCATTTATATTTTTTGAATTAAAAAAAAATTGTATCAGGATTTATATTATAGAATCTATTAAAAAGTGTTACATCAGACCTGCGAATTGTTGCTTTAATTTAATTTAATCTTCATTTTTCCGCTGAAACGCACCACGTTGTTGTACTTAGTGCGCAGCTTCGAATGTATTTCCTTAGAAAGACATTTTTGGAAGATTCTTATCTTTATTTCTCCTTCGTATTCTCTTTCATTGCTGTATTAACGAAATGTCGCTGACAGAATGCTTATTACATTGTCAATGAAGGAGCACTGACACGGGATCCATGGAGCTAATTTCTGCGAACACAGGAAGGCTTTCTGAAAACTTCGCCAAGACCATAAACAGTTCAGAAATCAAAGAAGGAAATATTGCAAAAATAATAAAATATTGATAATCGCTCAGAAAATAGGAGCAATAAAATAATTATAGTTGTAATAAATGTGAAAGAAAAGGAGAAAGAATAATTGTACATAAGTGTAAGAATTAAAGACTGAAAGAAAGCAAACATGACCGAGTGGATTAAACCGGTCATTTATCAATCACGTGATCTAGAATTTAAGTTCCGGAACGTTTGGAGTTGTGTTTTTTTTGTTAGAGGTGAAATTATAAACAAAATGTAACATGCGCATTACGTGGCGACTGCTTTGGATGGGTGTTTATCCTCTTCATAACACCTACTAATAATTGGGAATGACCAGAAATACTCAGAGAAGAATTGGAAGACGCCTTGCGCAATATGAAAGCAGGCAAAGCTCCTGGACCAGATAAGATAACTAAAGAAGAGATTGAAGCCATGGGTGATTTTGGAATAGAAATAATAACAAAAATATTGAATGATATCTACAGCAGCGGATATATACCAGACGACATGCTCAAATCAATATTCATAGCGCTACCAAAGCAATCGGGTGCGATTGAATGCGATGATCATCGCACAATAAGCCTTATGAGTCACATGACTAAGATATTACTAAGAATCATCATGCGAAGAGTGCGAAACAAAATCAGTCCAGAAATTAGCGATGAACAGTGTGGTTTTCTTAGAGATAAAGAAACAAGCAATGCCATTTATATCATAAGATCTTTAGTAGAAAGAGCCATAGGGGTGAAAACAGATCTATACCTATGTTTCATAGATTACACCAAGGCATTTGACAAAGTAAAGCACCAAGAAATAATAACAATTTTAGAAAGCATAAACGTAGACAGCAAATATCTAAGAATAATAAAGAACATGTACTGGCAACAAACAGCGGCCATAATAACTGGAAACCAATTGGGAGTGTTTCAACAAATAAAACAGGGTGTTAGACAAGGTTGTGTGCTGTCACCAGATTTGTTTAATATTTATAGTGAGATTATTTTAAGATCCATAAGGGACATGCCTGGAATAACAATTGGAGGTCATAATATAAATAATCTAAGGTATGCTGATGATACAGTCTTAGTCGCTAAGAGTGAAAATAAATTACAAGAAATGTTGGACATTATAGTGAAAGAAAGCAAAAATGTCTCTAGAAAATGCCTCTGCCTCTAGAAATTGTGCATCCTGATAGAAGATAACACAGAAATATCAACACATAGAAGATAACACAGAAATATCAACACATAGAAGATAACACAGAAATATCAACACATAGAAGATAACACAGAAATATCAACACATAGAAGACAACACAGAAATATCAACACATAGAAGATAACACAGAAATATGAACACATAGAAGATAACACAGAAATATGAACACATAGAAGATAACACAGAAATATCAACACATAGAAGATAACACAGAAATATCAACACATAGAAGACAACACAGAAATATCAATACATAGAAGATAACACAGAAATATTACCACATAGAAGATAACACAGATATATCAATACATAGAAGACAACACAGAAATATCAATACATAGAAGATAACACAGAAATAGCAACAGATAGAAGACAGCACAGAAATATCAGCTCATAGAGTACAACACATACATATCAACACATAGAATACAACACAGAAAAATCAGCTCATAGAATACAACACAGAAATATCAACACATAGAATACAACACAGAAATATCAGCTCAAAGAATACAACACAGAAATATCAGCTCATGGAATACAACACAGAAATATCAGGTCATAGAATACAACACAGAAATATCAGCTCATAGAATACAACACAGAAATATCAACACATAGAAGATAACACAGAAATATTAGCTCATAGAATACAACACAAATATATCCGCTTATATAATACAGCACGGATATATCAGCTTATATAATACAACACAGATATATCAGTTCATATAATACAACACAGATATATCAGCTTATATAATACAACACGAATATATCAGCTCATATAATACAACACAGATATATCAGCTTATATAATACAGCATGGATATATCAGCTCATATAATACAACACAAATATATAAGCTTATATAATACAACACAGATATATCAGATCATATATTACAACACGGATATATCAGCTCATATAATACAACACGGATATATCAGCTCATATAATACAACACTGATATATCAGCTTATATAATACAACACCGATATATCAGCTCATATAATACAACACGGATATATCCGCTCATATAATACAACACGGATATATCAGCTTATATAATACAACACGGATATATCAGCTCATATAATACAACACGGATATATCAGCTCATATAATACAACACGGATATATCAGCTCATATAATACAACACGGATATATCAGCTCATATAATACAACACGGATATATCAGCTCATATAATACAACACGGATATATCAGCTCATATAATACAACACGGATATATCGGCTCATACAATACACACGGATATATCAACTAATAGAAAAAACATGGACGTATCTAACTCATAAATAAAAAAAAATAAATATCAACACATACAATAAATATGGAATCAGTTATAGAGTAAAAAAAAATATTAGCACACATCTATTATTTACAGCAGTTGTTCTGGTATTTGGTTTTGCAATTGAAAAGGGAAGAAGGGGGGGGGCGCATATAGAAGGAGAGAATAAAGGACGCGTGTACAGTGCAGTCGCCACGAAATGTTTGATTCAGAGATTTTATTTAAACTGCAATAGATCATCATCAGCATCAAGTTGCTTGTCCTATGCAGAACGTTACATTCACCACAGCCCGTCTGAAAGAATCTCTGTCTCTACCAAGATCTCCCTCTTTTGTTGTTGTTGTCATCTTCAGTGTCCCTTTGATATCTTGAAAACCACCTCGGACAAATAAACAAACTTATCCTTTATTTTATCGTGATTCGGTCACGTCTATTTCTAGCATGGAGTACGACATGTTGTCGGCCCGGCCACCCAAGCTCCTACTTGTTTAAGATAGCCGGTTATAATAAAACTGCGTATAACATGAATATCTTATGCAACAAATCTATGTCAATAGACATGAGAAAGAGAGTTCATCGGTGCTATATAGAACCAATTATGACCTATGGAAGCGAATCATGGACAGTAGACAAACAAATGAAAAAACGATTAGAGGCCACAGAGATGGGATTTCTCAGAAGAATGTTGAAAGTTCCCTGGGCAGCTAAAAAGACCAACGAAGAAATTCTCAAAGAGGCCAAGACAAAAAGGGACCTCATAAAAGACATCAGAAAGAAACAATCAACATTTTTCGGGCACATCACGAGAATAGGAAAGTTGTAATACTTGGTTACAACTGGCAAAAAAAAAAAAAGGAAAGAGAGATCGCGAACGACAAAGAGAGAAAATACTGGATAGCTTGGTGTCATGGCATGGAAAACAGTCAACAACAGAACTGATACGATGCACTGTAGATAGAAGATTGTGGAAGGACATGATCACCTACGCCAACCGGTATGGCACATGATGATGATGATAACATGGCATGAAGAATATCTCAAAGTTAAAAATAAGAAGAAAAAACACAACTAAAAAACAAGAGAAAAAAAAATGTGATAGAATCAGAATTAGACTCCATATCCTTGTGTGTGCATGGCTATGTTAGTCACATCTCATATCTTTGTGTGTGCATGGCTATGTTAGTCATATCTCATATCTTTGTGTGTGCATGGCTATGTTAGTCACATCTCATATCTTTGTGTGTGCATGGCTATGTTAGTCACATCTCATATCTTTGTGTGTGCATGGCTATGTTAGTCACATCTCATATCTTTGTGTGTGCATGACTATGTTAGTCACATCTCATATCTTTGTGTGTGCATGACTATGTTAGTCACATCTCATATCTTTGTGTGTGCATGGCTATGTTAGTCATATCTCATATCTTTGTGTGTGCATGGCTATGTTAGTCATATCTCATATCTTTGTGTGTGCATGGCTATGTTAGTCATATCTCATATCTTTGTGTGTGCATGACTATGTTAGTCACATCTCATATCTTTGTGTGTGCATGACTATGTTAGTCATATCTCATATTTATAAGTGCTTGTCTATGTTAGGAATGTGTCATATCTTTGTGTGTGCATGTCTATGTCAGTCATATCTCATATCTTTATGTGCATGTTTATGTTAGTCATGTGTCATATATCTTGATGTGTGTTAGTGTTAGTCATGCCTCGTTTCGTTGTGTGCATGTCTGTGTTAGTCACCTCTAGTGACTCGGGCAGATGGTGCTCGTAAACCTGGGAGGGCCGACCATCTAAGGGCAGAATCCCCTAAAGGAAAGACAATCTGCTGCCTTGCATGAAGATCGGGGACAATCAAAGGCTAAGGAAAGCAAACCTGAATAAAATGCTGGCTGAAATCAGATGCACTGGGCCACTGGCGCAGAACACAGTGCAACGTATTAACGGGTGTTCGGTCAGAGTGGATCTGGCAGACTCTAATTATGATGTTCTGTCTGTGGGGGCGATCAGCACACTTAACCTGACAGCTGATTTCATGTGAGAGTCTGGAATCCTACTCTGATTGAGTCCTGATCGCAGAGAGAGAGAGAGAGAGAGAGATAGAATCGGACTCGAGGGACTGGTTGGTCTCTAGGCAAGACACCGGCTTCGAGACAGAGAGGTCAAATCCCAGCTACACCGGTTGGAAATTTTATTTATGATTTCTCTCTGCGGCAACAACCCTGGTCTCAGCAGCGAGGCCCGGCTTGAAACGTCAGTTACTCATCAACGGAAAAAAATATGAGTACCTCCGAAGTCGGAGGTATCTGCCGGTGCGGCGAGGGACCACTGTGCACACAGCTGCCAGGAAAAAAGGATTAACACGCAAAATTCCGTTCCTAGTGTCTAGGGACTTCGTCAGAGGTAAAAGCTGGCGAACGAAAAAATAAGAATCGGATGCTAAAAGATCTGTTATCTAACTGCTAAAACACCACTAATACCATTGCCAAAACACCACTGACACCACTGCTAAAACACCATTAATACCACTGCCAAAACACCACTGACACGCGTGAATTGTAATTTTAACACAAAGTAACATAACCCCTGTCCAATAATGGTAAACATCTCACTGTTATTTTGTGGTATCAATTCTTATCAGACTTTGACCTTCCAAATTCCAATTGTGACATGAATCAGTACTTACGTTCAACCAGATACCGGAAAGCTGAATAGCGCTCCTGGCAATAGATTTACTGTTGTCCTGATTTACTGTTGTCCAGAGCCTCCGATCATGTAATTCGTTACCAAGGTATATTTTTTTAAATCTGCGTTGGAGTCTTTTACTTTTGTATTGTTAAAGAGAATGTTAGCAATAGTCCTATATGTGTTGTTGTTCATGACGTTTATAGGTCACTTTCTAAAGAGGGGAAAAAAATAAATAAAAGACAAGAACGAAAACAATAGAAAAGAAAGAAAGAAAAAATAAATGAAGGATAAAAGAAAGGAAGGAAGAAGGCAAGATAGAAAAAATATAAAAGAAAGGAAGAAAGAATCAATGAAGAATGAAAGAAAGAAGGGAAGAGACAAGAAAGAAAAAAATATAATCGAAAGAAAGAAGGAATAAATTAAGGATGTTAGAAAAAAAGAAAGAAAGAACATTTTCGCTGCATATAAGCAATTATGATGTTTATAATGTGATCAGCATTGTCAGTGCTGTCTTTCTTTCCCAGGGGAATTTGGTAGCCATCGTCAAACTTTTGTCTAAATATAGATCATACATCAGCATATGTACAGGAAAACAAACTTAGAGAAACGACTTGTGGCCCTGTAGACAATATCTAGAAAACACAAAATAGACATCACAAACTGTCAACCTTATGACTTGACAAGACGGAAATTCTGGCTAACACAGAGTTCGCTGGGTACGGTTGCCAGATTGGCGTTCTCCGGACATGTCCTATTTGTAAACGTATGTCCTACTTGTAACGTATGTCCTACGTCTCCTATGTTTTACCCTGTTATATGAAGTATCGACAATATGTGCCATGTCCTACTTTTTTTGCAAAAAGAATATTCCCTTTTTCAGATCAAATGTCCTGGCTTTCTCTGCCCTCGGTCGGTTAGCCCATCGCTGAGAAGCCAACTTTTTGGCTTCCGCTGTTCAATTTTGACGTTAAACCGGAGTTAATTCACCGCGGACCCCTCACCCCTACAGAAGAACGCCAAAAAAAGGAAAAAAATAAGATGATGTGTAGCGCATAGGATTGGGATGAAAGAGATGGGAGTAAAGATGGATACATCCAGAAACGAGAGGGTTAGAAGGGACATAAGATGACTTATCAAATAACACAATTAAATTAAATACAAAAATAAAAATATTAAGTCAGTCCTTTTAATTGGTTTCGAAACATGGAGAACAACAAAATTGACAATCATGAAGATGCAGGCTTTCATTAATGGATCATCAAGTACCGGGCCTACTGGCGTAGGTGATCATGCCTCTACAACTTTCGATCTGGACAGTTCTTTATCATTTCCGTTGCTGACCTACTGCCAAGGCATCCTCTTATGCTGTCTAGTATTTTCTCTTTTTGCTTCCCTCTATCTCTTCGTCCCTCAATTTTTCCAGTTGTTACAATATATTCCAGTTGTTCTCTTCTCATTACATGGCCAAAAATGATGATTGTTTCTTCGCTAATATTGGAAATTAGCTCTCTTTTTGCTTTGACCTCTTTCAGAACATTTTCATTACTCTTCTTAGCTGTCCATGGCATTCTCAACATTCTTCTGTAAAACCACATTTCTACAGACTCCAGTGATTTTCCTGTCTGTTGTCCTATTGTCCATGATTCGCATCCATATGTTAAGACTGGCTCTACATAGCATTTAAGAACTCTTTTTCTTGTTTCTATTGTCAAAAATGGATTGCATAGTATCTTCCTAATTTTCTGGAAAGCTGCTTTTGTCTGAGCCATTCTGCATCTCACCATTTTGTACATCTTCCGTCTGAGGTTAACAAAGTTCCCAAATATTTAAATTCATTTACATGTTTTAATATTGTTCCACTTGTCTTTATTTTGCACTGAGGTCATGTCTTTTTCTTTGTTGTTACCATTACTTCTGTCTTTTTGCTATTAAGGCCTAGTCCTTTATTTTTGCTTTCTTTCACTATAATGTCCAACATTTCTTGTAACTCATTTTCACTCTTAGCGATTAAGACTGTATCATCAGCATACCTTAGATTATTTATATTATGACCTCCAATTGTTATTCCAAGCATGCCCCTTATGGATCTTAAAATAATCTCACTATAAATATTAAACAAATCTGGTGACAGCACACAACCTTGTCTAACACCTGAGTGGCAGTGTTCCCTAGCGTTTGGCTTTTCGTGGCATGACGCTGTGCCACTGGGTACGGGTTCGATCCTGTTTCGGTCCATATTTTTTTCTGTAGTTGATTATTTGTCAATTTTTCCAGTGCTGCAAACATACCTCTTCCTCTGAATTGATTCGCTGATTATCGCCTTGGAAGTTTCCCTCTATAACAATATTCATTTATTATTATTTGTCTCTAACACCCTGTTTTATTTGCTGAAGCATTCCCAATTGGTTTCCAGTTCTTATGGCCGCTGTTTGTTGCCAGTACATGTTTTTTATTATTCTTAGATCTTTGTTGTCTACGTTTATGCTTTCTAAAATTCTGATTATTTCTTGGTACTTTAGTTTGTCAAATGCTTTGGCATAATCTCTGAAACATAGGTATAGATCTGTTTTCACCTCTATGGCTCTTTCTACTAAATATCTTATGATATATATGGCATTGCTCGTTCCTTTACCTTCAACAAAACCACACTGTTCATCGTTAATTTCTGGACTGATTTTGCATTAATGAATACTTACGCAGAATAAAAGGATGGAAATGGCAGAACAAAATCACTAATGTAGAATTATGAAAATTTATCAGTCAAATACCATTGGATAAAGAGATACAGCGAAGACGATGGTGCTTGATAGGACACACACTGCGGAAGCCAATTGAGAGTATTATACAATAGGTCCTTTTGGGAAACCCCAGCTGGAAAGACAAAGAGGAAAAGAAATTCTTGGAGAAGACAGACAGAAGCAGAGATGAAGATGTTGGGGAAGACATGGAATGATCTTAAAAGAATGGCAAGAAACATAACGACTTGGAAAGTGTTTGTTGAAGACCTATGCTCCACAGCGAGGTGAAAGGTACAAGAGGAAGAAGATCAACTAACACAGATCTGGAGTCGTCAGGCTGCTGGACACGCTTAGGAGAGGTTCGAAGCACCTATGAACATGTCCGAAGTGTAATGATGATAACGCATAAATAATAACTCAATAACTCAATACTTCAATATTTCATCAAGGCCTTTGCGCAGAGGGTGAAACCACGGAAGACTTCCACTATCGTGACGTTTTCAGCCTTGTGAGCAGGGGCGGTTGTAGATCTCTGGTCTATAGCTAGAATAGATGAATAGTAGGCTATTGGTAACGCTGACGTGCTCATACTGCCGCTAAGACTTCTATTACTGTGGGCTATTCAATTATAGAAGCTACACTGGAAACATCTTCTTCGTTGTCTTCTACCTTTCAGCTCCCTGTAGAGCATAGGTCTTCAACAAACACTTCCCATACCGCTTTGTTTCTTGCCATTCTTTTAAGATCATTCCATGTCTTTCCCAACATCTTCATCTCTGTTTCTGTCTGTCTTCTCCAATAATTTCTTGGTCATTTCTTTGTCTTTTCCCCTGGGGATTCCAAAAAAGGACCTGTTGTGAAATACTCTCAGTTGGCTTCCGCAGTGTGTGTCCTATCCAGCGCCATCGTCATCGCTGTATCTCTTTATCCATTGGTATTTGACTTGTACATTTCCATAATTCTATGTTAGTGATTTTGTCCTGCCATTTCCATCCTTTTACTCTGCGTAAGTATCCATTAATGAAAGCCTGCAACTTCATGATTGTCAATTTTGTTGTTATCCATGTTTCACAGCCACATAATAGTACTGACTTAACATTGGAGTTGAACATTTTTATTTTTGTTATTTTAACTATGGTATAGCCACGGGAGAAAATGGAGAGAGTGACTCATCCCCTTGAACATTGGACAATTCACGGGGAAAAAGTAAGAATTTGAATACATTTTTATCTCCTTCTTTCCTTCCTCATTTGCCTTTCAGCGTCGAGGGAGATGTAATTTGTCTTTCGCTCTTAAGTTTGCCTTTGCTGCTTTATGTTTCCTAATGTTTCTAATATTCCATTAGTCCATCTTTTCCACGTTCGGACCATGAATTTGGTGTTCTGAGAACTTTTTATGAAGGCTCGTTGTGGTGTATTTGGAACTTTCTGTCTTTTCAGTTGGCCAAACCATTTATCTGATGTTTCCTTTTATATATTCAATGGCGGGAATTATTCATAGCTTTTTCTTAGTTTTTCATTTATGATCTTATATCACATGCTGTTACCTGGCATACGTCTAACACATTTAATCTCGGTAGTAGTTATATTTCTTATTGTTATTGAGTCTAGCATCCATATCTGGTGCTGTTAGCACTACGTGTGAATGAAGATTGTATGGTAGAGTACCCGTTTTGTCTCTATGTTATTTCCTCGTTGAACTGTAGTGGTGACATCCATCCGATTTTTTTGTACACATTTAGTTCCATAAAATTTGACTAAATTATGAGCTAAAACATCAATGAGAACTCTAATACAATGAGCTTATTGGCATTAACTAAATTAGAAATGCCACTCGTGTATTGCGCTGCAACGTTAATTAATGTTAACGTTTAACATTTTACTCGTTACAACGTTACTTTATGTTAACGTTTAACATTTCACTCCGCTACAGCATTAATTTATGTTAACGTTTAACATTTCACTCGCTACAACGTTACTTTATGTTAACGTTTAACATTTCACTCCGCTACAACGTTAATTTATGTTAACGTTTAACATTTCCTTCCACTACAACGTTAATTTATGTTAACGTTTTACATTTCACTCCGCTACAACGTTAATTTATGTTAACGTTTAACATTTCACTTCGCTAGAACGTAAATTTATGTTTAAGTCGAGTATTTCTTCTTTGTTGCAACTTTAATTTATTTTAAGTTTAACATTTCACACCGCTACCACGTTAATTTATGTTTAAGTTTAACATTTCATTCCGTTAAAAAGTTAACTTATTTTAGTTTAACATTCCACTCCGCTGCAACGTTAATTTATGTTAAAGTTTAACACTTCACTCCATTACAACGTTAATTTATGTTAAAGTTTAACACTTCACTCCATTACAACGTTAATTTATGTTAAAGTTTAACACTTCACTCCATTACAACGTTAATTTATGTTAAAGTTTAACACTTCACTCCATTACAACGTTAATTTATGTTAAAGTTTAACATTTCACTCCGCTGAAACGTAAATTTATGTTAAAGTCGAGCATTTCTTCTTTGTTGCGCCTTTAATTTATGTTAAGTTTAACATTTCATTCCACTGCAACACTAATTTGTGTTAAAATTGAATATTTCTCTTCTTTGCAACATTAATTTATATTAAAGTATACCATTTCTTTCTATTGCAACATTAAATTCTGATAAAAACAATGTAACATAGAATAACATGTACTGTTGTGCATGAAGGTTATCTGAGAGTTATTGAGTTATTTTCGGGTCATCATCATTGCACTCCCAACATGTCCATAGGTGCTCAGATCCCATCCTCAGCAATTATATATAAAAACAGCTGAGAATAACGCAGAACAACGTGAATGGTATCCAGTGGTCACTGAACAAGCAATTTTGTTACCTATCTTTGCTGGCGACATAGCTCTCTTATAACATAATCACCCACAAATAGAATATAAAATGAGCACACTAGACAAGAGATTACAAGAGCTGGACTGAAAATAAATAGTGATAAAACCAAAATCATGAAAGTGAATGCAGTTAGCAATAACCAAATTACAACTGGAGAAATACCTCTACTAGACGTAAAGTCTTATATATATATATATATATATATATATATCTCGAGACAATAATATACACAAAGAAGGAGAAACATAGAATGATACCAAAATACGGATACAAAAGGCAAGTGGAGCCATTGATACATATGGGTATGCAAAGGAAGTAGATTATATGCGCAAATAAAAAAGTTCAAATTCAATGTTAAATCAATCCTATTATATGCATGTGGAACATGGAGAAGAACAAAAATAACAACCACGAAGAAATAGACCTTTAATAATGGACGCATGCGCATAATAAGGATGGAAATAACAGGACAAAATCACTAACGTTGAATTATGGGAAAGTACCAATCAAATGCCAGTGGACAAAGAGGTACAAGAAAGACGATGGCGCTGGAGAGGACACACTGCGAAAGCTAACTGAGAGTATTATACAACAGGCCCTTATTTTAATCCACAGGGGAGGAGACAATGAGGTAGACCAAAATATAATGGATACAAATAATAATAAATAAATATTATTATATAGGGAACTTCCGAGGCGATAATAGGGAATAATAGAACAAAGAAGTATGTGTTAGCACTCGGAAATAATGACAGACAAACGCTTAGTACACTGCCACGTTCGGCTTCTCGTGGCAAGGCGCGGTGCCACTGAGTACGGGTTCGATCCCGCTTCGGACCATATATTGTTCTTTGTTTTTTTTCTGTTGTTGTTTGTCTGTCATTATTTCCGAGTGCTAACACATACTTCTTTGTTCTATTAGACCAAAATGTACTTGGAGAAGACAGATGGAAGCAAAGATGAAGATGATGGGGAAGACATGGAATGATATTAAAATGATGGTAAGAAAGAAGAACGGCTTGGACAGTGTTTGTTGGAGACCTATGCTCCATAGGGAGTTGAAAGAGAAAAAAAAAGTAAAGTACCCCGTCACGCTAAGTGTCGTATAGGGAATATGGTGGTATTGATCATACATTTTACAGACTTTCAGCACACGATTTTTGGAGTAGTGTGGTCGGTATTACGCTCGTGCTGCTTTACTTTCTCAGAAAAAAAATCCGGTACCCATTAAAGGATGGATGAAATGGAAGCCGTCGGTTGGGATCGAACCCTACCTCTTGTCCTTTGTAGTCCAGTTCACTAACCACTGAGCTACCGCGGCTCCCTTGAAAGGAAAAAGCCGAGATCAAAGGAAGAAGAAGAAGTAGAGGCAAGATTCATCTGCGTTACAAGCTTACCTCTCTACCAACATTCCTTTAATTGAAATAGGTAGACCTGGGTTAACAGATTATTGACTGCTACTGGCAAATACTTATTTTCACCAAGTGTTTCTTTCTGTTTCCCATCTATACCTTTCATTGTGCAGCCATTCCTTCATTTCCAAAGCCTTCTCTTTCCAATCCTCTGCTTTCTTTGTGGCAGTTTTTACCGCTGTCACCCGGGGCGGACTCATCCGCTTTGTCCACCCCATGCAAGTGAACGACTCAGTTCACGCACATACCCGACGCCACTGCTGTCGGTCTGTGGGCGCACTGGTCCGCCATCTGGAGCAATCGTCACAGGGCTTTGTTGAACCGGAAAATCCGACCGGCTCCATTTATGCTTCAGCCGTAGCCGTTGGTCTGACAGGGCTGTACGTAGATGGTTCTCACCTTTTTGTGAACCTACACCACTTTCACAACGACAGGGAATCTGATCCATTTACTTACCTGTTTATGTTAAAATATATTAATGTACATGTTATGTCTAAGTTAAGGGAGTTGCCTTAGATCAATGGTTAGTCAACTGGCCTACTAAGGACAAGAAGTTAGGTTCGATCCCGCTCGACGGCTCCTAGGAGCACGCAACCTTAAACGGATTCCCACAATTCTCGTTAACACCATATTGCCCAAACGCCTAGCAAAGCATGCAGGAAAAAATAGCTTTATAATTCTATCTATTGGCCTTTCGAGCCGTAGCCGGCCCATAGGGCGTAGACCAAGATACTCCTTCTCTTATCTGAATTTTTGTTTTAGCAGTTTTCAATTCTTTTAAAGATATTTTATCAAATCTCGCCATTTGTCTCTGTTCTGTGCAAGCAGCTCTATCTCACTGAGGGAGCCGAATCCTGCTGCTCTTGCCGCTCTCATCAATGTTCTTCTCAATGTCTCTCTGGGTCTTCCTCTTTTTCTCTTACCTGTTGTTTTCCACATTAGGGCTTGCTTTGCTATTCGGTTATTATCTCTTCTCATCACATGTCCAACTTATGACCATCGTCTTTTCTTTATTACTGAAGATATTAGTGGTTGATTGGCGATTTCTCTAATTTCCTCGTTTGTTTTGGCTTTATAATTAGAAATGTAAAAATAAAAACAGTTGGTATAAATAGAAATGTCAGAAAAAATTAAACACACACGGCTATGATGGGGATTGGAGTTGCCTTTCCTTGTTTGGATAATCGATGTGTTATTATTGTGCTCAATAACTGCACAATATCAGGTAAAATAAAAACTAGGGAGACAAAGAAAGAAAATGGAATGATGATATCAGTAAACTGACATGATTACCTGTCGCCAAATCTTAGACTACCGTCCGTGGAAATCATTTGGTTAAAAAAAAAACGTCAAAATAAAAGCAAGAACAAAAATAAAGAAAAACAATCAAGACAAAAATAAAACACTAAGCAAAACAATTACTATTGAAAGCTCAACCATGAGACTAAGAAACAACCAGGACCTACAAGAACTAGCAACAAGTCGCCATCTGTGCAGAACTATAACTATCGCCATATGAACCGTCTTCGGACTGAAAGGAACTAACAAAGCCTTATAGAGCAGCTCTTACCGGAGAGGGCCGGGAGGGAATTGTAAAGAAGTCATCGCTTCAACAAGCACCAAGGTTGCGGTACTAATGATGGACTTCAACTGTGAAACATTGAAGCCTTAATGAGAATAGTGAACCTATGCCGGCAGATAGAATAGCATTTAGTTCCTAGGCCAATGAGGTTCATTTGTCAGATTCAAGTGATTTTCTTCAATTCAAAGTTCCATTGTAGAAGATTTAGCTTATCCAAAATTGCTGTTGGTGCAGTACAAGGTTATTTTGTTCTATAAGGTCCAACCACTGCAGGAAAAGATATTGAAAATGAGTTAGAACTCATCGACACTCATCAAATAGTGTATGCCAACTATGGTATTCTTTGCTAAATTGCTGAAAACCGCTGCGGCATTCATCCGCAAACGGGGATCGAATCACCCACCAGGGGGGGGTCCGCTCGTTGCAGACTCAATCAACTCGATTGATTCTAGATAATGACAAGTGACGATAACTCGTTTCATAATTTTTTTTTTCTCAACAAGCGATTAGCTGCCTTGATTCGAATCATTGGACTTGGTTGAATTGACCACTTTATCTATTACTAATTACTTGATTCTATCAACTTATAGCGTTTTGATGACAGCGCCAGTAGTGTAGTGCGTAGACCCTTCGCTTGGTGATTAGGCGGGTTCAAAACCAGCTTGTCACGTTCAGCCGACACAGCTTTACTGATAATGGGTACTTTACTCAATAAATTGGAGATAGACCAAAACCAGCTGTGGATATTCAGAGGAGGCAAAGGAGAGTACGACTCCTCTAATATTTCGTCACAAAATATAACATAATCACATTTCGTCTCAGTGAGTTAAATGTCAGTGTACAACCAGCTGCTGTATTCCTTAGTATGGTCGTGACATAGCTCAAGTAATTCGAGCCGTTGCTAGCAGATAGGCTTGAATATCTGTGCAGTTCAAAGCTACTACAACACAATGACATATATCGACCTTGCAATATGTGTGAGAAGTTCGTAGGCAGGTAGGCATTTCAACAATCACTTCCCTGTTTGCCATGACAACAGTCACCCAACTAATACAATGGCTTTTCATCCATTTATAGTAATGTATTGAGGTATTAATCGACAGGAGACACATTTTACAAATGCCTCCTGAAATCAATGTGCTGCGTCTTTATATATATATATATATATATATATATATATATGTGTGTGTGTGTGTGTGTGTGTGTGTGTGTGTATGTGTGTGTGTGTAAAAAACCTCAGCAAAGCTGTTCATTTATGGAGTGACGTCTCCGCATCGAAGGTTGGCTACCATGAAGCGCAATACCGCCCTGTCCCTTGCTTTTATGGTGCAGGTTGTCATAGGCAGACTTGTTCACTTTTTTAATATATTACTGTCCATGTTAGACTTGGTCTGCCTCTGCCTCTTTTACTTTGTATTTTCCCTTCCAAGATTACTTTTATTAGACTGCTGTGTCTTTTAACATGTACCGGCAAAACTGAACGAAATTTTCATTAACAGCAAAACCATGTTTTATATATATATATATAATGTAAATAATGAATATACTATTATTATATTATACTAATAGGACAATAAGTAAAGGAACTATTTTACATAGCGTATACTGAAGTAATTGTTATGTCGCAAATTATCAGGTTAGAGGTCAAACTGAGATAGTTCGGTCTCACGTCCCGGTTTCAAGTTTCGAACCCACCATTGGTCGTAGTTAAATCAATAAGGAAATGACCTTACTATTTCGCCTACAATACTACGTATTGTATTGTAGCAGTCTAATGCTACTTAATAATGCATTACTTCCCTGCCACATTATATGTTAACTGACATTCTCTACCTTTACATTCATGGTGTCCAGAGTGTTCCGTAAATGTGTAGGTTGTTGACCGACCTATTATGGTTTGCCGATATCTCATTTTAGCATTTTGCCGTTTATTCGTTATATTCCACAAGTGTTTGTCACTGTTACTTTAGTTTATTGACTTATTTGTGTCTGTCCAGGAAGTTGAAATACACATGCGTTTTCTATTGTACATTCAAAGTGTTTAGAGGG
Organism: Megaustenia siamemsis; assembly: GCA_032433765.1. NCBI lineage: Eukaryota > Metazoa > Mollusca > Gastropoda > Stylommatophora > Ariophantidae > Megaustenia > Megaustenia siamemsis. The sequence goes on along the minus strand of JAVIAB010000108.1, from coordinate 31,147,449 downwards.
CTACATATCTTAACATTTAAAAACATTGGTGCTTAGAAAATTGGATATTGCACCCATGAAACTTTCAGATTTGTGAATCTTTCAACTTTCTTTTATTTTACCAGCATTATTGTACTGAAATAGCATACACACATGTTGACGTGACATTTGACGTTTTGTTTGTGGTGTCAAATATCATACACAAATGTTGACGTGACATTTGACGTTTTGTTTGTGGTGTCAAATATCATACACAAATGTTGACGTGATATTTGACGTTTTGTTTGTGGTGTCAAATATCATACACAAATGTTGACGTGACATTTGACGTTTTGTTTGTGGTGTCAAATATCATACACAAATGTTGAAAGGACATTTGACGTTTTGTTTGTGGTGTCAAATATCATACACAAATGTTGAAAGGACATTTGACGTTTTGTTTGTGGTGTCAAATATCTTACACAAATGTTGAAAGGACATTTGACGTTTTGTTTGTGGTGTCAAATATCATACACAAATGTTGAAAGGACATTTGACGTTTTGTTTGTGGTGTCAAATATCATACACAAATATTGACGTGACATTTGACATTTTATGTGTGGTATAAAAAATTACAACCACTTCAATAACATTTCCATTGTAAGAATTTATTTGGTTATGGTTAAGTGGAAGGCCCCGGTATCACAGCAAATGAATTAAAATCCATAATTGCTTAACCACCCGTGACAGTGGAATCATCCAGCAAACGACAAGTGACATACGACCAAGCGGCACCGAAAGTGAACGCAGCTGAACTGTTCTTCGTCATACGATATCATCATTCATCGTAAGCAATCGGAATATCGAAACACGATCCGGATGAAAAACACTGCTCACGGTGTGCACAGAGCATAACTCAGTAGCTCTGGCAACAAGACGGACTTGGAAGGTAAAGTGCGAGACTTGAATCGGCGTCTTAAAACGCGAGTTTTCACCCACATGTGCTCGGCCGCCTATCTAGAAGTGTTCGGAGACTTCTGGATCGTGTCGCTTCCAGCATCGAAACTCATGATGCGAGGCGACATTCCTCACCTTCCCAGAGTACTACCCTAGTACCCATTTTTACCAGCGGCTGGGTCGACCGCGGGGGCATTTTTTTTCCAACCACGAGAACAATTCACACTGCTCCCAGCGGGAATCGAACACGGGTTGTCCGAATGTCGGTAGTCCAGTAGTCCAGTCCAGTGGTTTTCCCAACTAAGCAACCGAGGGAACCCCCCCCCCCCCCAAAAAATATACAACGCTTCACGAATTTGTGTGTCATCCTTGCGCAGTGGGAAACGGCAACAAGGAACACTTTTCAGACTGAGCCCCAATAGTTCCTGCCACATATCCGCCATATTGACCGGTATTTCCATTATAAGAATGAGGGACATGTACTAGGCTCGAACAATCTTCAGCCATAATCGCAGCAACATTGACAAGATGACATCGAAAGCATCACTTTGAGAGGAAAACAAAGAGCTGTGTTGGATATTTGATCATTATTAGTTGGCTATGGCAATGCTCAACGCTTTAATGTGGACTGCTCCGTCAAGTCAACCGAAGTTTTTTTTTCTCTTTGGGCAATTTGCTCCGTGTTTCGTTCGTTGTAGGCTGCATTCACTAGAGTAATCGGGACTCTATGGGCGCAGCCATTGTTGTGTGTACTACGTCATCATAATGGCTCATCGTATATCCCTAGACCGGCCATACGCTAATCTTACCGTCTGTTGTTTGATGTGCGACGGGGTTAATCTGACGACTGTGTTTTATATGTTCGGATTTGGAGTCAAAAACGATGTTCTAACATCATCAAGCGCTGAACATTTTTAACAAATATGACAGTCATCATTTTCAGGAGGATCTGAACTTCCGGTCTATATGATGGATAGGCGGCAGGAATCATTGAAGGCTATGTATGAAAAGTGTTCCTTGTTGCAGTTTCCTCACATTCCAAGTCCGGCTTGTTGCATGAGCTATTGAGTTAAGTGCTCTATGCACATCGTGAGCTGTGTGTCTCATCAGTTTTGATCATGTTTCGAGATTTAAGTTGTTTACGATGAATGATGATATCGTATGGCAAGGAACAGTTGACTGTGTTTACTTTCTGTGCGGTTTCGCCTTATGTCTTTTGACGTGTGCTAGGACTGTTACGATGGGGACTACAGTTACCTTTCTTTGTTTGGGAGATAAGTTAGTAATTCGGATGATTCCACTGGCACGGACGGTTGAGCAATTATGGATTTTAATTCGTTTGCAGTGATACCGGGACCTTCCATAACCATAACAATGCTCAAAAGCACTTCGATTTCTTTTCTGATCACACGTGAAATTACCAGCATAAAGCATAAACTCCGTATCATCGACAGGAATCCATTTGTGAACAACAAGAACATATCATTGCATGCGTGGTAGAAGTTGTATTTTTGATTCAATTAACGACCCACAGTTTATTTCTTGATTGTGCAACGATGTTTGTGGTTGTCGGTCAAGGTTCACTTCGGAGGTTCTCAGTCTTGTGGGAAGATGAAGGTATCCGGTGTATTGTGGGAAGATGATGGTATCCGGTGTAATGTGGGAAGATGAAGGTATCCGGTGTATTGTGGGCAGATGAAGGTATCCAGTGTATTGCAACGATGATCCTGACAGAACATAGCACCAACCTAATGTTTTCAATTGTCAGCTGTCAAGACAAGGCTACTTCTACGTGGTGTGGACACGATAACTGTTTTGCTCTCAGTGTTGTTCAGGGTTATGAATTCCATCTTATTTACCCTGAGATTTGGTGGTTGCAGCAGCAAGAACCATATCGTTTCACATGATCTTAAGTGGTTACTGTAGAAAGAACCATATCATTTCACATGATATTAAGTAAGAACCATATCGCTACACGGTTACTGTAGAATGAACCATATCGTTTCACGTTATATTAAGTGGTTACTGTAGAATGAACCATATCGTTTCACGTTATATTAAGTGGTTACTGTAGAAAGAACCATATCGTTTCACGTTATATTAAATGGTTACTGTAGAAAGAACCATATCGTTTTACGTTATATTAAGTGGTTACTGTAGAATTAACCATATCGTTTCACGTTATATTATGTGGTTACTGTAGAATGAACCATATTGTTTCACCATATAAGTGCTGACAGTGACAAACAAAAACATTGTTTCCCGCGTGTTTAGAAGAGATTTTCTTTGACTCTGCGACGACATCTGTAGGCAGCTAACGGACCAGCCAGACAAGACTTCAAGTAGGGAGGTCAAAAAGTAATGCACACCAATTTTTTTCTCGGAAACTATTCGGGCAAAATGTGTGAAATTTTCACAGATTGTAGCTGAACATCTCCTTTACACTACCTATTTTTCAACATAATCTCCGTCCAAGCGTATTGCCTTACGCCAACGCGAAACTAGGTCATGAATGCCTCGTTTGTACCAAGTTTTGTCCTGCTCGCGTAGCCATTTTTTAACTGCACGGATCACACCCTCATCATTGTCAAAGTGTGTCCCACGCAGGAATTTTTTGAGTGGTCCAAACAGATGGAAATCTGAGGGAGCCAGATCAGGGCTGTAAGGAGGATGGGGCAGTACAGTCCAACCAAATTTGTTGATTGCTTCCCGTGTTACCAGACTTGTGTGAGGGCGTGCATTGTCATGTTGAAGCAACAAATCTGCAGATGGCTTATTAGGCCGAACTCTGTGGAACCGATTTTTGAGTTTTGTCAGTGTATTGATGTAAGCTGTCGAGTTGATTGTCTCACCTCTTGTCATTACATCAACAAGAATCACACCATCAATGTCCCAGAAGACAGTGATCATCACCTTTCCGGCTGATGGAGATGTTTTGAATTTTTTTCTTTTTGGTGACTGCGGATGATGCCATTCCATTGACTGCATTTTTGTTTCAGGCTCATAATAATGTGCCCACGTTTCGTCACCGGTAACAATTTTTGACAAAAAACATTTCTCCTTCAACACCGAAACGCTCCAACAATTCAGAACAGAATGTTTTCCTTTGAACTCTGTGATCATTTGTTAGGCACCGAGGAACCCATCGAGCGCAAATCTTTGAATATCCGAGAGTTTTAAAAATTGTGATTGCACTTCCCTTGCTGACTGTAAGCTGCAATGCCAATTGCTGACTAGTGATACGCCTATCCTTACGAATAATGGCATCAGCCCGGTTTAACATGTCTGTGCTGGTAGCCGAGGCAACACGTCCAGAACGCGGTAAATCATGCAGCTCCACTCGTACACTTTCTGCAGCTTTAATTCTCTGAACCCAGCGACTAACTGTGCTCCTATCGACTGCAGAACATTTGTGCACTGCACACAGTCGTTTATGAATGTTTGCCACAGTTTCTTTTTCCGCAACCAGAAATTCTATGACAATTCGCTGTTTGTAACGGGCATTATTGACAAGCTCCATTTTAACGGTTCATAGATTGCGTAATATTTATCAGAATGCTGTGCAATTTGGTACACATAATTGGAACATGTCATATTCCAAGTGTGCAAAATTTCATATTCCTATCTTTATTATTAGCCGAGAAAAAAATTGGTGTGCATTACTTTTTGACCTCCCGTATTACATAAGTTAACAAACATGTGACATGTCAATCTATTGTAGAGAAGGACAAGTGATTGCAAACATAGTTATTCAAAAGCTCTACATCTGAATCAGAAAGTGCTGTCTCATACTTAATGTGGGTTTAGTGAGAGGTCGTGCAATCAGAGATACTGAAGAAGAGAAGAAAACTGAGACACATGAAACTTGGATTTATAGTAGAATGGTTACATTATATGGACAAAGAAGCTAAACTGAGACACATGAACCTTGGATTTATAGTAGAATGGTTGCATTATATGGACAAAGAAGAAAACTGAGACACATGAAACTTGGATTTATAGTAGAATTGTTGCATTATATGGACAAAGAAGCTAAACTGAGACACATGAAACTTGGATTTATAGTAGAATTGTTGCATTATATGGACAAAGAAGCTAAACTGAGACACATGAACCTTGGATTTATAGTAGAATTGTTGCATTATATGGACAAAGAAGCTAAACTGAGACACATGAACCTTGGATTTATAGTAGAATTGTTGCATTATATGGACAAAGAAGCTAAACTGAGACACATGAAACTTGGATTTATAGTAGAATGATTGCATTATATGGACAAAGAAGAAAACTGAGACACATGAAACTTGGATTTATAGTAGAGTGATTGCATTATATGGACAAAGAAGAAAACGGAGACACGTGAAACTTGGATTTATAGTAGAATGGCTGCATTTGATGAACAAAGAAGAAAACTGAGACACATGAAACTTTATTTATAGTAGAATGGCTGCATTTGATGGACAAAGAAGAAAACAAACAATGAAGCTTTGACACATCTGAAAAAAGAAGAAGGAACAATTCAGGAATAATTCATGACAATTCGAGAAGACAAATTATTTTTTGTTTACACATAAAGAACAAAATGAAAGTCGTTTCAGATTGTATTGTAGACAAAGTGTTTCAAGGTCAGAAGTCTGTGGTGGGCTGGGAGGGTAGTTGTATGGATAATTTGCAATAAACACATACAGATCCTTTGGTTTTATCTTTTATTTTTACAAACGATCTTCTTGGTGCCCTGCTTTTTGTGGTTTAATTTCGTTAACTGTAATTAGGTGCAGGCATTAAATTTGTAAACATTCTTTTGAAGGTGTGAAGTAGTTATATATACAGACGGGTCTGTTGTTCGGAACAGACGGAGCTGGGTGTACAAAGCTCGGGTCGTAGGGAGGGGAATTGACATTTGTGAAGGAAGAAAGTGTTTGTTTTGACTACAAGTCGTTCAACGGGGTAGGTTATTATGCAATAACTAAGAGAGTACATGCGCTTTAGGCACGACCTTTCCCTCATCATAAGCTTTTCTCGATGGTTCCCGAATATGTTTGGAAATATCGAAACTGGTAGGCCTCAAGGGCAATGGTTGGAGTCTCTGAAGAGGTAAGGTTCATTAAAATCTGCTTCCATTTTTGTTTTCGGACATTCTGGTGTAAGGAGGGATCATGGATGCATAGTGTCTGTGTTAGCTGATGTGGAGTCTGGTGGACTGGGGTGACATTTTAAATGGGAAAGACGAATAAGTGACTCAAATAATAAATGGGAAAGACGTGTAAGTGACTCAATTAATAAATGGGAAAAACGAGTGACTCAAATAATAAGTGGGAAAGACGTGTAAGTGACTCAATTAATAAATGGGAAAAACGAGTGACTCAAATAATAAGTGGGAAGGACGAGTAAGTGACTCAAATAATAAATGGGAATCAACAACATTTAATAGACTGCAAGTACATCGCGTCAAAAGGGGTCAGACAAAGAGCTGTATACTGGGAGATGTATGTCTAGTAAATCTGCACTAAAGATCTACAGATCTGAGGTTGACAGTCACCTCAGAACACTAATAATAATGTCTGATGTACTGAAAGGATAATATGTCGACTAACAAACATAGTAGGTGCAAATCGTGTGGGTCATTTCTGAGTCTAGGTAGCGCTCTCGCCTCGCGATGCAGCAGAATAGATTATGTTTGTTGCCTTGGAGTCGCCTTCTTGGCTAGAAGCAATCCCTTCAGCCTAGGAGTTATATTACATCGCAAGTGATATTAAAACATTGAACTAGAAACTACACTTTGTTTCTTTTCAGTTTAGTCTTACTTTAGTTTGGACAATAAGGGTACCCAACAAGGCGCCTTACACCAGTGGTGCACTGTACTAGAAAGGAAGTATACGAAATTGTATACATGTAGGTTTTATTTGGCAAATTGTCCATGTTTTTGTATCGGAGGTCTAGTGTTTTGAACAGAACAGTCGACGTGAGTGGCCCTCTCCTGTAAGAAGATATGAAAGTAAATTTTATAAAAGTAACAGATATGAAGGTAACACGTATGAATGTAATTTATGTGAAGATAACATATGAACGTAAGAGATGTGAATGTAAAATAGATGTGAAGGTAACATATGTGAAGTTGACGTATGTGAAGATAAAATATATGAAGTTAACATATGAAGAAACCATATGTGACGGTAACATATGTAAAGCTAACACGTATGAATGTAACATATATGAAGTTAACATATGAAGAAAACAGATGTGAAGATATAACATATGCGAAGGTAACAGTTTTGAATGTGCTGAAGTCGGATGTATTGGGCCTAAAGGCGCAACTATTACAGCTATACAGCAAACCACAACACAACGCAGAAACGCCCATTTAACGTCCTTTTAAGGACGGATGACGAAGAGGTGTACTCCTTTAATCATCGGGGGAATGCAAGCAAGCAACAGATGTGAAGATAGCAAATAAAAAGTCAACAGATTTGAAGGTAATAGATGTTAATTGTTTGGAAGGTACCCTGCTCCAATCATATTTGCAAAATCGAGTCCCACCAATTTCCAATCAAGTGATTCATATTTTCAAAGTTTGTGATATCAAGTACCTAGACCTTTCGGAAATGTATGATAATAATAATAAGAGAGGGTTCCGTGCTTATGTAGGGCTCGTTGAAAGAGAACCCAAGGCACATATAAATTTAAAATAGTAGGATGTATGCCACTGCCTGGACCAAATGTCAAAAGGGAAAAATAAAATTCCTACCACTGACCGTCATCATCATCATCATCATCATCAAGTTGAGGGCCCTTTTTAGAACTTTGCACCCATCACATCGCGTCTGAAAGACTCTCTGTAGCCAGATCTTCCACTTATTCTGTTGTCATTTAAAAAGTCCCTTTGATGTTTTGAAACTATCTTCATCTTCCAATGACCATAATTCGCATTAATTACCTGACTTAATGAAATTACCAGCATACCTACGGAGTACGTGCTCTGTTTGGATGGTAGGTCTAACCAGCCAAGAACAGTGGGTTTCAGTCTTGAGGAAGCCAGGACGAAATGGGTGATCGTATTACATGTATGACAAATACATGACACGTACTTTGCTTCTCAACTTTTAATTGACCTTTAACCTGATAATTTGCAACATAATTATACGATTGCGGCACTTTTGCGCTATTTTAAATAGTTCCGTCTATGATTGTTCTAAGTTAACATAATTATCCTAATTGTTCTAGCCTTCAATGCTTTGTAAGTTCTTTCAAGAAAACACAGTTTTGCTGTTAATTAACATCTCTTAGTGTTTTGATCAAGTGTGTATGTGTGTGTGTATATATAAACAAATCTCAGTTGTATAAGGGAGGATATGGAAAGTGTTGTCTACTTTAAATGTATTTACTTCTATGTTGCCAAGAGGTAGGGTTCGATCCCAACCGACGGCTTCCGGGTTCACCCAGCCTTAAATGGGTACCGGATTTTTTTCTGGGAAAGTGAAGCGGCACAGGCGTAATACCGACCACATTACCCAAAAATCATTTGCCGAAGGTCTGTAAAAATGTATGGTCACTAACACCACATTCCTTATACGCCACTTGGCGTGACGGGGGTAAAAAGGAAAGAAAAAAGGAAAAAAAAAACACCATATTTCCCTATACTCCACTTGGTGTGACGGGTGCTCTTAACTTTTTTTACTTTTTTACTTCTATGTTGCGATAAAGAGATAGAAATTCATTTTGTTAGTTGAACCATTGTTGTCATGGTAACCAGGCAGGTGTCTGCTCCGTCCAGCCGTATACACATTACACGGTTGATATATGTCACTGTGCAGTTGTAGCTTTGTAGTAAGTTTGATCTCTATAGAAATCTAAGTATATCTGTTAGTAACGGCTCGAATTACTTGAGTTAAATCACGGCTGGCTCTGAAATACGGTGTCTGGTAGAGACTATACCACACTGTATTTAATACACTGACATTTAACTCGTTGAGCTGGAATGTGATTGTGTTATATATGTGATTGTGCAATGTGTGATACAAGATTAAAGGGGTCGTCGCCTCCGTTACCTCCTCTGAATATATAACACACATAAACAAGAAATGTGACGTTATCCCCGTTTTGTGCGTGCTTTCACCGGCGCACCTTGTACTGGTGTACACACTGTGTTAAAATTCATCTGAAGTTCACAGATTGTGCCAGGTCACGTTGAACTTGACACAGAACACCTATGTCACGAAGCGTGCACCACCAGGCAGTCTTATTTGCCTGTCTGTGCAAACAAATGCCGAGTCGTTCCTTCACGTTTATATATCCGCTTTGTCATTTGTCACTCGGCGTGTCCTCCTACTGCGTTCCACATTAAACAGAGCCTTTGTTTGGCGGGAAGCCTTGAGTTACGTGCCACGTCACCCGTCGATCGGCTACTGTTGCAGCCTTTGTGTTCATCACGTGACAACAAGCCAAGGTTACGTTTAATTAGATAAATGCCTGCCTTCATTATCTTTGTTCTTAAATCTTCATTGCTCTGATTCAATGCTCTTTCTCTTCTCACCACGGCTTATAGCTGTGTCAAACAAACAACACACACGCAGATATGTAAGTAAACCAATCCTATATAGCTAACAAGTAATGAAACATCCACAACAAAATAATCGAAACTGATTTTAACTGGTTTGTTTTGAATGTTCCATTACTAGTTAGCTATATAGGATTGGTTTTATTTACTTACATATGTGTGTGTGTGTGTGTGTGTGTGTTGTTTGTTTGTTCCTGCTGAAGGCCTATTGAGCCGAAATGTCGTTCAAATTTTTTTCGTTTATCAATCACGTAAAATTTTACCATACAATTTCTTCTATTTTTTTTTACACTTCTCCCTCACATTTAGCTTTATTACAGCTTCGCATTTGTATACATTCAATTGCATTTCTTTGCCTTAACCCCGTATAGCTGTGTGTATCTTTGTGTTGCAATTTTTCAATATTAATTAAATAAAGAAAGTTTCGTAACATAAAATATGGCAATGACGTAACGTAATACAGTTCACATTACAAGGTGAAAACATTTGTTGTTTGAACTAGCACTCTTTCAACCTGCTGTGACCTACCAAAACACTGCCAGCCTCGTTCCTCTTTTGGCTAAATCGAGTTGGGAAGTATCAAACTAGGGTCGAACCGTCGTTCATTTTATCATTGTGCTAACATGTGACCTTTACGCCACTGGAAGCTGTGGAAGACTATAGTGTATGTTCCTTGTAAAGGCAAGGAGACTGGGTGGTAAGAGGTAGGAGGTAAGAGGTCAGCCGTAGAAGAGTAAAGTTCGGGATCGAATTCCGCCACAGGCTACGTGAATTTTTTCCACAAAGAATCCGTGGTTTCCTTGTAGCTTTCCTGGTCTCTGGGTAGTGAGGTCAGATGTGTAGACCGTTCTTGGTAATGAGATCAGATGTCTAGACCGTTCTTGGTAATGAGATCAGATGTCTAGACCTCTCTGGGTAGTGAGGTCAGATGTCTAGACCGTTCTTGGTAATGAGATCAGATGTCTGGACCTCTCTGAGTAATGAGATCAGATGTCTAGACCTCTCTGGGTAGTGAGATCAGATTTCTAGACCTCTCTGGGTAGTGAGGTCCGATGTATAGACCTCTCTAGGTTAGTGAGATCAGATTTCTAGACCTCTCTGAATAGTAAGGTATGATGTATAGACCTCTCTGAATAGTGAGGTATGATGTATAGACCTCTCTGGGTAGTGAGATCAGATTTCTAGACCTCTCTGGGTAGTGAGGTCTGATGTATAGACGTCTCTGGGTAGTGAAATCAGATTTCTAGACCTCTCTGGGTAGTGAGGTCTTATGTCTAGACCTCTCTGGGTAGTGAGATCAGATTTCTAGACCTCTCTGGATAGTGAGGTCTTATGTCTAGACATCTCTGGGTAGTGAGGTCTGATGTATGCACTTTTGGATAACGGTGAAGAACATAAGTTCAAATCGCACATGTCAAAAATTTTTTTGATAGTTCAAAGTTGAAAGTAGCAGGGCAGAACGGCAGCTAACCGGGAACAGTTATTCAGTAAATCTGTCCATGCCGATGAAGGATGTATCTGACCAGCACAAAGATCGTGGTTTTGCTGTAAACTACCAGCATAAACACCCAACTGAACGGCTGCACGCTAGGTAGATGAAGGTCCCCATTGGTCGCAAAGTTCGATGTTATTACCAAACTGTTGAGGGCACACTCAGAAAGATCATTATTCAATAACTGGAGGAATCGCACAAACATTTCAAGAATAGTAATGCTTGCAATTATTGACGTAATTTCCGGTATTATCGTTACAGATTCAATTATAGAAGCTACACTGGAAACATCTTCTTCGTTCTCTTCTACCTTTCAGCTCCATGTGGAGCATAGGTCTTCAACAAACACTTCCCATGCCGCTTTGTTCCTTGCCATTCTTTTAAGACCGTTCCATGTCTCCACCGTCATCTTCATCTTATATTCCATCTCTTTTCTCCAAGAATATTTTGGTCTTCATCTTTATCCTTTTCTTTGGAGATTCCCAAAAAGGACCTGTTTTGTAATACACTCAGTTGGCTTCCGTAGTTTGTGTCCCTATTCGGCGCCATCATCTTCGTAGTATCTCATTATACACTGGTATTTGACTGGTACTATTCCATAGTTTTATGTTAGTGATTTTGTCCTGCCATTTCCATCCTTTGATTCTGCGCAACCATCAATGGTCTGTACCTTCATGATTGTCACTGGTGAACATTTTGGAAATACTAATTGGACATTTTACTTTTTTATTGACAATATTCGTTTGTACTTTCATTATTTTCGCTGAGAAACCAAGAAAAGGATGTTAGTGATGCGAGCCTGATTTTGCAGAAAGCACATTTGACAGATTGGGGAGCCGCGGTAGTTCAGTGGTTAGGGACCTGGACTACAAATGACAAGGGATGGGGCTCGATCCCAACCGACGGCTTCCGGGTTCACCCAACTTTAAATGGGTACCGGATTTTTTCTGGGAAAGTAAAACGGCACGGGCGTAATACTGACCACATTACACCGAATATTATGTGCTGAAGGTATGTAAGATTTATAGTCACTGACACCATATTCCCTATACGGCACTTGGCGTTACGGGCTCTTTACTTTACTTACATTTGACAGATTAAAACAAAAACATTCTAAATAAATTATTTAATTTTTTATCCACCGTTGCAAGAGTTGATATTTTTGGAATGAGTAAACACATACGTCAGTGGTTCCCAAAATGTTGACACCCACGGCTCCCTTTCCCAGCTGATCATTTACAGGCTAAGCCTTCCTGGCATTTACAATCATATAAATAGGGTCAACTTTGCTTCTAGTACATATTTCTTGTTTGATGGTTATTACTTTTGGCAACATGGCTGGGACACGTCCAGCGAATGGAAGAAACACGCATCCCAAAGCCAATACTATATGGTGAATTAACACGTGGAAAAAGACAAATCGGCAGACCCAAACTACGATATAGATATATCTATAAATCATTTCTGAATGACTTCTCCATGTGTGAAAATGACTGGGAACATCTGGCAAGTGATCGCAAGTGAGAGAATGTATAAGAAATGGTATAACATCATTTGTGACTGTGCTGAGGCAAAACTTAGAAGTGAAAAGACTCATAAAAATAGATGGAAAACCCTGTGGATCAGTGGGCCTGACTTGTTCATTCTGTGGCCGTGTGTGTTTGTCAAACATTGGTAGAATTAGCCACGAGAGAAGCTGTTCGACAAAAACAAAACATAAAAAAAATACACAATAGCATCCACTAGACTGTCTGACAAGACGAAAGGGCTATATACATTACTTTTGGTACAGAAACTTCATTCAATATCTGTTCTCATACTAAAAGTTTGTCATCCTACATTTCTACTAGTAGTGACGGTATTATTGTTGCTAACGCCCTGGTCAATTCGAACTTCAAGGCCCTTTTTAAGAACAACTTTACAAATGTTCACATGGAAGAAAATATAAAAGTTTTGAAGATCATTGGCGGCGCCCCGAACTGCCCGTACCTTGAGCCGGCCCTGTCTACTAGGGATTTACCAATATCCACTACAACTAGAGTTCTTTAATGTCCACTACAACTAGAGTTCTTTAATGTCCACTACAACTAGAGTTCTTTAATGTCCACTACAACTAGAGTTCTTTAATGTCCACTACAACTAGAGTTCTTTAATGTCCACTACAACTAGAGTTCTTTAATGTCCACTACAACTAGAGTTCTTTAATGTCCACTACAACTAGAGATCTTCAATATCGCTCCAACGGTTTGCCAATACCTATCCCCACATATTAGAGGTTTATTCAGCCTCACTATGCACTGCAATGTTTCTACCTTTGACAGTATCTGAGATCTTTATCTGATCTTTAATTAATGAAAAAACAGCAAATATTTGATCACTATAATTACAGAAGACTGAATATAGCTCGCTTGAACTAGTTGATAACTACAGAAACCCAAGACATTTTCGACTTGTAGCAATGCTATAGGACGGTTCGTCACAGCTGGAAGGTAACAGACGAAAGGAAAGATAGCAATGTTAACATCTGAGGCACTGGACTATATACGTGTTATGTGAAACCTCTACAGTGTGTGAAGAGTATGCTGTACTAGGAGTAGGCACAACTTTTCAGCGATTTCGTGGATATATTTACGGATGATGTGGTCAGTATCATGTCAGGTCGCCTACTTTCCATAAATAATTTTAGCGCCAATTTTTTGCGACTTGGAAAGACTAGCAAACGTTGAAAATTGAGACCAGGCCATTTGGCTAACAAGCCAGTGATCTAGCTACTCTATCACCGCGGCCTCACATGTTTAATGAATGGTGCAAACGTTATGCATTTTATTATGAGGTCAATAATTTATTTCCTCATTATCATCATGTGCCATACCGGTTGGCGTAGACGATCATGTCCTTCCACAATCTTCTATCTACAGTGCACCGTGTCAGTTCTGTTGTTGATTGTTTTCCATGCCATGATACCAAGTTATCCAGTATTTTCTCTCTTTGTCGTCCCGATCTCTCTTTCCTTTTATTTTGCCAGTTATAACCAAATATTTCAACTTTCCTCTTCTCATGATGTGCCCGAATAATGTTGATTGTTTCTTTCTGATGTTTTTTAGGAGTTCCTTTTTTGTTGTGTTGGTCTCTTTGATAATTTCCTCATTGGTCATTTAGCTGTCCAATGAACTTTCAACATTCTTCTGAGAAATTTCATCTCTGTGGCCTCTAATCGTCTTTTCATTTGTTTGTCTACTGTCCATGATTCGCTTCCATAGGTCATAATTGCTTCTATATAGCACCGATGAACTCTCTTTCTCACTTCTTTTGGTATAGATTTCTTGCATAAGATATTTTTCATTTTCTGAAATTCTATTTTGGCCTGAGCTATTCTGCTTGTTATTTCTGTGGTAATATATTAACTACATATAAATAATATCATTGCTATGATCAATGCAAGTTTCCAGACAAATTCTAGTAGGCTGTTGCAACTTTTAACATGGCCCAAAAATCTCATTTGTCTTGTTTGAATTGTATTTAGTAGTTATCTTTTCATTTTTAGTTGTTTTAAGACTTCATCTTTTGTTTCCTTTTCTTTCCATCCAATTCTACCTATTCTTCTATATATCCACATTTCAAAGGCTTCAATTTTCTGTTCTGTTTTCTTATCTAATGTCCATGTTTCTGCACCATATAGGAATGTTGAGCAGACATAACATTTTGCTATTCTTAGTTTTAGCCCTGGTGTTATTTGTTTTGATGTTAGTATTTTTTTCATGACATTAAAATTACTTTTTGCCATTCACTTTCTTTTGTTTATTTCAGTTGTACATTTTCCATCACTGGTTATAGTATGGCTAAGGTAGTTGTAGTTCTGAACTGTCTGCAGGTCTATTCCTTTAATTTTTATATCTACTTATAGATTTTGAGCATTCTCTCTGTTTATGATTATAGTTTAAGTCTTTTTGATATTCATATATAGTCCATATTTTTTTGCTTGTCATGTTTATTTCATTAAGTAATTGTTGTAGATCTTTAGGTTTTTCTTCTAGTAGAACAGTATCATCAGCATATCTTAGGTTATTGATTATCATTCCATTAATGTTTAGGCCTGGCATCTTTGTGATGTTTTTAAAGATTTGCTCAGTGTATAGATTGAACAAGCTTGGTGATAGGATGCATCCTTGTCTTACTCCTCTTTTTATATCAATGGGTGTAGAGTTCTCTTTGTTGTATTTTATTATTGCTGTTTACTCCCAGTATATATTACATATTAGTCGTATGCCCATGTCATCTAGATGTATCTCTTTTACGCATTCTATAAGTTGTTTGTGGTGTACTTTATCAAAAGCTTTAGTGTAGTCTATGAGGCAGGCATATATTGGCTTGTTTACTTATGTGTACTTTTCGATTAGTGTTCTCATGCAGAATATATTTTATTTTGTCCCTCTATTTCTCCTAAATCCAAACTACTGCCCATCTAATTCAGTATTCATTTTATTCTGAATCCTTCCTTGTATAACGTTTAGCAAGATTTTTGTAACATGGCTGATTAGGCTTATCGTTCTAAAGTCACTGCATTCAGCTGCATCATTCGTTTTAGGCAATGCAATGAAAGTTGATGTTTACATTAATTATGTTTAACACGATAAGGCAGGAACGTTCATATACTACCATACATTTTGAATAATAATCACCCTTTGATAAAGAATTGTGACATGATTTCACAGATTACACCAGCAGAAAATTACAAGCTTGTTTCCGTTTATTTGTGACATGATTTCACAGATTACACCAGCAGAAAATTACAAGCTTGTTTCCGTTTATTTGTGACATGATTTCACAGATTACACCAGCAGAAAATTACAAGCTTGTTTCCGTTTATTTGTGACATGATTTCACAGATTACACCAGCAGAAAATTACAAGCTTGTTTCCGTTTATTTGTGACATGATTTCACAGATTACACCAGCAGAAAATTACAAGCTTGTTTCCGTTTATTTGTGACATGATTTCACAGATTACACCAGCAGAAAATTACAAGCTTGTTTCCGTTTATTTGTGACATGATTTCACAGATTACACCAGCAGAAAATTACAAGCTTGTTTCCGTTTATTTGTGACATGATTTCACAGATTACACCAGCAGAAAATTACAAGCTTGTTTCCGTTTATTTGTGACATGATTTCACAGATTACACCAGCAGAAAATTACAAGCTTGTTTCCGTTTATTTGTGACATGATTTCACAGATTACACCAGCAGAAAATTACAAGCTTGTTTCCGTTTATTTGTGACATGATTTCACAGATTACACCAGCAGAAAATTACAAGCTTGTTTCCGTTTATTTGTGACATGATTTCACAGATTACACCAGCAGAAAATTACAAGCTTGTTTCCGTTTATTTGTGACATGATTTCACAGATTACACCAGCAGAAAATTACAAGCTTGTTTCCGTTTATTTGTGACATGATTTCACAGATTACACCAGCAGAAAATTACAAGCTTGTTTCCGTTTATTTGTGACATGATTTCACAGATTACACCAGCAGAAAATTACAAGCTTGTTTCCGTTTATTTGTGACATGATTTCACAGATTACACCAGCAGAAAATTACAAGCTTGTTTCCGTTTATTTGTGACATGATTTCACAGATTACACCAGCAGAAAATTACAAGCTTGTTTCCGTTTATTTGTGACATGATTTCACAGATTACACCAGCAGAAAATTACAAGCTTGTTTCCGTTTATTTGTGACATGATTTCACAGATTACACCAGCAGAAAATTACAAGCTTGTTTCCGTTTATTTGTGACATGATTTCACAGATTACACCAGCAGAAAATTACAAGCTTGTTTCCGTTTATTTGTGACATGATTTCACAGATTACACCAGCAGAAAATTACAAGCTTGTTTCCGTTTAGCAAAAGCAGTTGCCTTGCTTTGCTTGTCATTTGTCTAATTTGGTTAATGAAGATGCTTTTACCAGTGGGGTCAAGTAGTTATTTTTCTATCATGAGTGAGATGAAAAGAGTGATTTGCATACTACGTGGCTACTGCATTGAAGAATGCGATTATTAATTCTTCTGTCCCCTCACACTACCCCCTTCCCTCGGCATAGCCCAGAAAGAATCTGTAGATAATTTGTTTTAAAGCTTAAGTCACGTGATATCGTTTAACGCTGTTGATTTTCAGGTTGTTAATGTAGAAGTTAATGCCTTCTTGTGAATGTAGATACTAATATCTGGTTGTGAATGTAGGTAATAATATCTGGTTGTGAATGTAGGTAATAAAATCTGGTTGTGAATGTAGATAATAATATCTGGTTGTGAATGTTGATAATAATATCTGGTTGTGAATGTAGATAATAATATCTGTTTGTGAATGTAGATAATAATGTCCGGTTGTGAATGTAGATAATAATATATGGTTGTGAATGTAGTTGCTCATGTCTGGTTGTGAATGTAGATGCTAATGTCTTGTTGTGTGCGTACGTGTTAATGTCTTGCTCAGGTTTGTGTAATTTAAACACGACTTTTATTTGTTGATAAATGACAATTGCTGAAGTCATTCACTTGACATTTTTGAAATGACAAAGTGACATTTGGCATTTTTCCAAGTGTAGTTTTTTACTTTAAAAAAAATGTGTTAAATTGGTGACGAGGGATTCGGATGATTTAAAACAAAACTGAAGAATTAAGATGTGAAATATGAAGCGAAGTATGAGAAATAAAATTGTATAAATGTTTGAAGTTTAGAGAAATGAAGAGAAAATGGTTTGAGTAGTATGGTAGAGAAGATGTGTGGATGGAAGAGGAAAAGGGGGATGGATCTGAAAGGACTTCTGTCGCGTTCGTCAATCGACTACCATATCTCGTCGTCCGTCTTTAACAGGTCATATTAAATAATGTTTTTCCTTACTGGCAAAATGTTGATGTAACATGTATGAGTTATATGGATATATGTTCAATCTTATGTGGAAAAAAAAAGTCATTAGCCTGCGTCACGCCAAGTGGCGTATAGAGAATATGGTGTTAGTGACCATAAATTTTACAGACCTTCAGCACATGATTTTTAGGGTAATGTGGTCGATATTACGCCCGTGCAGCTTTACTTTCCCAGAAAAAAAATCTAGTACCCATTTAAGGCTGAGTGAACCCGGAAGCCGTCGGTTGGGATTGAACCCTACGACTTGTCCTTTGTCGTCCAGTTCACTAACCACTGAGCTATAGCGGCTCCCAGTCTTATGTGGAAAGAAACAGAAAAAAAAAACAAACAAAACTACACCACGAAATATACCAATAGAAGCTGACCTGCCAGCTAAAAGTGATATACAAGCGAAAGTGCAAAATTTCAGTCAATCCTCGTGCTGCCCTCTGACATTTTCACCCTCAACACCAAGCTCGGTTTTGAGCGTCTCTCCAGCTTGGAGAAAACCTGCAGGGAGATGAAACTCGAGCACGCGTGTGAGGAAGGAGTGCATCGGGTCAAAAGTGTTCACAACCCCTCGGGACTTTGATGAATGAGACTTGAAGAACTAGTTGTATTTGGTGCCAAAACGACATGCAGATAATACACGGTCTATGTGCGCCATAGAGGGACCAGTTAGACACGAGCAGGACTGGGAGTATTTGAGATTGGGATGTGAATGAGAACTTTGTAACTTTAAATATCGGATAATTGTGAATGAATGAAGTAAGATGTACTATAAGAATAACCTGTATTATAGGAAGGATAAGCTGTTCTATAAGAATAACCTGTATTATAGGAAGGATAAGCTGTTCTATAAGAATAACCTGTATTATAGGAAGGATAAGCTGTTCTATAAGAATAACCTGTATTATAGGAAGGATAAGCTGTTCTATAAGAATAACCTGTATTATAGGAAGGATAAGCTGTTCTATCACAATAACCTGTATTATAGGAAGGATAAGCTGTTGTATAACAATAACCTGTATTATAGGAAGGATAAGCTGTTGTATAACAATAACCTGTATTATAGGAAGGATAAGCTGTTCTATAAGAATAACCTGTATTATAGGAAGGATAAGCTGTTCTATAAGAATAACCTGTATTATAGGAAGGATAAGCTGTTCTATAAGAATAACCTGTATTATAGGAAGGATAAGCTGTTCTATCACAATAACCTGTATTATAGGAAGGATAAGCTGTTGTATAACAATAACCTGTATTATAGGAAGGATAAGCTGTTCTATAAGAATAACCTGTATTATAGGAAGGATAAGCTGTTCTATAAGAATAACCTGTATTATAGGAAGGATAAGCTGTTCTATAAGAATAACCTGTATGATATAAGCCAGTGCATGATTAAAATAATAAATTGTATGCTATATGTAAGATGTGTTCTAGGAGTAAGCTACAAACTCAATACGCTGTATCTGAGGAGAAAGCTACATTCTAGGAATTTTTTTTTTGGTTCGCCAGTTTTTACCTCTGACGAAGTCCTTAGAGACTAGGAACTGAGATTTACGTGTTAATTCATTTTTCCCTGGCAGTCGTGTGCACAGGGGTCCCTCGCCGCATTCTAGGAATGAAGCTGTATTTAAGAATGAAGCTGTATTTAGAAATGAAGCTGTATTTAGGAATGAAGCTGTATTTAGGAATGAAGCTGTATTTAGGAATGAAGCTGCATTTAGGAATGAAGCTGTATATAGGAATGAAGCTGTATTTAGGAATGAAGCTGTATTTAGAAATGAAGCTGTATTTAGGAATGAAGCTGTATTTAGGAATGAAGCTGTATTTTGCGAACAAACTGTATTATAGATTATGTTTTGTATTACAGGAAAAACCTGCATTATAGGAATATGCCTACTATAGGACTTATCGGCAGTGTGCGCGTGGTATATAGCAACATGCTCTGTATCAGTAATTAATTGTGACAGTAAATAATTAGAAAATAACTGGCTGGGTTTGACATGTTATATTTTCCCTTGATTCTTTACTGTAAGTACTTCACTGGATCTGCACTTTCATCATAAAATGTTTCGTTTGCGGCATCCCCACCCCCTCTCCCAGCTTACACGCTACAAAAGTCTACTTAATAACTGGTGTCTGTTTATATTAAATTGTTTATTAATATCGAGGTCAAGCACTACTCCTGCTCTTAAACTTCATGGATGTGGGGGTGTGATGTAACATTCTTGATGCCACTGTTCATGCTAAAGACGTTGGGACTTCTCTATGTTTTGTTATTTCTCTATCAGTTCTATATTAGTGCTATATTAGTTCTATATTAGTTCTATATTAGTTATTAGGAAGAGATATACGATTAGGATTTAAAGAGATATATGATTAGGAAGAAACAATCATTATTTTTTCGCCATGTAATGAGAAGAGAACAACTGGCATATATTGTAACAGCTGAGGAAATTGAGGGGCGAAGAGATAGAGGGAAGCAGAGAGAAAAATAACTGACAGCTTAAGAGAATGGCTTGGCAGAAGGTCAACAACAGAAATTATAAATAACTGTCGAGATCGAAAATTGTGGAGAGACATGATCACCTACACCAGCAGGCCCGGTACTTGATGATGATGATATTAGTTCCGCGACTTTGGAGGACTCAGTCGTCCTCATCTCGTTATCCAGTCTATTTTGACATAATCTGTTACAGACTACACTCTAAACCTTAAGATGTGAAGTGAAATCTTTGATCAACTGTGGTTCGCTATTCATGCCTGACAGACCAACGACTTGCCAATGTTGCATAGATACCCAATATAGCAGCAAAAGTACGTCAGCAATGACTTTTGCTTGCCAAAACAGCACACTATTATGTGCCAGAAATCTCTTAGAGAAAGAGAGAGGGCGAGGGAGAGAGAGAAAGAGAATTAAAGAGAGAGTGAGAAAGAGAATTAAAAAGAGAAATAGAGAAGGTAGAGAGTGGAGAGAGAAAGAAAGAGAGAGGAAGGAATCGAGGGGAAGAGAGAAAGAGATGTACAGACATATTGGAAGAGAGAGAAAGAAAGCGAGAGAAAGAATGAGACAGTGAGAGAAAGGAACATGTAGAGGAATGTATAAAAAGGAAAATTATTTGAGAGGAAAGATAGAGAGAGAGAGAAAGATAGAGAGAAAGATAGAGACAGAAGCGGAAAATGAAAAAAAAATAGAGGAAAAGAGAGATTAAAAGAGAGGGAGAGAAAGAAAGAAAGAGAGAGAGAGAGAGAGAGAGAGAGAAAATAAATCTGATAACGGGTGGAGGGTATGAATTGTTATGTGCAAGTAATGATGGTTAGTTTGTAGTGGGACAACGGACGAGCGACTGTCGTTGTTGCAGCAGAGCGCTAAGTGTTTGCGAAAGTGTGAGCAAGTTAAATATTTGATTATGTGTATTTTGTTCTTCTTTCCTTCCTCATTTGCCTTTCAGCGTCGAGGGAAAACTATCTTAATACACATATTACCATTGCTGGGGGTGGGGCGCTCACGATAGAACCAGAGGGATAAAGGCCGCTTGGTCAAAGCAGTCGTCACGACGTGTGAGACAGGATTTTTTATTCCCCGATAGAAAAAATCCTTTCTATCTACCTAGGGTTTCGAACACCGTGCGCCGGCTTTTCAGCCAGCGAAATAGTGATTTTAGCCGCACGACCAATAGCACATCCTGTATTTTGTTGTAAATGTAATTCGATTTATTTTTGACTTAAACAAGCATGAATTGAAAGTCTTATATCAATGAACAAAAAGTCACAGTCTCGGCGCAAAAAAAAAAAAAAAAAAAAAAAAAAAATCTTTTCATGAATACAAAATTAGACAACTAAATTGCGTCGCGGACATTGAAACATCCTTTTAAATAATGTCGGGGAAAGAGACTGGTGGGTCTAGAGGCAAAGATTCGGCCTACAGACAGGAAAACCTGGGTTCGAATCCCAGCTACAGGCTATTGGTATTTTCTGTCGTAGATTTTCACTTCAAATCCCTGATTTTTGTGTGACTCTGGCACCTTCTTCAACACTTCAAGTGGTAGCGAGATCTGAGGTCTATCATTCTCGGTTAACTTGTTCATGTGCGCACGTTAAAGAACGCGCGAATTTTTAAAGTCGAAAAGTGTACACCAGAAAGACAGCTTCCCGGGAACATCTGCCCTTGTCGATGACGGGGTGTGTCAGGTCGTGAGACGCAAATACGCCCACTGAACGGGTTAACGCTGAAGATGAAGAAAAAGGAAGAAATAAAATGTTATTTTCCAATTAGATGTACAACAGTTGATTCGAAGAAATGGAATAAATCAAAATAGTATACAATGTAAATTAGTAATGGAAATGGAAAAAAAATAAATAAATATTCAGTGTCACGTGAAGCTGGTCAAAGAGATATATTCAATGTCACGTGAAGCTGGTCAAGGAGATATATTCAGTGTCCCATCAAACTGATCAAAGAGATATATTCAGTGTCCCATCAAACTGATCAAAGAAATATATTTCGTGTCCCATCAAACTGATCAAAGAGATATATTCAGTGTCCCATCAAACTGATCAAAGAGATATATTCAGTGTCCCATCAAACTGATCAAAGAAATATATTCAGTGTCCCAGCAAACTGATCAAAGAGATATATTCAGTGTCCCATCAAACTGATCAAAGAGATATATTCAGTGTCCCATCAAACTGATCAAAGAGATATATCGCAGTATTATGTTATGTTAGGGTCATTATCGCTGCACCCCTGACCACATGGACTCCGAGTTTTCCCTCGAGATATCGTGAGAACTCCGAGGAGAATCCTGACCCATGTGCATGAACTCTGCAGCACGGCTTGGGTTCCATCAGCGTTGGTACGTTTTGCTGATCACATCGTCTGGACAGTGGTTACTTGTTTGTCTACCCTTTTCAGTTTTGAACTGCCAAGGTTATTTTAAACTGGGCGAGTGCGGGACCTCCTGTGTTTGTCGCTATTCGAGAGGGCTAGATATATAACCTCACAAGCCAGATGTAGGATGAGAGTAACGTCATGAAGACACTAAAGATTACGTTGGTCTCTTGTTAATTTGCAACCACTAGTGGTGCCATTTGAACCCCGGATATTCATGTCGACGTCCTACCTCTAGACCACCTAACTCCCCCTCTGTCCATCCCCGGATGCTATGTCATCATCATCATGTGCCATACAGTTCTGTTGTTGACTGCTATGTACAACTAGTCTAACAATCGATAGTTAATCCTGGATAATCGGATAAAAGGAATCGTTCAAGGTCACAAAGATGTGTGTTTCTTGTTGGGCAAAAAAACGTTGCGACTGTCCCGAGCAGCTAAGAAAGTAACAAGGGCGCTCAAACTGGGTCAAATTAAGGAATACAGATAAAGTAAAGAATAGAACCAGAGTAAAGAATAGAACCAAGGTAAAGAATAGAACCGAAGTAAAGAATAGAACCCAAGTAAAGAATAGAACCGAAGTGAAGAATAGAACCAAGGTAAAGAATAGAACCAAAGTAAAGAATAGAACCAAAGTAAAGAATAGAACCAAAGTGAAGAATAGAACTGAAGAATAAAGAATAGAATAGAACCAAAGTAAAGAATAGAACCAGAAAGAATAGAACCAGTAAAGAATAGAATAGAACCAAGGTAAAGAATAGAACCAAAGTAAAGAATAGAACCAAGGTAAAGAATAGAACCAAAGTAAAGAATAGAACCAAAGTAAAGAATAGAACCAAAGTAAAGTAGAACCGAATAGAACTGAAGTAAAGAATAGAACCAAAGTAAAGAATAGAACCGAAGTAAAGAATAGAATCAAATTAAAGAATAGAACCAAGGTAAAGAATAGAACCGAAGTAAAGAATATAACCGAAGTAAAGAATAAAGCTAAAGTTAAGAATAAAGCTTGTTGTTATTGTAGTAACACACAGTTAGTCGTCAGATTATCCCCGTCGCACATCAAACAACAGACCGTAAGATTAGCGTTAGGCCGGTCTATGGATTTACGATGAGCCATTAGGATGACGTAGAACACATAATAATGTCGGACGCA
This sequence comes from Megaustenia siamemsis, assembly GCA_032433765.1. Taxonomy (NCBI): domain Eukaryota; kingdom Metazoa; phylum Mollusca; class Gastropoda; order Stylommatophora; family Ariophantidae; genus Megaustenia; species Megaustenia siamemsis. The sequence goes on along the minus strand of JAVIAB010000108.1, from coordinate 31,123,522 downwards.
CTGCAATGACGCGCCCTTTAGATTCTTGATTACTATAGTGAATGTAGCCTGCGACGAACAGAACACGGTGCAAATTCCCTAAAGAGATAAAACTGCGACTGACGAAGCATTTCACATTAATGAGAACATATAAATAAATAAACAACTTGCGTCAAGCAAATCCAACAACGGTCATGAGCTGCACCAATGTGACGTAAAGCGCAGAACAAGCCTAGACGATGGAAGGTCGCATTCACAACACTTGATTTGTCGAAAATGGAATATTGCCGGCGTACGACATTGTTTTATCGGCGCAGATGTAATAAGTAGATCATCATCTTGACTTTAACGCACAGGAGTGCAATCTAGAACCGAAATTAATCGTCACTTTTGACCATATAAATGTAATAAGGTTGGAACAGCTTGAATATATTGTGATAACTGAAACAGTGGAGGCAAGATGAGACAGGGCAACAGAAAGAAGTTATACCAGACAGCCTACAAGAATGACCTAGTATATAGTATAAAGATATAAAGAGAAGTGATAAACAACAATGGAGACAGAAAGTTATGGAGATACATGATCACTGGCACCAGCAGGTATATTTGATGATGACGGCAATGATTCAGTCAAGTATGTTCAAGTCCCCTCCATTGCTAGACGTATGGGACAATGGTGATAGTAGCCATATTTTTTCAAGACCGCGGAAAGTTTTTAGGTGATTGGTCAGTATCACATCAGGCCGCTTTTACTTCCCAGAAAAACATATCCCTGGTTCCCATATTTAGATTTTGGGTGAACCTCAGAGCCTTGTTGGTCGGGGAAAAAAAAATTCCCCACCTCAGGGACTCGTAACCGGGCTATTCTATCTAGGCAGCTAGCACTCTCAGCCTCTGAGGCTGATGTAATAGGAAATTCTTTACACAGAGCTTCACTGGAGGAGGCAATCTGATCATCAGAAGTGGAGCCCGTCGAACAAGTGTTTCGGTCCTTTAGCTTCTTGACACTCTAAGGGAGGTGGGTCCGCCTGGGTCATGACTCCCAGACGTCGACCTCCTGCTGCATTGAAGTCTGAAGCTTACATTATATGTTGCGCACAGAATAACTACACTTACTCTACGCAACACTTCTGTTCGAATCTGCGGTCTTTCCCAGCCTGGTATATTTACCTGTCTTAGCTTTAACAAAGCAAAAAATAGCAATGTGGACAACTCTTCTGATGTTTATCATAACATTTTTTGAGTCCGTAAATCACTCTCGGCATCTTATCATCAATCCTTGTCCGCCGTTATAGAGATATAATGAAGAATTATAACTGTGATGTAATGGACAATTATAACAGAAATTCCCTTTTGTTTTCTCTTATGTATAGACGTTAATAACATAACGCACTTGAAGAAAAATATGTTTTAACATTTTTATAACGGAATGTTAAGAGTCATATGAAGAGCTAAAAATGCTAATGAGTTTGTCCTCAGAGAGAAAATTGCGTGAATGCAACTTCATTAGTTCCCTTCTGCCTGTCCCACGATATGCATTACTGTTCTTAAAACATATCCAGGAGAAAAATGTGTCCCTTTAAAGAAAATCTCAGTAATGACTTCCTCGACGCGTCAGCTTTTTGAATCAGAAAATCGTGGTTAGTCATTGTGGTTACCCAAAGGGATTTATAACATTCTTTATTCGATTTCCTACACATCATTGAAAGAACGTCTTCTATTCTTTGATCCCTCCTCAGAGGAGAGCTCACCCATGATGCCTTTCACACAGACATTTCTAGCACTAGCCGAGGTCTCAGACTTAATGTAGTAAACGAGATTAGCAAATCCCATGGTAGCATTCTGCCGGACATCCTCCGATGGCCATTACAAATGAATAATGGCCGTTCCTTTAGACAAATATTCAAGATGGCATTCTTTAGCGTATCTTTTAGGCTAGAGATGGATTTTTCCTGGATCTAAATAAAAATATGCTCAATAGAGGAGAAGAGACATATTTATTTTCTACTGTTACTTTGGTTTCTTGGGAAATAATACTAATGTGATAAATGTCATGATTAAATATGTTAACTTGTGTGATAAATGTCGTTGTTAGATATGTTTGTCTAGTGTGATAAATGTAGTTAGATATGGTGGTCTAATGTGATAAATGTCGTTGTTAAATATGTTGACTTGTGTGACCAATGTTGTTATATATGTTGGTCTAGTGTGATAAATGTCATGGTTAGGTAGGTTGGCGAAATGTGATAAATGTCATGGTTAGATAGGTTGGCGTAATGTGATAAATGTCGTGGTTAGATAGGTTGGCGAAATGTGATAAATGTCATGGTTAGATAGGTTGGCGTAATGTGATAAATGTCGTGGTTAGATAGGTTGGCGAAATGTGATAAATGTCATGGTTAGATAGGTTGGCGTAATGTGATAAATGTCGTGGTTAGATAGGTTGGCGAAATGCGATAAATGTCATGGTTAGGTAGGTTGGCGTTATGTGATAAATGTCATGGTTAGGTAGGTTGGCGTTATGTGATAAATGTCGTGGTTAGGTAGGTTGGTGTACCTGTCGTGGTTAGATATGTTGACCTAATGTGATAAATTTCGTTTTTCCAGGGGCCGACAGTGTACAACCAGTTACCCAATAAGAGCCGGTTCACAAAAACGAAATAAAATAAAGAATCTAACCGGCCTGTGATATTTGTAAAATATTGTCAGTTAATTTCCAGTTATTGAGTTATTTTGTGGGTTATCATATTTGCAGTCCGAACATGTCCAAAGTTGCTCAAATCACCTCCTCAGCATGTCCAGCAGTGTCCAGCGACTGACGACTCCAGTTGTTCTTTGATTGATAAGTTCTCTTATGCGCACACTAACCCTCTCGTCTGTGGATGTACATTTCTTAACTCCCATTTCCTTCACCCGAAGTAGAGACGTGGACTCTTGGTTGTCGATGCCATATGCCCTTCCCACATCTCGGAAGCTATTAATGTCTAGTCTACCTGATCCATTGGTTGACCGTCTTCATTGACAGGGCAGCTAGCCAACCTGTTCGCTCTATTATTTTCCCGTACTCTCTCATGTCCAGGGACGTAGATAAATGTGATTGCGTATCATTTACTTCAGTAGTGACTCGACCCATTGCCTGCATATAGAGCCTGCTGCCACGTTTCTTATCATGCTCATCGAATTACTTAGTATACAAGTGTGGGTGTAGTTTTGTGACTCCAACCAGGTTATTGCCCTGGTGTCTGCTAGGAAAATAGAATCTGAGAAATCAGGGCGGCAAGATGAGATACCGACCATACCATCGAAAACATGTGATTCAAGTCAGTGAAAAATATGGACACTAAAACTATAGTACTAAACACTGTCTGAGTAATGTGGTGATGATTCTAATTGAAGGGCACAGTTTTAAACTACTTTGTCGGAAGTCATATTTGGATACTAGGGGGGTATCGGAAAATTTATGGAATGCATTTACTGTGACGTAACAACTCGACGAATTCGTGAGAAAATCGGAAGGTCAATGCTTCCACTGCTGCTGAGGTTTGCGTGTCACGTGAGATCTTGCTGTCTACACGTGACCAGCTTCTACCCACTATTTCCCGACCTGTGTATGGGTCGCGATGTCACCAGTTCGACAGTTGACAAATTCGAGTACCGTGCCTGTATCAAATGTTGCAAGAAGCTTGTCAAATCTGTTACCAAGAAACTCGGAATGCTCCTTCAGACTCTCGCTCGAATATGTCAAGTGGACGTCACTGTAATTACAGTCGGGCAACTTTTCGATAGCCCTTCGTAGAGTAGACATTGTTGGATTGGGAACTCATAACACACCGTTTAGAGCAAGACCGTGGTTGAAGTAAACCAATATTACTGTAATGCAAAGTTATGCCTCAGCAATTGAGAGTGACAACGTGGCAAATGATCTACGTCACCAAAAATTGCGAAAGGGAATTGATGTCACCCAAAGTCACAACCTTGCTATAGTAAAGAGCAATGATTGAATGCAAATGTGCCATCAGATAAGACACGTACCTTAAGATAAGTCACGTATAGTCACAGAAATGCAGACACAGGAAATAATCGATAATCTAGTTCTGTGATCATCTTCTTCTTCAGCATATATCCGTTAAGTAGGCATGGATGTTTGTGTCGCTAGTTTACGACATGTCATGATGTCTGCGTCTTTCCATTCGATACATCCGTCTTCGGCGTGGGCAGATGTGCTTCACAATTTTGCAACTGGCAGGAACCATATTGGTCTACTCTTTTCGACTTCTAACAGTCACGGGTTTTATAACGTGCACATGGGACCTCCTATCTGGAGACCGAGGGAGGGCACGAGTGGGTTACAAGTGCAAGATTCACACCAGCTATGGTGGGATTCCAAACTGGAACCATTCTGTCCAGAGCCCGACGTTCTTCTCTAGAATAAATAATGTGTTGATAGGAATGACACTAGTGACACATTAAGACAGTTACACGAACTATACTCCTGGCACATTAAGACAGTTACACGAACTATACTCCTGGCACATTAAGACAGTTACACGAACTACACTCCTGGCACATTAAGACAGCTATAGGAACTAAACTCCTGGCATTAAGACAATAATAGGAACTACACTTCTGGTACATTAAGACATTTATAAGAACTACCCTCCTGGCACATTAAGTCAGTTATAGGAATTACACTCCTGACACATTAAAACGGTTATAGGAAATACTCTCCTCGCACATTAAGACAGATTTATGAACTACTTTTCTGGCACATTAAGACAGTTATAGGAACTACACTCCTCGCACATTAAGACAGTTATAGGAACTACTGTCCTCGCACATTAAGACAGTTTATTGAACTACATTCTTGGCACATAAAGACATTTATAGGAACAACTCTCCTCGCACATTAAGACAAGTGTAGTTACTACACTCCTGGCACATTAAGACAGTTATAGGAACAACTCTCCTCGCACATTAAGACAGGTATATAAACTACACTCCTGGCACATTAAGACAGTTATAGGAACTACACTTCTGGCACATTAAGACAATTATAGGAACTACGTTCTCGGCATATTAAGACAATTATAGGAAATACACTCCTGGCACATTAAGTCAGTTATTGAAACTACAACCCTGGCACATTAAGACAGTTATACGAGCTACACTCCTGGCTCATTAAGACAGTCATAGTAACTACACTCCTGGCACATTAAGACAGTTATATGAACTACACTCCTGACAAATTAAGACATTTATAGGAACTACACTCCTGCCACATTAAAACAGTTAAAGGAACTACAATCCTCGCACATTAAGACAGTAATAGGAACTATTCTCATCGCACATTAAGACAGTTATAGGAACAACACTCCTGGCAAAATATGAACAGTTATAGGAACTACTCTCCTCGCACATTAAGACAGTTATATGAACTACAATCCTCGTACATTAAGACAGTTATAGGAACAATACTACTGGCAAATTGGGACAGTTATAGGAACTACACTCCTGGCACATTAAAACAGTTATAGGAACTACAATCCTCGCACATTAAGACAGAAATAGGAACTATTCTCCTCGCACATTAAGCCAGTTATAGGAACAACACTCCTCGCACATTAAGACAGTTATATGAACAACACTACTGTCACATTAAGACAGTTATAGGAACTACACTCCTGGCACATTAAGGCAGTTATATGAACTACACTTGTGTGACATTAAGACAAATATAGGAACTACACTCCTGGCATATTAAGACAGTTATAGGAACTACATTCCTCGCACATTAGGACAGTTATAGGAACTATTCTCCTCGCACATTAAGACAGTTATAGGAACTACATTCCTTCAATTTTAAGACAGTTATAGGAACTACACTCCTGACACATTAAGGCAGTTACAGGAACTAAACTCCTGATACATTAAGACAGTTATAGGAACTAAACTCCTGACACATTAAGACAGTTATAGGAACTAAACTCCTAGCACATTAAGCCAGTTATAGGAACTAAACTCCTGACACATTAATGCAGTTACAGGAACTAAACTCCTAGCACATTAAGACCGTTAAAGGAACTACACTCCATGCACATTAAGACAGTTACAGGAAGTACACGCCTGGCACATTAAGCCAGTTACAGGAACTACACTCCATGCACACTAAGACAGTTACAGGAATTAGACTCCTGTCACATTAAGACAGTTATAGGAACTAAACTCCTGGCACATTAAGACAGTTATAGGAACTTCGCTCCTCGCACATTAAGACAATTATATGAACTACTCTCCTCGCACATTAAGACAGTTATAGGAACTAAGCTCCTGGCACATTAAGATAGTTATAGGAACTAAACTCCTGGCACATTAAAACAGTTATAGGAACTACATTCCTGACACATCAAGGCAGTTACAGGAACTAAACTCCTAGTACATTAATGAACAGTTATAGGAACTAAACTCCTAGCACATTAAGACAGGTATAGGAACTAACCTCCTGGCACATTAAGACAGTTATAGGAACTACAATCCTCGTACATTAAGACAGTTATAGGAACAATACTACTGGCAAATTGGGACAGTTATAGGAACTACACTCCTGGCACATTAAAACAGTTATAGGAACTACAATCCTCGCACATTAAGACAGAAATAGGAACTATTCTCCTCGCACAGTAAGCCAGTTATAGGAACAACACTCCTCGCACATTAAAACAGTTATAGGAACAACACTCCTCGCACATTAAGCCAGTTATAGGAACAACACTCCTCGCACATTAAGCCAGTTATAGGAACAACACTCCTCGCACATTAAGCCAGTTATAGGAACAACACTCCTCGCACATTAAGCCAGTTATAGGAACAACACTCCTCGCACATTACGACTGTTATATGAACAACACTACTGTCACATTAAGACAGTTATAGGAACTACACTCCTGGCACATTAAGGCAGTTATATGAACTACACTTGTGTCACATTAAGACAAATATAGAAACTACACTCCTGGCATATTAAGACAGTTATAGGAACTACATTCCTCGCACATTATGACAGTTATAGGAACTATTCTCCTCGCACATTAAGACAGTTATGGGAACTACATTCCTTGAATTTTAAGACAGTTATAGGAACTACGCTCCTGACACATTAAGGCAGTTACAGGAACTAAACTCCTGATACATTAAGACAGTTATAGGAACTAAACTCCTGACAAATTAAGACAGTTATAGGAACTAAACTCCTAGCACATTAAGCCAGTTATAGGAACTAAACTCCTGACTCATTAATCCAGTTACAGGAACTAAACTCCTAGCACATTAAGACAGTTAAAGGAACTACACTCCATGCACATTAAGATAGTTAAAGGAAGTACACGCCTGGCACATTAAGCCATTTATAAGAACTAAACTCCTGACACATTAATACAGTTACAGGAACTACACTTCAGGTACATTAAGACAGTTACAGGAACTACACTCCATGCACACTAAGACAGTTACAGGAATTAGACTCCTGGCACATTAAGACAGCTATAGGAACTTCGCTCCTCGCACATTAAGACAATTATAGGAACTACTCTCCTCGCACATTAAGACAGTTATAGGAACTACACTCCTGTCACATTAAGACAGTTATAAGAACTAAACTCCTGGCACATTAAAACAGTTATAGGAACTTCGCTCCTCGCACATTAAGACAATTATATGAACTACTCTCCTCGCACATTAAGACAGTTATAGGAACTAAGCTCCTGGCACATTAAGATAGTTATAGGAACTAAACTCCTGGCACATTAAAACAGTTATAGGAACTACATTCCTGACACATCAAGGCAGTTACAGGAACTAAACTCCTAGTACATTAAGGAACAGTTATAGGAACTAAACTCCTAGCACATTAAGACAGGTATAGGAACTAACCTCCTGGCACATTAAGACAGTTATAGGAACTACACTCATGACACATTAAGGAAGTTACAGAACTAAACTCCTGACCCATTAAGACAGTTATATGAACTAAACTCCTAGCACATTAAGCCAGTTACAGGAACTAAACACCTAGCACATTAAGACAGTTAAAGGAACTACACTCCAGGCACATTAAGACAGTTACAGGAAGTACACGCCTGGCACATTAAGACAGTTACTGGAAGTACACTTCAGGCAGATTATGACAGTTATAGGAACTACACTCAAGGCACATTAAGATAGTTACAGGAACTACACTCCAGGCACACTAAGACAGTTACAGGAACTACACTCCTGGTACATTAAGACAATTATGGAAACTACACTGCAGGCACATTAAGACAGTTACAGGAACTACACTCCTGGCACATTAAGACAGTTACTGGAAGTACACTTCAGCCAGATTATGACAGTTATAGGAACTACATTCCAGGCACATTAAGACAGTTACAGGAACTACACTCCAGGCACATTAAGACAGTTACAGGAACTACACTCCTGGTACATTAAGACAATTATATGAACAACACTATTGTCACATTAAGACAGTTATAGGAACTACACTCCTGGCACATTAAGGCAGTTATATGAACTACACTTGTGTCATATTAAGACAAATATAGAAACTACACTCCTGGCATATTAAGACAGTTATAGGAACTACATTCCTCGCACATTAGGACAGTTATAGGAACTATTCTCCTCGCACATTAAGACAGTTATGGGAACTACATTCCTTGAATTTTAAGACAGTTATAGGAACTACGCTCCTGACATATTAAGGCAGTTACAGGAACTAAACTCCTGATACATTAAGACAGTTATAGGAACTAAACTCCTGACACATTAAGACAGCTATAGGAACTTCGCTCCTCGCACATTAAGACAATTATAGGAACTACTCTCCTCGCACATTAAGACAGTTATAGGAACTACACTCCTGTCACATTAAGAAAGTTATAGGAACTAAACTCCTGGCACATTAAGACAGTTATAGGAACTTCGCTCCTCGCACATTAAGACAATTATATGAACTACTCTCCACGCACATTAAGACAGTTATTGGAACTAAGCTCCTGGCACATTAAGATAGTTATAGAAACTAAACTCCTGGCACATTAAAACAGTTATAGGAACTACATTCCTGACACATCGAGGCAGTTACAGGAACTAAACTCCTAGTACATTAATGAACAGTTATAGGAACTAAACTCCCAGCACATTAAGACAGGTATAGGAACTAACCTCCTGGCACATTAAGACAGTTATAGGAACTAAATCCTCGTACATTAAGACAGTTATAGGAACAATACTCCTGGCAAATTGGGACAGTTATAGGAACTACACTCCTGGCACATTAAAACAGTTATAGGAACTACAATCCTCGCACATTAAGACAGAAATAGGAACTATTCTCCACGCACATTAAGCCAGTTATAGGAACACCACTCCTCGCACATTAAGACAGTTATATGAACAACACTCCTCGCACATTAAGACAGGTATATAAACTACACTCCTGGCACATTAAGACAATTATAGGAACTACGCTCTCGGCATATTAAGACAATTATAGGAAATACACTCCTGGCACATTAAGTGAGTTATTGAAACTACAACCCTGGCACATTAAGACAGTTATAGGAGCTACACTCCTGGCTCATTAAGACAGTCATAGTAACTACACTCCTGGCACATTAAGACAGTTATATGAACTACACTCCTGACAAATTAAGACATTTATAGGAACTACACTCCTGGCACATTAAAACAGTTAAAGGAACTACAATCCTCGCACATTAAGACAGTAATAGGAACTATTCTCATCGCACATTAAGACAGTTATAGGAACAACACTCCTGGCAAAATATGAACAGTTATAGGAACTACTCTCCTCGCACATTAAGACAGTTATAGGAACTACAATCCTCGTACATTAAGACAGTTATAGGAACAATACTACTGGCAAATTGGGACAGTTATAGGAACTACACTCCTGGCACATTAAAACAGTTTTAGGAACTACAATCCTCGCACATTAAGACAGAAATAGGAACTATTCTCCTCGCACATTAAGCCAGTTATAGGAACAACACTCCTCGCACATTAAGACAGTTATATGAACAACACTACTGTCACATTAAGACAGTTATAGGAACTACACTCCTGGCACATTAAGGCAGTTATATTAATTACACTTGTGTGACATAAAGACAAATATAGGAACTACACTCCTGGCATATTAAGACAGTTATAGGAACTACATTCCTCGCACATTAGGACAGTTATAGGAACTATTCTCCTCGCACATTAAGACAGTTATGTGAACTACATTCCTGGAATTTTAAGACAGTTATAGGAACTACACTCCTTACACATTAAGGCAGTTACAGGAACTAAACTCCTGATACATTAAGACAGTTATAGGAACTAAACTCCTGACACATTAAGACAGTTATAGGAACTAAACTCCTAGCACATTAAGCCAGTTATAGGAACTAAACTCCTGACACATTAATGCAGTTACAGGAACTAAACTCCTAGCATATTAAGACAGTTAAAGGAACTACACTCCATGCACATTAAGACAGTTACAGGAAGTACACGCCTGGCACATTAAGCCAGTTATAAGAACTAAACTCCTGACACATTAATACAGTTACAGGAACTACACTTCAGGTACATTAAGACAGTTACAGGAACTACACTCCATGCACACTAAGACAGTTACAGGAATTAGACTCCTGGCACATTAAGACAGCTATAGGAACTTCGCTCCTCGCACATTAAGACAATTATAGGAACTACTCTCCTCGCACATTAAGACAGTTATGGGAACTACACTCCTGTCACATTAAGATAGTTATAGGAACTAAACTCCTGGCACATTAAGACAGTTATAGGAACTTCGCTCCTCGCACATTAAGACAATTATATGTACTACTCTCCTCGCACATTAAGACAGTTATAGGAACTAAGCTCCTGGCACATTAAGATAGTTATAGGAACTAAACTCCTGGCACATTAAAACAGTTATAGGAACTACATTCCTGACACATCAAGGCAGTTACAGGAACTAAACTCCTAGTACATTAATGAACAGTTATAGGAACTAAACTCCTAGCACATTAAGACAGGTATAGGAACTAACCTCCTGGCACATTAAGACAGTTATAGGAACTACAATCCTCGTACATTAAGACAGTTATAGGAACAATACTCCTGGCAAATTGGGACAGTTATAGGAACTACACTCCTGGCACATTAAAACAGTTATAGGAACTACAATCCTCGCACATTAAGACAGAAATAGGAACTATTCTCCTCGCACATTAAGCCAGTTATAGGAACACCACTCCTCGCACATTAAGACAGTTATATGAACAACACTCCTCGCACATTAAGACAGGTATATAAACTACACTCCTGGCACATTAAGACAATTATAGGAACTACGCTCTCGGCATATTAAGACAATTATAGGAAATACACTCCTGGCACATTAAGTGAGTTATTGAAACTACAACCCTGGCACATTAAGACAGATATAGGAGCTACACTCCTGGCTCATTAAGACAGTCATAGTAACTACACTCCTGGCACATTAAGACAGTTATATGAACTACACTCCTGACAAATTAAGACATTTATAGGAACTACACTCCTGGCACATTAAAACAGTTAAAGGAACTACAATCCTCGCACATTAAGACAGTAATAGGAACTATTCTCATCGCACATTAAGACAGTTATAGGAACAACACTCCTGGCAAAATATGAACAGTTATAGGAACTACTCTCCTCGCACATTAAGACAGTTATAGGAACTACAATCCTCGTACATCAAGACAGTTATAGGAACAATACTACTGGCAAACTGGGACAGTTATAGGAACTACACTCCTGGCACATTAAAACAGTTTTAGGAACTACAATCCTCGCACATTAAGACAGAAATAGGAACTATTCTCCTCGCACATTAAGCCAGTTATAGGAACAACACTCCTCGCACATTAAGACAGTTATATGAACAACACTACTGTCACATTAAGACAGTTATAGGAACTACACTCCTGGCACATTAAGGCAGTTATATGAATTACACTTGTGTGACATAAAGACAAATATAGGAACTACACTCCTGGCATATTAAGACAGTTATAGGAACTACATTCCTCGCACATTAGGACAGTTATAGGAACTATTCTCCTCGCACATTAAGACAGTTATATGAACTACATTCCTGGAATTTTAAGACAGTTATAGGAACTACACTCCTTACACGTTAAGGCAGTTACAGGAACTAAACTCCTGATACATTAAGACAGTTATAGGAACTAAACTCCTGACACATTAAGACAGTTATAGGAACTAAACTCCTAGCACATTAAGCCAGTTATAGGAACTAAACTCCTGACACATTAATGCAGTTACAGGAACTAAACTCCTAGCACATTAAGACAGTTAAAGGAACTACACTCCATGCACATTAAGACAGTTACAGGAAGTACACGCCTGGCACATTAAGCCAGTTATAAGAACTAAACTCCTGACACATTAATACAGTTACAGGAACTACACTTCAGGTACATTAAGACAGTTACAGGAACTACACTCCATGCACACTAAGACAGTTACAGGAATTAGGCTCCTGGCACATTAAGACAGCTATAGGAACTTCGCTCCTCGCACATTAAGACAATTATAGGAACTACTCTCCTCGCACATTAAGACAGTTATGGGAACTACACTCCTGTCACATTAAGATAGTTATAGGAACTAAACTCCTGGCACATTAAGACAGTTATAGGAACTTCGCTCCTCGCACATTAAGACAATTATATGTACTACTCTCCTCGCACATTAAGACAGTTATAGGAACTAAGCTCCTGGCACATTAAGATAGTTATAGGAACTAAACTCCTGGCACATTAAAACAGTTATAGGAACTACATTCCTGACACATCAAGGCAGTTACAGGAACTAAACTCCTAGCACATTAAGACAGGTATAGGAACTAACCTCCTGGCACATTAAGACAGTTATAGGAACTACAATCCTCGTACATTAAGACAGTTATAGGAACAATACTACTGGCAAATTGGGACAGTTATAGGAACTACACTCCTGGCACATTAAAACAGTTATAGGAACTACAATCCTCGCACATTAAGACAGAAATAGGAACTATTCTCCTCGCACATTAAGCCAGTTATAGGAACAACACTCCTCGCACATTAAGACAGTTATATGAACAACACTACTGTCACATTAAGACAGTTATAGGAACTACACTCCTGGCACATTAAGGCAGTTATATGAACTACACTTGTGTCACATTAAAACAAATATAGAAACTACACTCCTGGCTTATTAAGACAGTTATAGGAACTACATTCCTCGCACATTAGGACAGTTATAGGAACTATTCTCCTCGCACATTAAGACAGTTATGGGAACTACATTCCTGGAATTTTAAGACAGTTATAGGAACTACGCTCCTGACACATTAAGGCAGTTACAGGAACTAAACTCCTGATACATTAAGACAGTTATAGGAACTAAACTCCTGACACATTAAGACAGTTATAGGAACTAAACTCCTAGCACATTAAGCCAGTTATAGGAACTAAACTCCTGACACATTAATACAGTTACAGGAACTAAACTCCTAGCACATTAAGACAGTTACAGGAAATACACTTCTGGCACATTAAGACAGTTACAGGAACTACACTCCTGGCACATTAAGGCAGCTACAGGAACTACACTCCTGGCACATTAAGATAATTACAGGAACTACACTCCTGGCACATTAAGGCAGCTACAGGAACTACACTCCTGGCACATTAAGACAGTTACAGGAACTACACTCCTGGCACATTAAGGCAGCTACAGGAACTACACTCCTGGCACATTAAGACAGTTACAGGAACTACACTCCTGGCACATTAAGGCAGCTAGAAACATTTGAGCTAGCAAGTGAGTGCCACAAAGATCAGCTAGAGCACGTCATGATTTCCTTGCTCTTGGGCTTTTGCATTTTACCTGACTAATCAATTCAACCTCAAACTGTATGGTGTTATGTTATATTTGACAGTTTTTGTTGTTGAAAAATTGTTGTTTAGACTACATTTTTGTTTAACTGTGTTACATTTAATGATTAAAAGCAGATGCAGACTATTTGCCAAGCGCAACAGTTAGTGTGTGGATAGCATTGTAAGGTTTAGTACAATAAGGAGCACAAAAGAAAGAACATAGTTCAAGAAATCAAACAAAGCAACCTAACAGGAAACAATGTACATGCAAAAAAAAAAAAAAATTAGGAACAATCACAACTACAGCAATAGCAAGATGAAAGATGCTTTGTTATTAAAAAAATTGGTATTTTGTCATGACTGTACTATTGTATTCTATTGGTAGACAAGATACAAGTCGCTCAGTATGATCATTTCTTGTCTACATGACCTTCTAACGAGAGTCCTGAGTAGATGTGTTCGTATAAGAATGGATACAGAAAAAAAAGAGAAAGAAATAGCCAGTCACGCCACTCAGTATTTGGGAAACTCTCCATTGATACACGCACACAAGGAAACTATTTTTGTGTTCAATGTGTCTGAATTTCAAAATAAATACTTATCTAAAAACAAATACAACAAAGAAAGAGAAGAAATTATCTAAGCCATCAAGGGACTGAAGTGTAGAGCCCCATGGTTATGATAAACATAAATGCAGAACTATTACAAGCCAGACCTAGCATTGGCAATTGATATTCTGGGACTACTTTTTAACATATATTGGTAAACAACACGCTTGGAATCAAACAGATGAAAGATTACAATGTAAACCCAAGCAAGAGATCGTTCAGCAGTCTAGATACTCGATACAGTCCCTGTATTGTGTTTTTTTTCGTCTTTCATCTCATTGATTCGCATGTTTAGTGTACCATAAAGATGGAATGTGGTATTATTTTTGTCTTTGCTAGTTGTTTAGCTTGAGTTGCCATGACGACAAGACAGACTTAATCTCTTAAGATAGACTTAATGAATATTTGATTCAATCTACTCATCTGTTTCTGTTTTTTTTTCCCACTTTTCCTTCATAAACTGATGTTTTAATTTCATACTTTCGAGCTGTAGGCTGGCTTCATTTTTGTTAGACATCCAAACTATATGATTCGTATTATACCCACTATTTTACTCCATTTTTGTATGTTATCACTTCTAGTTTTGTTCACAGCTGCTCTTAAACTTTTCATTTTACTTTGTTATTTTTACGTTTGTGCATTTAATAACTGACAGTTCTGGCATTAGTAGCAATCACATTTGTGTAGGCAATGTTTTTATTCTTTTCTTTTTTATTTCTTTGCATGGTCACTCTCAGATGTTTCATTATCTGTGCTGCTAAAAGTTTACATTATTTGTTTTCTCAATTCTGGTTTATACTCCTTTATTATTTTTCTATCATCTGTAAAAATACAGGACAAATAGTCTACCTATGCGTTCTCACTAGTGTTAGGCTCAAGCTATTGTTTAAAAAAACATAGCTGCACGGTGCGTTGACTTGTTTTCTTGTTGTTGTTTTGGTGCTGTCCTTTAATCTTATTTTTTATTACTCAATTTGTTATGTATGCAGCATCGTGGACAGCTTTATTGATGGCTTTAAAAGCAGAGCCATTAGTATAGATATACATCAGTTATTCCCAGTACTAATCAATAGTTTCCAGTGAAGTACTCGTAGCATTTACATGATCAGCCCTTTTAGTTAAATTAATCTGATAGATTTGTTTTGACTGGGTGGATGTAAGGTTATATCCATTCTCTACACTTTTTATCTTATGTCTGAAAGATGATATCTATCTTAATATCAATGTTGCAAGAGATAGAGGAACTACTTTTGTTTTATTCATTATTTGCTATTATTGAGAGTTTGCTACATTTTTTGTAATATACTCAAACAATTACTTCATATGCATCGGCAGAACCATATTTCTTATAATCTTAAGAGATTCAACGACTTAAGTATTTCACGTAATGTCGCTTTTGTTGGCAAACAAGACAAATGGCTTGACTAATGAGATGTAAGATTTGGCTGTATCATCATCTTGCGATCATGTTCTTCCACAATTTTCTATTCACATTGCATCGTATCAATTCTGTTGTTGACTGTTTTCCCATACCATGACACCAAGCTATCTAGTATCTATCTAGTGTGGCTGTGTACTTTATCAATAACATGCCTTTTGTTACTTTGTCAGGACTGCACTGTTATATTTTCAGAGGTCGCAACATAGCTAACTAACATACAAGACGCTCAGAATGCACATAGCTGGTCAACATGATCTTTCTTTCAGAGTCCGTAGCAGCTGTATTTGTCTCAGAAAATATACCGAAAAAAAGAAATGAAGAAAAAAAGAAAGAAAAACAGATAGATACTGACAGATTGACCAAATCTTTGGTTCTTTGGTTATGTAAAGCCCCGGTATCACTGCAAACGAATTAAAATCCATAATTGCTCAACCGCCCGTGCCAGTGGAATCATCTGAATTACTATCTCATCTCCCAAACAAAGAAAGGTAGCTGTAGTCCCCATCATAACAGTCTCAGCACACGCCAAAAGACATAAGGCGAAACCGCAAAATTGACAAAATTGCAGCCAGGCATATTGAAGGCAAGAAATAGCTCCATCACGCCACGTGTAATTTGGGATATGCGGTGTTTGTACCAATAATTTTTGTAGACAGCCCGTATTTTATTTTGTGACAGTATTACATTGGATGCCACTACCACGCTTGATTCTTTGCTAAGAAGGTAGCTAAGTGAAAAAAAAGAACAAATTAGCACCGGACCAGAATCCTTAAATCGGAACATTCAGTTGACTTGGCGCAGTGATCTACATGAGAGTGATGGAAGAGATCAGCCGTAGAACAAAATCTACGACGGTCAAAGAACAAATTTCAAAGTCATGACGTCATACGCACAATGACATGGTAAAAACGGGTGTATACAAGTCCAGTACATTTCTGATGCAGAATGTTCTATTTATTTCCTGGCACAAATTATAAAAAAATAGAAATATATATATATATAGTAATGAAGCACCACCGTTTCTACAAAGTTTAGATGTAGATATACAGAGCCAAAATCATTACAGCTGTAAACTGTCCTCGGAACCAACATGTCCACCAGCAGCAACCCACTTCTGACAGGGTGGATTATGATTGACAAACGAGAGATCTGATCAAGATTATACTCCACTTCCCAGTAGTGCTCTTCGTAACAGACTAGCCAGCCTGGCCAACCAAGTGAAGATCGAAGAGAGATGGCAGCCGGGAACCAATCAATGTAGCACTGAGGTCGGGTATGTTGGACTAGAAGGATCTAAGAGAGATGGCAGCAGGGAACCAATCAATGTAGCACTGAGGTCGGGTATGTTGGACTAGAAGGATCTAAGAGAGATGGCAGCAGGGAACCAATCAATGTAGCACTGAGGTCGGGTATGTTGGACTAGAAGGATCTAAGAGAGATGGCAGCCGGGAACCAATCAATGTAGCACTGAGGTCGGGTATGTTGGACTAGAAGGATCTAAGAGGGATGGCAGCAGGGAACCAATCAATGTAGCACTGAGGTCGGGTATGTTGGACTAGAAGGATCTAAGAGAGATGGCAGCAGGGAACCAATCAATGTAGCACTGAGGTCGGGTATGTTGGACTAGAAGGATCTAAGAGAGATGGCAGCAGGGAACCAATTAATGTAGCACTGAGGTCGGGTATGTTGGACTAGAAGGATCTAAGAGAGATGGCAGCAGGGAACCAATCAATGTAGCACTGAGGTCGGGTATGTTGGACTAGAGGGATCTAAGAGAGATGGCAGCAGGGAACCAATCAATGTAGCACTGAGGTCGGGTATGTTGGACTAGAAGGATCTAAGAGAGATGGCAGCAGGGAACCAATTAATGTAGCACTGAGGTCGGGTATGTTGGACTAGAAGGATCTAAGAGAGATGGCAGCAGGGAACCAATCAATGTAGCACTGAGGTCGGGTATGTTGGACTAGAAGGATCTAAGAGAGATGGCAGCAGGGAACCAATCAATGTAGCACTGAGGTCGGGTATGTTGGACTAGAAGGATCAAATATCACAGTTAATGCTACAAGCCACGACACAGTGCATCTACTCCCAAATAGCACCCTTCAACTTGTGATCGAGGATTACAATAAATACGCTGTTTTGGAACTGAACTTAGATTCACTTAAACATAAGAGAACACACTAACCACTTCGCTACTGAGCTTCAGACATCTAAAGTATCATCAAAAGAACAGGAGTACATGTGGGTATCTCTAATTCCCGGATAAATGATTGGATCTAGACCGAAGATAAATGGAGAATTGACTGTATTGGAAACGAAAGATAAATAATGTGCTTCAGTCATGCGATAAATGGCTTGGACCAGACTGATAATAAAAACGATTGTTGCAATCCGATCAGACGGATTTTTTTTTTTTTTTTTTTTTTTGAGAATGATAGCAATTGAGTTATCACTGATCAGGGCATCGTTTTCAGACCCAGACAGGCTCTGGTCGATACTGTTATCGCACCTGCAAAGCCAGAAACTGCACACACTTGACCAGGCCATCAATCACTAAATTTGATGTCCAGACTTGCTAGACAACAAGGTCGAAGCTGTCCCGGCGCAGCTTGAATTTAGTTCGTTTTTGTGCATCAACCAGAAGGAAATTCGCATTTTTGTTGCAAATTGCTGCATCTGATTTGTCCTCGTAATTACTGTTCTGATGTGTGTGTTACAGGGCTCATTAGGAGAGGAGCAAATAGAATGTAGCATCGCTGCTTACCGCACACACACACACATTACAAGGGTCGGTTAGGAACCGCTAGCAGCGTTGTAAACACAGAGAAACACATACACAAGCATGCATCCACAGTCAAACACAGACTTCCACACTCACACACGTACACACTCACACACGTTCACACTTACAATTACACACTCATACATGTTCACACTCACACACGTACATACAGCACAGCTGCTTGTTAATGATACATTAGTTGACATTCTAATGTTGTGTCCTCAGTCCAGAAACTAACATGTTTATAATTCATTTATTCACGTTAACCAGAAGACGCTATAAATTAAAGGCATCTGTTGTTACAATCGAAGTATTTTACACAAGAAAATGTTACATGTGTTGATTTGTTGAGCAATTATGGATTTTAATTCGTTTGCAGTGATACCGATTATAGCCTTCCATACATAACCAAAGAACCAGAGAACATTTGTTAATTTATGAAGAATTTCTTTTATTAAAATTATTCTTCAATTTCACCAAAAATTAACTAAGCTTAAAGATTAACATTTTGTTTTGTGTCGGAAATTAGAACCACCAGAGTCAACAAATCAATTCCCGTAATGGATGGACTGCCGTGGCTTCACTATGTCTTCGCTTATTAATGCTGCAACATTTTTAGAAGTGTATCTAAAATACCACTTTAACGTTAACGACAGCAACTGTGACATACACAAAATGCGCACGTCATAAACACATCATAACGCGTACTTTTACACACACACATATACACACACACACACACACAAACATACACATATACGGGGGCAGAGTCGCCACCCAGCACCAGAACTGGAAGTTGTCTGCGACCCACAGCTGATGGCTTGCGACAGGTTCGGTGTACCAGGACCATCCAGACCCTACTCCACCTCTCCGTGGTGCCTTCAGTAACAGATTAACCTGTCTAGTCTAACCGAGCGAGTAGGGAACGAAGAGGGAAGACAACCCGGTACTCAAAAATAACATGCTGAAGTCGGATGTTTTGAGCCGAAAGGCGCATATATCACAGTTTTACTGTAAACCACAACACAACGCAGACACGCCCACTTAACGTTGTCTTGATGGCGATTGATGAGAAGGTACTTTACTCATAGGTCGAAGGCAAGCAAGCAACACACATATACTTGCGTCCACAAAAGTATAAGGACTCACAGACACGCCCACTTAACGTTGTCTTGATGGCGGTTGATGAGAAGTTGTATTACTTTACTCATAGGGCGAACGCAAGCAAGCAACACACATATACTTGCGTCCACAAAAGTATAAGGACTCACAGACACACGCAAACGTGCATACACATTCACGGCCGCACTTACAGACGTGCATACATATCCACAGCTACACGTACATACGTGCATACATATCCACGGCCACACTTACATACGTGCATACATATCCACGGCCACACGTACAGACGTGCATACATATCCACATCCACACTTACAGACGTGAATGTATATCCATGGCCACACGTACAGACGTGAATATATATCCATGGCCACACTTACAGACATGAATATATATCCATGGCCACACTTACAGACATGAATATATATCCATGGCCACACTTACAGACATGAATATATATCCATGGCCACACTTACAGACATGAATATATATCCATGGCCACACTTACAGACATGAATATATATCCATGGCCACACTTACAGACGTGAATATATATCCATGGCCACACTTACAGACGTGAATATATATCCATGGCCACACGTACAGACGTGAATATATATCCATGGCCACACGTACAGACGTGAATATATATCCATGGCCACACGTACAGACGTGAATATATATCCATGGCCGCACTTACAGACGTGAATATATATCCATGGCCACACGTACAGACGTGAATATATATCCATGGCCACACTTACAGACATGAATATATATCCATGGCCACACTTACAGACATGAATATATATCCATGGCCACACTTACAGACATGAATATATATCCATGGCCACACTTACAGACATGAATATATATCCATGGCCACACTTACAGACATGAATATATATCCAAGGCCACACTTAAAGACGTGAATATATATCCATGGCCACACTTACAGACATGAATATATATCCATGGCCACACTTACAGACATGAATATATATCCATGGCCACACTTACAGACATGAATATATATCCATGGCCACACTTACAGACATGAATATATATCCATGGCCACACTTACAGACATGAATATATATCCATGGCCACACTTACAGACATGAATATATATATCCATGGCCACACTTACAGACATGAATATATATCCATGGCCACACTTACAGACGTGAATATATATCCATGGCCACACTTACAGACGTGAATATATATCCATGGCCACACTTACAGACGTGAATATATATCCATGGCCACACGTACAGACGTGAATATATATCCATGGCCACACTTACAGACGTGAATATATATCCATGGCCGCACTTACAGACGTGAATATATATCCATGGCCACACGTACAGACGTGAATATATATCCATGGCCACACTTACAGACATGAATATATATCCATGGCCACACTTACAGACATGAATATATATCCATGGCCACACTTACAGACATGGATATATATCCATGGCCACACTTACAGACATGAATATATATCCATGGCCACACTAACAGACATGAATATATATCCAAGGCCACACTTACAGACGTGAATATATATCCATGGCCACACTTACAGACATGAATATATATCCATGGCCACACTTACAGACATGAATATATATCCATGGCCACACTTACAGACATGAATATATATCCATGGCCACACTTACAGACATGAATATATATCCATGGCCACACTTACAGACATGAATATATATCCATGGCCACACTTACAGACATGAATATATATATCCATGGCCACACTTACAGACATGAATATATATCCATGGCCACACTTACAGACATGAATATATATCCAAGGCCACACTTACAGACGTGAATATATATCCATGGCCACACTTACAGACGTGAATATATATCCATGGCCACACTTACAGACATGAATATATATCCATGGCCATACGTACAGGCGTGAATATATATCCATGGCCGCACTTACAGACGTGAATATATATCCATGGCCACACGTAAAAACACAGCAAACATTTTAACAAATCAATGTTAAAAAAATAAACCTTCCATGATTGCTTCTAATAACAAGGGTGTGAAGGAAAGGATTCACTGATAACCAAGTACATAATGAGAAGTCAAAGCAGTAAATGATTAACTTTGTTCTAAAATGAACACACAGAAAAATGACTGGAAGAGAGATTAACAAGCCTGGAGAAATGTAGACTAAAATATGGGACGAGAGGAAGCCGCTGGAAAGAGGACAACTATAAACATTCATCATCATTGAGTGCCGTCTCCGCATCGAAGGTTGGCTACCATGGAGCGCCATGCCGCTCTGTCTCTTGATTTGATGGTGCAGATTGTCATAGGCTTGCTTGTCCATCTTTCGATGTTACTCGTCCTTGTTAGTCTTGGTCTGCCTCTGCCTCTTTTACCTTGGTTTTTCCCTTCCAATATTACTTTTAGTAGGCTGTTGTGTCTTTAAACATGCCCCCAAAATGTCATTTGTCTCGTTCTAATTGTGTTTAGTAGTTCTCTTTTAATTTTTAGTTGTTTTAAAACTTCATCGTTTGTTTTCTTTTCTTTCCATCCAAATCTACCAATTCTTCTATAAATCCACCTTTCAAAGGCTTCCATTTTCTGTTCTATTTTCTTGTCTAATGTCCATGCTTCTTCACCATACAGGAATATTGAGAAGATGCATCATGTTGCTATTCTTAGTTTTAGCCCTGGTGTTATTTGTTTTGATGTCAGTATACTTTTCATGGCATTAAAATTAATTAACAAACCTTCATCTATATGATATTGAGAGCCGCTACAAACGTTTTCTCTCAGAGATATATGAGAACCGCTACAAACGTTTTCTCTCAGAGATATATGAGAACCGCTACAAACGTTTTCTCTCAGAGATATATGAGAACCGCTACAAACGTTTTCTCTCAGAGATATATGAGAACCGCTACAAACATTTTCTCTCAGAGATATATGAGAACCGCTACAAACGTTCATCTATGAGATATTTGAGAACTGATACAAATGTTCATGTTTGAGATATTTGAGAACTGATACAAATGTTCATGTTTGAGATATCTGAGAACCGGAGTACAAGATGGTCTTTTAACTATTATGGAGACAAGACCATTCTGCAAGAAAAAATGTGAAAGGAAAGAGAGGGACAGATAGACAGAGAAAGAGATCAGATTATAATATAAAAAATGAACTGGACTCGACTCGGCAGAGACCCAAAGAATGGATGAAGATAGAGGTATTTGGAAATGGTTAACGAAATCTGTCAAAGGCACCGGAACGGCATCCAGAATTATGGGATGAAGAAAGGAAATAAAGAAAAAAAAAGCATCGACAACGGTTTTGAAATCGATACACCAACTCTTGAACTTTGAACCCGAATCTCTTTTCTTTTTTTTTCTTCTTTCTTTACCTTTGCTTTCACGATCTCTTCTGTAACTGTTTTTACCCGACACGATGAGTGTGTTACTTGTATATCGCCGTGACTTTTCGGCTTTGGCAACGACCCGTGTCGACCTCGTCACACAGGGTCGTCATCACGTTGGTAACAGGATGTTTTGGCGGTTTGTTTCCGTCTTCTTTGCAAGGCCTCACTGTTGATAATGTCATCTAAATATAATGCAACATCCATTGTTTTACTTAAATATATCTTTGACGGGTGGATAAAAAAAAAAAGAAAGTATGTTGCTCTTATCACTGATCTCATCAAGCGCATAAAATGATGGAGGTAATAAGGGTCACATCAGTCTAATTTTAGACCTGCACGTGGTGATCTTGTCTTTCCAGATTCTGTGATCATTGAAGCGTAAATATTGAACTGGTTATTGCTAGATAAGATGATGCCATCACATCAGCAGGACGCACAACTAGCCAATAATTGTATTGTTCATCTACTGATGGTACAGTCACACAGTCAAGTTTTGACATCCTGTTTTAACTACATGACCTTGTCAATATGCTTTGTTTTTATCACTTACAGCAATACTTTCTGTTTAACAACATATTCTTTAATAATCATTTCTTATTATATATATATATATATATATATATATATATATATATATAATGAGGAAGACACTATGCAATCCATTTTTGACATTAGGAACAAGAAACAATTTTTTTTATGTTATGTAGAGCCAGTCTTAACCTATGGATGTGAATCATGGACAATAGGACAACAGACAAGAAAATCACCGGAGTCTGTAGAAATGTGGTTTTACAGAAGAATGTTGAGAATACCATGGACAGCTAAGAAGAGTAATGAAGATGCTCTGAGAGAGGTCAAAGCAAAAAGAGAGCTAATTTCCTATATTAGGAAGAAACAATCATCATTTTTTGGCCATTTAATGAGAAGAGAACAACTGGAATATATTGTAACAACTGGGAAAATTGAGGGACGAAGAGATAGAGGGAAGCAAAGAGAAAAAAAATAACGGACAGCTTAAGAGAATGGCTTGGCAGAACAGAAATGATAAATAACTGTCGAGATCGAAAGTTGTGGAGAGACATGATCACCTACGCCAGTAGGCCCGGTACGTGATGATGATGAACACATATTCTACCTGTGCTCCTATGTAAAACTTAATTTCCCTTATATATATATATCGCTCTATAAAACACATCTGGATCTCTCTTACATATTTCACTCATTCATGCAGTCTCCTCACAACTGATTCCTGTTGAATAAAAACTTCAGTATATTTTTCTTTTATTTTACGTGAATTTGTTTACGCTCTCTCCTTCACTTAATCTTTCATTTGCATTGTCTGTCTTTCAGGTAAATTGCATTTCTTCCGTGCCTATTCTCAGTCAATAACGCCCCCTTTACACTGTCCTGCGTATTCTTATTGACTTTATCTTGTCATCATCTTCTATTCGGCCACATTATCATTCTCTCGATAACATTTACTATTATATTCACATTCATTCTCTCGATAACATTTACTATTATATTCACATTCATTCTCTCGATAACATTTACTATTATATTCACATTCATTCTCTCGATAACATTTACTATTATATTCACATTCATTCTCTCGATAACATTTACTATTATATTCACATTCATTCTCTCGATAACATTTACTATTGTATTCACATTTATTCTCTCGATAACATTTACTATTATATTCACATTCATTCTCACATTCACTTGGCTTTATTCCAGGCCATGCTCTTCCTCAGTAACAATTCCTTTCTCCCTTTCACATTATTTGCAGTTAAGCTGTCGTTCTATGTCTATCCCTGGTCATATCTTCCTCAGTAACAATTCCTTTCTCCCTTTCACATTATTTCCAGTTACGCTGTCTTCCTATCTCTATCCCTGGTCATATTCTCCCTCAGTAACAATTCCTTTCTCCCTTTCACATTATTTCCAGTTACGCTGTCGTTCTATCTCTATCCCTGGTCATATCTTCCTCAGTAACAATTACTTTCTCCCTTTTGCAGTATTTCTCTCCCAGTTACGCTGTCTTCCTAACTCTATCCCTGGTCATATTCTCCCTCAGTAACAATTCATTTCTCCCTTTTGCAGTATTTCTCTCCCAGTTACGTTGTCTTCCTATCTCTATCCCTGGTCATATTCTCCCTCAGTAACAATTCCTTTCTCCCTTTTGCAGTATTTCTCTCCCAGTTACGTTGTCTTCTTATCTCTATCCCTGGTCATATCTTCCTCAGTAACAATTACTTTCTCCCTTTTGCAGTATTTCTCTCCCAGTTACGCTGTCTTCCTATCTCTATCCCTGGTCATATTCTCCCTCAGTAACAATTCATTTCTCCCTTTTGCAGTATTTCTCTCCCAGTTACGTTGTCTTCCTATCTCTATCCCTGGTCATATTCTCCCTCAGTAACAATTCCTTTCTCCCTTTTGCAGTATTTCTCTCCCAGTTACGCTGTCTTCCTATCTCTATCCCTGGTCATATTCTCCCTCAGTAACAATTCATTTCTCCCTTTTGCAGTATTTCTCTCCCAGTTACGTTGTCTTCCTATCTCTATCCCTGGTCATATTCTCCCTCAGTAACAATTCCTTTCTCCCTTTTGCAGTATTTCTCTCCCAGTTACGTTGTCTTCTTATCTCTATCCCTGGTCATATCTTCCTCAGTAACAATTACTTTCTCCCTTTTGCAGTATTTCTCTCCCAGTTACGCTGTCTTCCTATCTCTATCCCTGGTCATATTCTCCCTCAGTAACAATTCATTTCTCCCTTTTGCAGTATTTCTCTCCCAGTTACGTTGTCTTCCTATCTCTATCCCTGGTCATATTCTCCCTCAGTAACAATTCCTTTCTCCCTTTTGCAGTATTTCTCTCCCAGTTACGCTGTCTTCCTATCTCTATCCCTGGTCATATTCTCCCTCAGTAACAATTCCTTTCTCCCTTTTGCAGTATTTCTCTCCCAGTTACGTTGTCTTCCTATCTCTATCCCTGGTCATATTCTCCCTCAGTAACAATTCCTTTCTCCCTTTTGCAGTATTTCTCTCCCAGTTACGTTGTCTTCCTATCTTTAAAAAAAATCGTTCTCCTATTCGTATTTGAATTATCGTATTCTTAGTTTCACAGAACCTGTCATCAACAAATATTCATATTTGTATAAATAACCCACAAAAAATAGCACAAGCACAATTTTAAATCATTATAGTTGTGATAAACTATTATTGCATGTTATAATTTATATTATTTTTCCCAGTAATAAATCATGTATTTTCCTTCCAGCTTTCATGTTATTAACAAACAACCGTAATTTTCCTGTTCCGATTCGGTATTTTCCCGTTCGCTTTGATTTTCAGTTTAATTATTTATTGATTATTCCTAACACGAAGTGGACCCTCGGGGGGGAATAAAGTTGATTTTAATACACCTGTAGGCTGTGAACCTTGAAATGCACTTCAGTGTGTGCAGGTAAGGTTATTACTTCGGTTGGTTAATCTAGAGATTATATAGTTCTTGTACTTTACTATCCTCTTCATATTCATCGCGTTGTTAAAATACTATATGAGGAATACAATGCTAATTTTAATTGTTTATTTTTTTTTATTTTTCATTGTCTCTTTGAAGCCACTTATTATCCCAAACATAATTACACTAACACTTAAGCATGTTGTGTATTATTATCGCCCTCTTCTTGTATTTGTGTGGTTTGTAATGTTTTATTTCTCCTACTTGAATTTCCCTTCTGAAACCACTTATTTTTCTGTAAAAGAACTTACACTTCGATTTACTTTGTCGTCCTACAAAATAAGATTGTTTTTGTTTTCTGTTTTTTTTAAAATCATTTTATTCTTGTACTTGAGCTTTTTTGTTTCTTTTGCTATTCCTTTCGTTCTTTCTGTACTGATTCTTTTTATGTTTTCTTCCTCTTCTGATTAAAAGAAAAAATTCTTGTTGCTTTATCATTATAATTTCTTTGTAATTACCATGCAATTCTCAAATTCTTCTTGATTTTTACACTATTTTTTCTGAGAATTTTTCTTTTTGTTTCTCTTCGTTCTTTCTGCTTATTCTTCGTGTTTAACATCTTCTTTGTTTTTTTTTATTTCTACTTAAAAGTGTTCCTCCTTTATTTGTTATAAAACAACTCTAGTTTAGTGTTTCTATTATTTCATAGCGCACTGTGCATTTATAATTTATTGATTATTGTTGTTCATCTTTATTTGTGTCCTAAGACCATCATTATTATACCCAGACACAGTCCGTTAGTATTGTGACTTTTTTCATAACACAGGACAATGTTAGCAGAGAATGGAAACCGCGATAGCTCAGTGGTTAGTGAAACTAGACTGCAAAGGACAAGAGGTAGGGTTCGATCCCAATCGATGGCTCCCAGGTTCACCCAGCCGTAAATGGGTACCGGATTTTTTTTCTAGAAAAGTAAAGCGGCACGGGCGTAATACTGACCACATTACCCCGAAAATTAATGTGCCGAAGGTCTATAAAAATGATGGTCACTAACATATATAGGTATATTCCCTATGCGCCGCTTGGCGTGACGGGGCCCTTTATTTATTTCTTTAAAATGTCAGCAGAGAACGCGAATACTGTACCACAGACGAGGAAATGACACCCCCCCCCCCCTTTTCCAATCACCTCCCTCAAATCATCCCTTTCACAGAGAAGCTGGTTAATTATCGAGCGAGAAGAAGTTAGATATTGTGATGCTCATTGAAAACAAATAATTGCACATTTCATTTTACCATCTCGACTAGCAAAGGCTCATTCACGCGCTCAACTTAATACTATTGAAACCTACATACGTGTCCGTCCATCCCCGATAAGACTAGGTATTCGACCTGATCTGTCTTAAAGTCGGGTACCAATTAATAAAGAATTCGACTGCTTTAATTATAGATCAAAACGCGTCCCTTTTATGTGCGAGGCGAGTACTTCCTGAACTTCAACGGTACGGGGACCCCGCTTTACACAGTAACTCCCAAGCGCCGAGCGAGTTGTTTCCCACTGGGGTAGTGATGAAGCAGAATGATTGAAGTTTCATTGTGATTGTATAATTTATCATTATCGGTTGTAGTACTATTCATATCTCATTTATTCTAGTGGCACTTACGTTCTCGTTTTTTTTTTTTTCGGCGAAGTGCTCGTTGTTTTTTTTTTACATATTTCTTTCTGCATTTTTTATTGTCTTGGGGTGTTCTCTGGGTCGTGTTGTTCTTTACGGATTCCGACCTGAAAAGAGTTCGTGTCAAGGTCAGGTTTTGTACTCGTCTACAGCAGAGATAAATCAGGTAATCTGATTTGCAGCGTGTCTTAAAGGAGTCATAATGGAGATAGAAAGATAGTGTAGGATGATAGATGGATGGTATGAATTTGTGGAAGCTTCTAGAAGAGAAACTCTCAGGTGTGGTGACATAATGTTAGCAAGAGAGGGAAATATTTGAAAAGGAATAAAGACACAGTGTTTGAGAGTAAGAAATAATGTTAGCATGAGGGGAAAAATGTTGTCTGAAGAGAAATAAAGACACAGTGTTTGAGAGTAAGAATATAATGTTAGCATGTTCGGAGTGCAAGAAAGATGATATGCAAATATCTCAATAACCCACTAAATAATGTTAGCAAAGGAGGAAAAGTGTTATCTGAAGAGAAATAAAAGACACAGTGTTTGAGAGTAAGAAATAATGTTAGCGTGAGGAGAAAAGTGTTATCTGAAGAGAAATAAAAGACACAGCGTTTAAGAGTAAATACATGAATAGGGTTCCGTGAGTGACCGACCAACTTAATGAGCGAGGGAGAGAGAGATAGGGAGTATGTCAATGAGTGAGGTAATTCGCAAATGAGTGAATGGCCCGGTAGATAAGAAAGAAAAAGTGAGTTGTCTACAGAGTATTGCCATTTCAGAGATATATGGGTATATGAGTGAATGTATCATTTAATGAGTGAGTGAATGGGTGAGTTTTTTAGTGAGTGGATTGGGTCAGTTGGAATTCGTGTGTGGATGTTTTGTTGAGTTAATTTTGAATGAATAATTTTATGAATAAGTAGTTATATGGCTAAATGAGTGAGTGAGTGAGAGAGTGGGTGAGAGAGTGAGTGATAGAGAGAGTGGGTGAGAGAGTGGGTGAGAGAGTGGGTGAGTGATTGAGTGAGTGAGTGAGTGAGTGAGTGAGTGAGTGAGTGAGAGTGAGTGAGTGAGCGAGTGAGAAAGTGAGTGAGTGAGTGAATGAGTGAGTGAGTGAATGAGTGAGAGAGTGGGTCAATGAGTGAATGAGTGAGTGATTGAGTGAGTGAGTGGGTGAGTGAGTGAGTGAGTGAGTGAGTGGTGAAAGAGTCAGTGTGTGAGTGAGTGGATGAGTGAATGAGTGAGGAAATTAAAACCATATACACATACACAGATGCATAATTTGTGAAAGTTTAAGTATTAAGATTCAAGAGTGTCACTAAATATTTTTCTTGCATATAATGTTCTTACATACGTCGCGTGTTTAACATCACAAGGTGCAAAAATCTGAATTTAGAAATGGAAACGGTTAAAATTATCTTATTATCTCCTCTATATCAGCTTACATGGAGATCATTTATAAATTATATTAAGATGGGCGAAAGGAGGCGTGCTATGTACGGAAACTAAATTTGTGAAATGTGAGTCCAGAACCAAATTACAACTATAAACGTATGCGACACAATCAAGAAATTAAAAAGATTGTGAATTGGATTATAATGTGACACATATAACATAACCTATGACTTGAACAAGCACATTGTGACACATATAACATAACCTATGACTTGAACAAGCACATTGTGACATATATAGCATAACCCATGACTTGAACAAGCACATCGTGACACATATAGCATAACCTATGACTTGAACAAGCACATTGTGACACATATAGCATAACCCATGACTTGAACAAGTAAATTGTGACGCATATAGCATAACCCATGACTTGAACAAGCACATTGTGACACATATAACATAACCCATGACTTAAACAAGTAAATTGTGACACATATAATATAACTTATGACTTGAACACACCAAATTGTGACATCGTCAACATCATCAAGTACCATGCCTGCTGGCGTAGGAGACCATGTCTCTCCACAACTTTCGATCTCGACAGTTATTTATCATTTCCTTTGCTGACCTTCTTCCAACCCATTCTCTTAAGCTGTCTAGTTTAATATATAGCCAACAAAATGACGATTGTCTCTTCCTAATATTGAATAATAGCTCTAATTTTTCTTTGACCTCTTTCAGAACGTTTTCATTAATTTTCTTAGGTGTCCATGGTATTCTCAACGTCCTTCTGTAAAACCACATTTCTACAGCCTCCAGTGATGTTTTTGCCTGTTGTCCTATTGTTCATGATTCACATCCATAAGTTAAGACTGGCTCTACATAACAGAGACCTCTCTAAATCAGGGGCACATTTCAATAGTGATCATGTACTAGTTGTGGGAAAGTTTAGAGTAAAATTAAAAGCAGCAAAAAGAGCCTCAGTTAATATCAAGTTAAATTTAGATTTACTCAAATCAGACAAGAGGTTACAAGACAAAAATTAACATCACAGTTCAGAACCGGTAAAATGCAATAGAGATAATTCAAAGCATTGATGAACAATAGGAAATGCTAAAAGAATCGATGCAGTAAACATAACAAGAGTTCGTACAACCAGTGAGGATAAATTCAATAAAGAAATGGATGACAGATGATATTTTGATGCTGATGGATACAAGAAGAAGAAATAAATATAACAAATATAGGAGTATAAGAGATTAAATTAAGAAAGTGTAATAAAATGCAATGAAGCAAGAGAAGCATATACAGATAAAGTGAAGAATTAACAGGAAGAAAAATAAATGCAATCAAATACTGGATGTTAAAGACCATAGGAAGGAGAATTGTTGATTGAACAAAAAAGCATAACGCAACGATGGACAGAATGCATTAACAATCTTTATGATGATGAACGAACAGAAGTAATTATTAGGGAAAAAGGGGAAGGACCAAACATACTCAAAGAAGAAGTGGAAGACACCTTTCGCAATATGAAAGCAGGAAAAGCTACTGGACCAGATATTAGGAAGAAATTGAAGACATGGGTGATTTTGGATTCGAAATAATAACAAAAATATTGAACGATATCTACACCTGTCGATATATACCAGACGACCTGCTCAAATCAATATTCGTATCCCTACCAAAGAAATGTGGTGAGATTGAATGCGATGATCATCGCACAATAAGCCTTTTGAGTCACATGACTAAGATATTACTAAGAATCATCATGCGAAGAGTGCATCCAGAAATTAGTGATGAACAATGTGGTTTTTTAAATGTCTAAGGAAAATACTTGGCATAGAGTGGAACGAATTCAAAACAAACGAGGAAATGAGAGAAATCGCCAATCAACCACTAATATCTTCAGTAATAAAGAAAAGACGATAGTCATATGTTGGACATGTGATGAGAAGAGATAATAACCGAATAACAAAGCAAGCCCTCATGTGGGAAACAACAGGTAAGAGAAAAAGAGGAAGACCCAGAGAGACACTGAGAAGAACATTGATGAGAGAGGCAAGAGCAGCAGGATTCGGCTCCCTCACTGAGATAGAGCTGCTTGCACAGAACAGAGACAAATGGCGAGATTTGATAAAATATCTTTAAAAGAATTGAAAACTGCTAGAACAAAAATTCAGATAAGAGAAGGAGTATCTTGATCTACGCCCTATGGGCCGTCTACGGCTCGAAAGGTCAATAGATAGATAGATAGTGTGGTTTTATTGGAGGTAAAGGAACGAACAATGCCATATACATCATAAGATCTTTAATAGAAAGAGCCATAGAGGTGAGAACAGATCTATACCTATGTTTCATAGATTATACCAAAGCATATGACAAATTAAAGCATCAAGAAATTTTCAAAATCATTTTAGAAAGCATAAACGTAGACAGCAAAAATCTAAGAATAATAAAGAACATGTACTGGCAACAAACAGCGGCCATAAGAACTGAAAATCAATTACGAATGTTTCAACAAATAAAACAGGGTGCTAGACAAGGGTGTGTGCTGTCAACGGATATATTTAATATATATAGTGAGATTATTTTACGATTCATAAGAAGAATGCCTGGAATAACAATTGGGGGTCATAAAATAAATAATCTAAGGTATGCTGATAATACAGTCTTAATCGCTAAGAGTGAAAGGGAGTTCAAAGAAATATTAGACATTATAGTGAAGGAAAGCAAAAATAAAGGACTCAGCCTTAATAGCAAAAAGACAGAAGTAATGGTAGCAACAACGAAAAAAGACATCACCGCATTGCACAGTAAAGACAAGTGGAACAATGTCAAAACAGATAAATAGTGACACAGAGAACATAATCCATGAATTTAACACATCAACTTTTGACAGAGAAAGCATAATATGTGACTTGGAACACAGAAAAGTTTGACATAGAGAAGATAATATGTGACTTGGAACACAGAAAAGTTTGACATAGAGAAGATAATCTGTGACTTGGAACACAGAAAAGTTTGACAGAGAAGATAATCTGTGACTTGGAACACACCAAACTGTGACACAGAGAACATAATCCATGAATTTAACACATCAACTTTTGACAGAGAAAGCATAATATGTGACTTGGAACACACCAAACTGTGACACAGAGAACATAATCCATGAATTTAACACATCAACTTTTGACAGAGAAAGCATAATATGTGACTTGGAACACACCAAACTGTGACACAGAGAACATAATCCATGAATTTAACACATCAACTTTTGACAGAGAAAGCATAATATGTGACTTGGAACACACCAAACTGTAACACAGAGAACATAATTCGTGACAACAAATAGCAATCAAATATGATGTTTGTGCTATATTTTTCCATTACTGCAATTTAATTTAAGGATGGCTTAGTTAGTGCAAGGATGATTCTTCGGAACAACAATAACAACAAATAACACAATTTTCGGTGAGTGAAATATGAATTGGTGGAGCAGAAACATAAATGAAATAGAAAACACAAACAGTGAATGTTGAAATAGAAAACACAAATAGTGAATGTTGGAAATAGAAACACAAACAGTGAATGTTGGAAATAGAAAACACAAATAGTGAATGTTGGAAATATAAAATACAAACAGTAAATGTTAGAGATAGTTACAGTGAATGAAATACACAAATAGTGACAAACAGTAAATGTTAGAGATAGTTAGTAGATACAGACAGTGAATGTTGGAAAGAAAACACAAACAGTGAATTTTGGAGATAGACACTACTCTTCTTCTTTCCTTCCTCATTTATCTTTTATTGTAGAGGCGTCTGTGCGTTCTTTTGCCGTCTTTTGTTCTTCCTCAGCTGCTGTTATGTTTCCTAGTGTTTCTAATATTCCATCAATCCATCTTTTTCGTAGTCGACCTTTGAGTCCGGTGTTCTTGTAACGTTTTTAAAGGCACACAGTGCTTTCTTGTGATCTTTGTCTTTCAAAATAGCCAAACATGTACGTTTTCTCTTTTATGTATTCAGTGGCAGGAATTATTCCGGCTTTTTTTTCCATTTCTTCATTTCTGATCTTATCTTTCAGGCTGTTTTACTGTTATTCGTTTAACATATTTCATCTCAGTAGTAATTATTTTAATTATTGTTCTTGAGTCTAGAGTCCAGGTCGGTAGAACAATGTCGAGATGAAGATTGTGTTGCAAAGTGCCTGTTTTTTTCTCTAATGTTATTTCATTTTGTGGTCATCGTAATGGTTCCCTTAACCGGCCGTGCGCAAATCTTACGGTCTGCTGTTTGATGTGCGACGGGGATAATTTGACGATTAACTGTGTGTCTATGTTTGGAACTGGAGTCATTAACGATGGCCTAACATCATCAAGTGCTACGACGATCATCATTTTCAAGAGGACGTGACTTAGCGGTATATGGGAATAGACGGCGGGAACAGTTGGAGGCTGTGCATGAAAGGTGTTCCTTGTTGCAGTTTCCTCATATTACAAGTCGCATGTCTGTGTTAGTCACCTCTAGTGACTCGGGCAGATGGTGCTCGTAAACCTGGGAGGGCCGACCATCTAAGGGCAGAATCCCCCTACAGAAAAGATCATCTGCTGCCTTGCAGGAAGATTGGGGACAATCAAAGGCTAAGGAAAGCAAACCTGAACAAAATGCTGGCTGAAATCGGATGCACTGGGCCACTGGCGCAGAACACAGTGCAACGTTTTAACAGGTATTCAAGCAAAGTGGATCTAACAGGCTTAAACATACAGCTGTCTTCATGTGAGAGTCTGGAGTCCTACTCTGATTGAGTCCTGATCGCAGAGAGAGAGAGAAAGAGAGCGATTTCATTTTGTTTTAACAATAGTGGTGATAGCTGTTCGATGATTTGACAAGCTTTATTACACCATGAGTCTATCTATTTGTTACTTGAAAAATATTTGTTTGTCACTAGACTTCATAAATAAAAATACACAAACACACACACACACACACACACACACTCTCTCTCTCTCTCTCTCTCTTCTCTCTCTATCTCTCTCTCTCTCTCTCTCTATATATATATATATATATATATATCTATCTATCTATCTATCTATCTATCTATCTATATATATATATATATATATATATATGCGTTCACTAGCTATCATCTCTAACGAAGTCCATAGAGACTAGGACCTGAATTTCGCGTGTTACTCCGTTTTACCCATGGCTGCCGTGTGCACGGTGGTCCCTCGCCGCACAGGAAAATAACTCTGTCTTCGAAAGTACTCATTGTTTTTTTTACGTCGATGAGCAATTGACGTTTCAAGCCGATCTTGGAAATACAAATAAGAATTGTACCGGATGGATGTGAAAATAGCATAGCATTGTCGGAATGGATGTGGTGAATGTAGCATAGCATTGGCGGAATGGATGTGGTGAAAGTAGCATAGCCTTGTCGGAATGGATGTGAAAGTAGCATAGCCTTGTCGGAATGGATGTGGTGAAAGTAGCATAGCATTGTCGGAATGGATGTGGTGAAAGTAGCATAGCATTGTCGGAATGGATGTGAAAGTAGCATAGCCTTGTCGGAATGGATGTGAAAGTAATATAGCCTTGTCGGAATGGATGTGAAAGTAGCATAGCATTGTCGGAATGGATGTGGCCGTGAAAGTAGCATAGCCTTGTCGGAATGGATGTGGTGAAAGTAGCATAGCCTTGTTGGAATGGATGTGAAAGTAACATAGCCTTGTCGGAATGGATGTGAAAGTAGCATAGCATTGTCGGAATGGATGTGGTGAAAGTAGCATAGCATTGTCGGAATGGATGTGGTGAAAGTAGCATAGCCTTGTCGGAATGGATGTGAAAGTAGCATAGCATTGTCGGAATGGATGTGAAAGTAGCATAGCATTGTCGGAATGGATGTGGTGAAAGTAGCATAGCATTGTCGGAATGGATGTGAAAGTAGCATATCCTTGTCGGAATGGATGTGAAAGTAGCATAGCCTTGTCGGAATGGATGTGAAAGTAGCATATCATTGTCGGAATGGATGTGAAAGTAGCATAGCCTTGTCGGAATGAATGTGAAAGTAGCATAGCCTTGTCGGAATGGATGTGAAAGTAGCATAGCCTTGTCGGAATGGATGTGAAAGTAGGATAGCCTTGCCGGAATGGATGTGAAAGTAGCATAGCCTTGTCGGAATGGATGTGAAAGTAGCATAGCCTTGTCGAAATGGATGTGAAAGTAGCATATCCTTGTCGGAATGGATGTGAAAGTAGCATAGCCTTGTCGGAATGGATGTGAAAGTAGGATAGCCTTGTCTGAATGGATGTGAAAGTAGCATAGCCTTGTCGGAATGGATGTGAAAGTAGCATATCCTTGTCGGAATAGATGTGAAAGTAGCATAACTTGCCAGAATAGATGTGAAAGTAGCTAGCCTTGTCGGAATGGATGTGACAGTAGCTAGCCTTTCTACAAGCTAAAATACAGCGCTACGCAAGCTATATCATTGTAGATAATGATGGAGCAGACAAAACTAAGAATGCAACCAATAATCCTACAAAGCTGGTGGCGTTGTGGTTAGTGCAGTGGGCTGCTCAACAGACAGTTCGGGGTTCAGATAAAACCGTCATTTTGGACCTAAAAAACGTTCTGAGTACACCCAGCCACTTCAAATGGATACCTGAGATGTCGTTACGGAAAGGAAAGGCAGCGATGAAGGAAACTGTCCACCCATGATGCCAAAAGGTTTAGTACAATGACGTCACTAACACTTCATAACCCAACAGCGATTACTATGGGACTATCTTTTTCATAAAATTAAAATGAATTTAAATATTTGGGAACTTTGTTAACTTCAGACGGTTGATGTACAACAGAGGTGAGATGCAGAATGGCTAAAGGCAAAGCAACTTTCCAAAAAATGAGGAAGATACTATACAATACATTTTTGACAATAAAAACAGGAAAAAGAGTTCTTAAGTGTTATGTAGAGCCAGTCTTGACATATGGATGTGAATCATGGACAATAAGACAACAGACAAGAAAATCACTGAAGGCTGTAGAAATGTGGTTTTACAGAAGAATATTGAGAATACCATGAACAATAAGAAGAGTAATGAAAACGTTCTGAAAGAGGTCAAAGCAAAAAGAGAGTTAATTTCCAATATTAGGAAGAAACAATCATCATTTGTTTGGCCATGTAATGAGAAGAGAACTACTGGAATATATTGTGACAACTGGAAAAATTGAGGAACAAGAGATAGAGGGAAGTAATGAGAACAGATACCAGACAGCTTAAAAAAATGGCTTGGCAGAAGGTCAACAACAGAAATGATAAATAACTGTTGTGATCGAAAGTTGTGGAGAGACATGATCACCTACGCCAGCTGGCCCGGTATTTGATGATGATGATCTTTTTTCTTAATCTATATCCGGTTTGAAATTCTTCATCAAATTCTAAACGAATTAAAACAGAACATAACAAACACAAATAAATTTGAATGAAAGCAAGACTGAACAAACAGAATGAGAAATAGGCGACACCAGAATATTTGTTCAGAATGAACGTAAATGGAAAATAATGATGAATAGTGTCCTGGTGATTGCAGCGGGCTTTAGGGACAGACCGGGAGCACTGGATGAGAAAACAGGAATTTAAAGACAGACATGTCACGAGATTCTAATCTCATTCTAAAAGCTGACAGAGAAGAGCGGAGAATCTGTAGACATGATGGCAAATAACGTTTCGTAGCATTATGAATATGTTTTTGAATTGATGTATCCGTTAGCTCGACGTCAGCTGTTTTCTAGAGGTATCGTGATAACGTTTGTTGTTTTCCTATCCATTGACTGTCCTCTTTATGTCTGAGCGGCAGCAGGTTATTGCTGAACTGTGATTAATTCTTATTTTGAATGGGTTGTTATTATTATTATTTTTTTTTAAAAGGGATTTCCAGTTTAATCCTTGTTTGTGTACTATTTTTTTACCATTTGAAATTCAAAATAGACTTCTCTCTCTCTCTCTCTCTCTCTCTGCGTTCAGGGCTCAATCAGAGTAAGGATTCCAGACTCTCATATGAAGTCAGCTGTCAGGCTAAGTGTGTTGATCGCCCCCACAGACAGAACATCATAATTAGAGTCTGTGTCAGATCCACTCTGACTGAACACCCGTTAATACGTTGCACTGTGTTCTGCGTCAGTGGCCCAGTGCATCCGATTTCAGCCAGCATTTTATTCGGGTTTGCTTTCCCTAGCCTTTGATTGTCCCCAATCTTCCTGCAAGGCAGCAGATGATCTTTTCTGTAGGGGGATTCTGCCCTTAGATGGTAGGCCCTCCCAGGTTTACGAGCACCATCTGCCCGAGTCACTAGAGGTGACTAACACAGACACGGACACACAAAGATGTGAGATGTGACTAACACAGACATACACACACAAAGATGTGAGATGTGACTAACACAGACATGCACACACAAAGATATGAGATGTGACTAATACAGACATGCACACAGCGATACGAGGCATGACTAACACTGACACACATCAGGATATATGAGACATGACTAACATAAACATGCACATAAAGATATGAGATATAAATGACATTGACATGCACACACAAAGATATCACACATGCCTAACATAGACATGCACACAAAGATAAGAGATATGACTAACATAGATATGCACACACAAAGATATGAGATGGGACTAACATAGCCATGCACACACAAGGATATGAGATGTGACAAACACAGACATGCACACACAGAGATTACGAGATATGGCTAACATAAACATGCGCACAAAGATATGAGATATCACTAACCCAGACTTGCACACACAAAGATATGACATATGACTAACACTGGTACACACTAAGATATGAGGTATGACTAAACACAGACACACATAAAGATATGAGACATGATTAACACGGACACACCGAGATATGAGATATGACTAACATGACACACACCAAGATATGAGCCATGGCCAGCACACATAAGCTAAGATATGAGCCATGGCTAGGACAGAAACACAGCAAGATATGAGCCATGGCTTCACCAGAAAACACCAAAAAATGAACCATGTCTAGCACAGAAACAAATTAAAGTGTCCATATGCTTGGGCTTGTTGTAGTCGGCAGACTCTTCTGAACGTGGGAATCACAGGTTTCGTTAAACAGTTGTCCGGAGTTTTGAGAGTGCAGTCTGACCCATAGAACGTTCTCTTGCATGTACAGATTCCCGATCGACTGTTGACAGGTGTCGTTGAAACAGTTGTCCGGACATTTGAGAGTACATATGATGTCACAGCCATCAGAACACATCTGTTCGCACTGTAGCCCAAAATTACCAACTGGACAAGTGTCATTACAGGTATAGCCAAGATGTTTACAATGTAGGTATTTTCCAGATTTTCCTCAGACACTGAGACAAGACCCGGAACAGTCGTGTCCATAGATCCCATGTGAACAGTAGCCGTGACAAGTACCGATGATGACATTGCAGCCTTTACTACGCCCACTACACACTGCACAAAACGACAAGACTGCTCGTCCAGACAATAGGTGTCTGTAAATGTTTGCACCTCACATACCGTCAGTGCACTGTCGGCCTGCGAAATGGTCGGTGAGAACTCAAACTTAATGTGTGCCATTGACGTTTGTGTTTTGACTACAATAGTGTTCACAGATAAATTAGGGTAGGATATATCATTATACTGGAACACTACTCCATATATAGATATGAGATATGATTAACATTACACACACCAAGATATGAGCCATGGCCAGCACACACACACACACACACACACAAGCCAAGATATGAGCCTTGGCTAGCAATGAAACACACCAAGAAATGAACCATGTCTAGCACAGAAAGAAAATATCCAGTACACATTAAGGTATCCATATGCTTGGGTTTGTTGTAGTCGGCAGACTCTTCTTAACGTGGGAATCATCGACATACGAGACGTCGGCCCCCATGAACTGTTAACAGATAACGTCCAAACAGTTGTACGGAGATTTGAGAGTGCAGTCTGACCCGTAGAACGTTCCCTTGTATGAACAGATCCCGGTTGACTGTTCACAGGTGTCGTTGAAACAGTGGTCAGGACATTTGAGAGTGCAGTCTGGCCCGTAGTACGCTTCCTTGCGCGTACAGTCTGCTCTTTCTGTGTCACATATGATGTCACAGCCATCAGAACACGTCTGTTCGCACTGTAGCCCAAAATTACCATCAGGACAAGTGTCATCACAGGTATAGCCAGGATGTTTGCAATGTTGGCATTTTCCGGATTTTCCTCACATAAAGAACTGACACTAAGACAAGACCCGTAGCAGTCGTGTCCATAAATCTCATGTGAACAGTTGAAGTGACACGTACCGATGATGTCGGTGCAGCCTTTGCTACTCCCACCACACACTGTACAAAACGACCAAGAATGCCCGTCCAGACAATAGGTGTCTGTAAATGTTTGCAACTCACACACCGTCAGTGCACTCTCGTCCTGCGAAAAGGTCGGTGAGAACTCAAACTTACTGTGTGCCATTGTCGCTTGTATGGTGACTACAATAGTGTTCACATAAATATTTGGGTATGATATATCATTATACTGGAACACTACACCGCCACTGTCAGAGAAAGCCTTTGGAGTGTCATTCTTTACCCGAATCATAGTGCTAGCTCGATGATAGATTCGAATGATGTGAGTCTTCTGGGACGTGTCAAAGTTAAGATACCAGTAAACAGAATTGGTTCCACTTCTCAATTGTGTGTGTGTGTAGTCATTGTCATAAAGATTGGTCTTTGTTTTGCCATTAACTGCGGCCTCTGATCCACACCCGTCCACTGTATTAATAAGCATTAAATGTGTCAGTCTGGTTTGCGTTCTGTTTGAGAGCCACATTCCGACCCCCGCCAATGTAGATGGAGCAGATATTTGCAACTATCGCCCCTTCAATCCGTAACATGTTGATTAGACCATGAAACTGTCCGGATCTGTAGGTCCAGATCCCTAGGCGTATTTGCAAACTAGATCAAAGTACTGACACTGGGGTCCGAAACGCTCTCGCCGAAAACTGTCACCGTTTGTGCATGTCCCTGTACCCCTGTCACAAACTGAGCGATTTTAGTAGTGACACTGCAACGCACAATTTGCCCCGAACCAACCGTCTACACAGGTTAGGCAGTTAGGTCATTAGCTTCCAATGTCGCAAACAAAGCCAGCAGAATAAAGACTTGATCTACATCGGTGGTTAACGAAATGTGCACAAACAATTATTTCAAACCCGCGGTTACAATTCTAACAATCCGCCAACTCGCTGTGACAACAGACAGCGCGATGTTCAAGATCAGCATTGTATACACCACGGCTAGAACTCGGACGAACTTCCATCTTGGTGCATCCCCAATAGACTTGAAGAAGATAGATGGACGCATAGATGAGGAAGATGCGGAAGATATGGAATGGTCTTAAAAGAATAACAAAAACCAGAACAGCCTGGAAAGTATTTGTTGAAAACCTATGCTCCACAGTGAGCTAAAAAGAAGGAGAAGAAGAGTACCATTAGATTTCGCAAAAAGTCGGTATGTTTTCTTTTCCGGCCATCACTAGGTGTTGAACTTGATTTGTTGTCATATTAGATTTGTTTAATTTTGTCTACCCGTGCATTAGAGCCGCCTGGCCCCAGTTTCAACTGCGATTAAGTGTGTTTGTGCCTTGCACAACGTAATCTCTATCAACTGATTTGTTCATCTTCTGAGACACTTCTAATAGCATTACTACCACTTCATTGCTGTCAGAGTTATTGGGCCACGCTAACTCGTGTATTACGACTTTGTAGAGACTCAATAACAGAAAAGGGTTCAGCTGTGTTGGAGCGGTGAGGCTGTAAGAGCTACGTCAAATAGCTTTAGACAGAGGATATACAGAGAGAAAGAGAAGAGACGTTTAGAGAGGAGAGATGCGAATGACAGATGAGAAAGAATTAGAAAGAGAGTTAGAGAAAAGAGAAATTATAAGGAATAACAGGAGATAAAGAAGGAATAAGAAAAGAGAGGTAAAGAGAAGACAAGAGACAAGAAACGAAGGAGATGAAGAATATAGAAGTTTAGAGAGATAAAGAGGAAATGAAAGACACATGATATGAAGTATAAGAAAGGAGATGTAAAGAGGAGAGAAGAAAAATATAGGAGAGAGGAGAGAAAAAAAGAATGATAGAGAAGTGAAAGAGAAAATAGAAAATGAAATAGAGAAACAGAGAATGAGTGAGAGAGAGAAGAAAGTATTTGAGTCACCGGGCGCACTGTCCTCGGAAAACGGATGAATAGAGGCGCCAGCATGTCTGAGTATTTGTTTTTTCTGCCAGTGTTTTGTCCCAGGGTTCGGCTCTTTGGGCTTTAAGAAGTGACCCTGGACAAGTCGATCGACGCAAGAGAGGATAGGCGGACCAGCCGAGGCTGGATTGAGGACGCTAGCAACCAAGAAGAAAAAAATAGACAAAGGTTTTCCAGTGATGCCAGTGGCGCCTCGTCCCGCAAGCTCTAAGTTAGGGTGAACTCGACAAATGTGATGCTTGAGACGAGGGAGTAGTGAGTGTCCGAGAGACGGCATCGTCGCTCGCCTGGGATCTCACGTTTCAGGATAAGACCAATGATTGATCTATATGTATCACGTGGTATATCAAGTATATGACACTGATGTCGGACGTTTTAACCTAATATAACTATTACTATTTACAATAACATCCCCTCATCATCATTATCAAGTACCGGGCCTGCTGGCGTAGGTGATCATGTCTCTCCACAACTTTCGACCTCAACAGTCATTTATCATTTCTGTTGTTGACCTTCTGCCGGGCCATTCTCTTAAGCTGTCTGGTATTTTTTCTCCTTGCTTTCCTCTATCTCTTCGTCCTTCAATTTTTCCAGTTGTTACAATATTTTCAAGTTGTTCTCTTCTCATTACATTGCCAAAAAATGTTGATTGTTTCTTCCTAATATTGAAAATTAGCTCACTTTTTGCTTTGGCCTCTTTCAGAACGGTTTAATTAGTCTTCTTAGCTGTCCATGGTATTCTCAATATTCTTCTGTAAAACCACATCTCTACAGACTCCAGTGATTTTCTTGTTTGTTGTCCTATTGTCCATAACATCCCCTACTTACATAATATTAACAATTGCAGCACCATGTCTAAAGTTAACATCTGCTGTGACAGCGTTCTACCAATATATGTTAATAATCACAGCGCCTAAATATAGCAAAATGTTTACAAATCGGCCTATCTGGGTTTCTGTCACAAAAACAGCGCTTTACATAACACGACTTGAGCGTTTATAATGTCACTACGTGACACGGCGTAAACAATTACAACATCCTACCTAACTTCATTACTTCATTATATTAACAACTACATCATCCTACCTAACTTCATTATTTCATTATATTAACAATTACATCATCCTACCTAACTTCATTACTTCATTATATTAACAATTACATCATCCTACCTAACTTCATTATTTCATTATATTAACAATTACATCATCCTACCTAACTTCATTATTTCATTATATTAACAATTACATCATCCTACCTAACTTCCTTATTTCATTATATTAACAATTACATCATCCTACCTAACTTCATTATTTCATTATATTAACAATTACATCATTATACCTAACTTCATTATTTCATTATATTAACAATTACATCATCCTACCTAACTTCATTATTTCATTATATTAACAATTACATCATCCTACCTAACTTCATTATTTCATTATATTAACAATTACATCATCCTACCTAACTTCATTACTTCATTATATTAACAATTACAGCATTCTACCTAACTTCATTATTTCATTATATTAACAATTACAACATCCTAACTATAAGATCATTATAGTAAATCATGGTTTAGGAAAAGAAATGGCAGAGGAGAAAGTTTAATACAATTCTGTGAAGAAAACAAGCTGATAATATGTAACACCTACTTTGAGCGAGAGAAAAGGAAACTATACAAATGGGAAAGCCATGGAGATAAGAAGAGGAATCAAATAGATTACGTAATGATAAAGGAAAGGTTCCGTAACAGCGTAAAGAAAGCCAAAACTACCCAGGAGCAGATGTTAATTCAGATCACAATCCTGTAATGGTTAAAACGAAAATCAAACTAAAGAGAAACAAGCCAAAGTCTAATTCATCAACAAATCCACTAGATATAACAGCTTTAAATCAAAAAGATATTAAAGATACCTATACAATACAAGTAAAGAACACATACCAGAAGCTGCTAGAAGAAGGAATTGAACAATACAGAATAGAAAATCCTGATGAAAAAGTAACAACCAAATGGCAATGCATAAAGAAAAGCATACAAGAAACCTGCGACACCTTACTCAAAAAAGAAAAGAACAAAAAAAAAATGGATAACCAACACCATCTTAGAAAAAATGGAAGAAAGGAGACAAGCGAAGAACACTGCCCAATACAATAAAATAGAAAATGAAATACTCAAATGTGCAAAAAGGCAAAAGAAGACTGACACAGCCAAAAATGTATAGAAATAGAAACTATGGAAAGCAAACAAGACTTAAGAGGAATGCACACAGAAATAAAGAGAATTACTAATAAAAATAAAAAAGCCACAGAAGGTGGATGCGCAGACAAAAAAGGAAA
This sequence comes from Megaustenia siamemsis, assembly GCA_032433765.1. Lineage (NCBI taxonomy): Eukaryota > Metazoa > Mollusca > Gastropoda > Stylommatophora > Ariophantidae > Megaustenia > Megaustenia siamemsis. The sequence continues at coordinate 31,078,904 of JAVIAB010000108.1, read as the reverse complement.
AATGCTAACAGACAATAAAGATATTATAGATAGATATCAGGAATATATAACAGAACTATTTCATGATCAAAGGGACAAGAAACCAGTTATAAAATGTACATCAGGCTATAAAATCCTAAAACCTGAGGTGGAAAAAGCTATAAAAACAATGAAAAAGGGAAAAGCAGCAGGACCTGACAGCATACAGATAGAGATGATACAGGCACTAGAAGATTTTGGAATTGGAGTGATTACAGGCATATGTAACGACATATACCATACAGGATGCATACCAAATGAACTAAAAACATCAACTTTCATTACATTGCCTAAAAATAATGGTGCAGTTGAATGCAGTGACTTAAGAATAATAAGCTTAATGAGCCATGTTACAAAAGTCTTGCTAAAAGTTATACAAGGAAGGATTCAGAATAAAATCAATACTGAATTAGATGAGCAGCAATTTGGATTTAGGAAAAATAGCGAGACAAAAGAAGCCATATTCTGCATGAGAACACTAATCGAAAAGTACACAGAAGTAAACAAGCCAATATATGCCTGCTTCATAGACTACACCAAAGCTTTTGATAGAGTACACCACAAACAACTTATAGAAGGCCTAAAAGAGATACATCTAGATGACATGGACATACGACTAATATGTAATCTATACTGGGAGCAAACAACAATAATAAAATATAACAAAGAGAACTCTACACCCATTGATATAAAAAGAGGAGCACGACAGGGATGCATCCTATCACCAATCTTGTTCAATCTATACACTGAGCAAATCTTTAAAAACATCACTGAGATGACAGGCCTACAAATTAATGGAATGATAATCAATAACCTAAGATATGCTGACGATACTGTACTACTAGCAGAAAATCCTAAAGATCTACAACAATTACTTAATGAAATAAACATGACAAGCAAAAAATATGGACTAGATATGAATATCAAAAAGACTAATACTATGATCATAAACAAAGAAAATACCCAAACCCACAAGTGGATATCAAAATTGAAGGAATAGACCTGGAGACAGTTCAGAACTACAACTACCTGGGACATACTATAACCAGTGATGGAAAATGTACAACTGAAATAAATAAAAGAATAGGAATGGCAAAAAATAAATTTAATGCCATGAAGAACATACTAACATTAAAACAAATAACACCAGGGC
>JAVIAB010000108.1:30722733-31072733 GCA_032433765.1 Megaustenia siamemsis | reverse complement strand
GGGAAGGGAGAGCGCATCAACTATAGCTTGGGAAGGGAGAGCGCATTAACTATAGCTTGGGAAGGGAGAGCGCATTAACTATAGCTTGGGAAGGGAGAGCGCGTTAACTATAGCTTGGGAAGGGAGAGTGCATTAACTATAGCTTGGGAAGGGAGAGCGCATCAACTATAGCTTGGGAAGGGAGAGCGCATTAACTATAGCTTGGGAAGGGAGAGCGCATTAACTATAGCTTGGGAAGGGAGAGCGCGTTAACTATAGCTTGGGAAGGGAGAGCGCATTAACGATAGCTTGGGAAGGGAGAGCGCATTAACTATAGCTTGGGAAGGGAGAGCGCATTAACTATAGCTTGGGAAGGGAGAGCGCATTAACTATAGCTTGGGAAGGGAGAGCGCGTTAACTATAGCTTGGGAAGGGAGAGCGCATTAACGATAGCTTGGGAAGGGAGAGCGCATTAACTATAGCTTGGGAAGGGAGAGCGCATTAACTATAGCTTGGGAAGGGAGAGCGCGTTAACTATAGCTTGGGAAGGGAGAGCGCATTAACGATAGCTTGGCAAGGGAGAGCGCATTACCTATTGCTTGGAAAGGGAGAGCGTGTTAACTATAGCTTGGCAAGGGAGAGCGTGTTAACTATAGCTTGGGAAGGGAGAGCGTGTTAACTAACTATAGCTTGGGAAGGGTAGGCGGGTAAACATAATGTTGGAAATAGGGTGAGGGTAACTAAAAAGTGGGGAGGAGGGGGAGGGTAAATACAATTTTGGGAGGAGGGGGGAGAGTAAATATAATGTGGGGAAGAGGGTGAGAATAACTATATTAAGGGAAGGAGAGCAAGGGTACTAATGTCATTTTACTTCACTGTCAGAGTTCGTCAACTTTCTATATTTCTCCATCTTCAGTCATGCTGCTTGATTCTGCAAAGTCGAGCCGTGTACATTCTTTCATGTCATCTGCTCATCTCTGCCTACCTCACCTTCTAGGTCCTTTCTTAGTTCATTGCTGACTTGTCTTTGCAAGGCCAGACGATCGAAATACGTGATCAATCCATTTTATGTTGTGTTTATTTGCAGTAGTCTGTTGACCATGTGCTCCTATTGTATGTTGTATCCTTTTGGGAACATTTTAATTTATGATATGGTCTAAGGATGAGATGCTCAAAATCTTGTTAGACATTTGCTCTCCATAGCTTGTATTTTCGTCTGCAGCTCTGCTGTCAGGACCATGTATCACAAGCGTCTAGAACAAGGGATATTGCAAAAGGTACGAATCAAAATGAATCCATTTACCACAATGTATATAAGTTACCATAATCGTTTTAAAATTAAGCTATAGGTATTTCCTAGAGAGAAAAAAGACGCCACTGCCATGGACATTAAGGGACAAGTGGAACAATAATAAAACAGGTAAATAAATTTAAATATCTGGGAACAATGTTAACATCGGATGGTAGATATACGATAGAGGTGATATGCAGAATGGCTCAGGCAATAACAACTTTCCAGAAAATGATAAAGATACTGTGCAATCAATTTTTAACACTGAAAACAAGGAAAGAAACTGTTAAATGTTATATAGAGACTGTCTTAACATATGGATGTGAATAATGGACAATAGGACAACAGTCAAGAAAATCACTGGAGACTGTAGAAATGTGGTTGTACAGAAGAATGTTGAGAATACCATGGACAGTTAAGAAGAGTAATGACAACTTTCTGAAAAAGGCCACAGCAAAAAGAGAGCTAATTTCCAATATTAGGAAGAAACAATCATAATTTTTTGGCCATGTAATGTGAAGGGAACAGCTGAAATATAATGTGACAACTGGGAAAATTGAGGGACGAAAGATAGAGGCATGCAAAGAGAAAATATACCAGATAACTTAGAAGAATGACCTGGCAGAAGGTCAACAACAGAAATGATAAATAACTGTCGAGATCGGAAGTTGTGGAGAGACATGATCATCTACACCAGTAGGCATGGTACTTGATGGTGATGATAGATTCGCTAATTAACTGGTTGTAAAGTATGCGAGTCATAATTAGGAAGACAAATATGATAGCAGGGATGAACCGTTGTGCAGGGCATAAAGTCACTATTTATCATGTTTCGAAGCTCGCATGCCACCCACTGGAACTGCAGCCAGCCATTTTGTGCATTCCGCGGCGGTTATTAAAAATCTGAAGCGCCACATGTTTCATTGAAGTCACATTTTATTGTCGGTGATGCTATAATCAAAGTCAGGGAATGCAGTATTCGAATTAATAACAAAAATAAATAAACCAGATCATGTAGATCTCAATAATGACTTTGGAATTGAAAAAAAAAACAACAGAACTTGAAATACAAAAATCAACGTTTACAATTAAAATCCAAATGTCAGAATAAATTGCAAAGTTTACAAATTAAAAAAAAATAGAGCTAAAATATTAACCCTGTAACATACATCTGGAAAAGATTCAAACTTCAAAGACTCTCTACCTGAGACACTTTGTGATGTTTAACTTTCTCTGATTGTGATCGTCTGGGAGATATTGTTGCTTTATTCTTGCCTGTTCTCCGGGGACACATGTACAACACAGAAGTGCCTCGTTGCTGGCTAGCTCAAAGTTTCTGCAATTAAACGCACCATCAGCAACACAGCTTACAACAATGTCAAAATAGATCAAGTGATTGTAAAATGAAAACCGTTAAAAACCTTACAACGCACCTGAAGCATTAAATCGTTTGGTCTTAAAACGTCTTTGTATTTTCTTCATGTTTGCAGAACGAGATGTTCCCTTGAATGTCTCGTCGCTTGTGTTACTTTGTAATGCTCAAAATAATGATCCGGTTTATTTCTTATTAATACTTGACTTGTTATTCTTCTTTGTGTCGTGTGTTCGCGGTTCGATAGGCAAGCACATGGTTTGACAAAAATGTCAACGGAAAAACGGGTATGTTCAACCCTTATGTGAAAAGTCTGTGACGGTGGATGGAGGCGGAGGAATCAAGAATGATCAACGGCCCAGAAAGCGAAAACAGCAAAGTGTGTGGTACACAAGAGGCATGTTCAGAACACGAAAGACGAACATGGCTGACCACCGTGAAAGAGATTGGAGCCTCATCACGTACCAGTCCAGAGGAAGCCATGGAGAGTCGGAGAAATTCGAACTTATGTCGGAGGAAAGATCTTAAAATAAGTACTTGGAATGTTAGGACTCTATATCAACAAGGGAAATTGGAAAATCTAATTCAAGAAGCAGAACGAATAAATATAGATATTTTAGGCATATCAGAGACTAGATGGAAGGAATGTGGGTACATTGAAGACGAAAAATATACATTTATATACTCAGGAAACACAACAGAACATCAAAGGGGGGTAGGAATACTGATAAAAAGAGAGCTACAAAAATATATAAGTACCCACTGGACATACAGTGATAGGATTATACTACTCAAGTTGAAAGCAAAACCATTCGACATAGCAATAATACAGACATATGCACCTACTCAAGACTACACAGATGAACAAATAGAGGCATACTATGAAGACCTAAATAAAGTTATGAAGCAAGTGAAATCTTCAGACATCTTGATTGTAATGGGTGACATGAACGCTAAAGTAGGAAAAGGTAGATATAAGACAATTATAGGAAATCATGGTTTAGGAAAAAGAAATGACAGAGGAGAAAGATTAATACAATTCTGTGAAGTAAACAGGCTGATAATATGTAACACCTACTTTGAGCAAGAGAAAAGGAAACTATACACATGGAAAAGCCCTGGAGATAGGAAGAGGAATCAAATAGATTACATAATGATAAAAGAAAGGTTCCGTAACAGCGTAAAGAAAGCCAAAACCTACCCAGGAGCAGATATTAATTCTGATCACAATCCTGTAATGATTAAAATGAAAATCAAACTAAAGAGAAACAAGCAAAAATCTGATTCATCAACAAACCCACTCGACATAACAGCTTTAAATCAAAAAGATATTAAAGATACCTATACAATACAAGTAAAGAACACATACCAGAAGCTGCTAGAGGAAGGAATTGAACAATACAGAAGAGAAAATCCTGATGAAAAAGTAACAACCAAATGGCAATGCATAAAGAAAAGCATACAAAAAGCCTGCGACACCTTACCCAAAAGAGAAAAGAACAAAAAACAAAAATGGATAACTAACACCATCTTAGAAAAAATGGAAGAAAGGAGACAAGCGAAGAACACTGCCCAATACAATAAAATAGATAATGAGATACGCAAAATGTGCAAAAAGGCAAAAGAAGACTGGCTCAGCCAAAAATGTAGAGAAATAGAATCTATGGAAAGCAAACAAGACCTAAGAGGAATGCACACAGAAATAAAGAGAATGACTAATAAAAATAAAAAAGCCACAGAAGGTGGATGCATTGCAGACAAAAAAGGAAAAATGCTAACAGACAATAAGGATATCATAGATAGATGGCAGGAATATATAACAGAACTATTTCATGATCAAAGGGACAAGAAACCAGTTATAAAATGTACATCAGGCTATAAAATCTTAAAATCTGAGGTGGAAAAAGCTATAAAAACAATGAAAAGGGGAAAAGCAGCAGGACCTGAAAGCATACAGATAGAGATGATACAGGCACTTGAAGATTTTGGCATTGAAGTGATTACAGACATATGCAACGACATATACCACACAGGATACATACCAAATGAACTAAAAACATCAACTTTCATTGCATTGCCTAAAAAGAATGGTGCAGTTGAATGCAGTGACTTTAGAACAATAAGCCTAATGAGCCATGTTACAAAAATCTTGCTAAAAGTTATACAAGGAAGGATTCAGAATAAAATCAATACTGAATTAGATGAGCAGCAATTTGGATTTAGGAAAAATAGCGGGACAAAAGAAGCCATATTCTGCATGAGAACATTAATCGAAAATACACAGAAGTAAACAAACCAATATATGCCTGCTTCATAGACTACACCAAAGCTTTTGATAGAGTACACCACAAACAACTTATAGAATGCCTAAAAGAGATACATCTAGATGACATGGATATACGACTAATATGCAATCTATACTGGGAGCAAACAGCAATAATAAAATATAACAAAGAGTTCTCTACACCCATTGATATAAAAAGAGGAGTAAGACAAGGATGCATCCTATCACCAAGCTTGTTCAATCTATACACTGAGCAAATCTTTAAAAACATCATAGAGATGCCAGGCCTACAAATTAATGGAAAGATAATCAATAACCTAAGATATGCTGACGATACTGTACTACTAGCAGAAAATCCTAAAGACCTACAACAATTACTTAATGAAATAAACACGACAAGCAAAAAATATGGACTAGATATGAATATCAAAAAGACTAAAACTATGATCATAAACAAAGAAAATACTCAAAACCCACAAGTGGATATCAAAATTGAAGGAATAGACCTTGAGACAGTTCAGAACTATAACTACCTTGGACATACTATAACCAGTGATGGAAAATGTACAACTGAAATAAACAAAAGAATAGGAATGGCAAAAAGTAATTTTAATGTCATGAAGGACATACTAACATCAAAACAAATAACACCAGGCTAAAACTAAGAATAGCAAAATGTTACATCTTCTCAATATTCCTATATGGTGCTGAAACATGGACATTAGACAAGAAAACAGAACAGAGAATTGAAGCCTTTGAAATGTGGATATATAGAAGAATAGGTAGAATTGGATGGAAGGAAAAGAAAACAAATGACAAAGTCTTCAAACAACTAAAAATGAAAAGAGAACTTCTGAACACAATTAGAACAAGACAAATGCGATTCTTAGGCCATGTTAAAAGACACAACAGCCTACTGAAAGTGATCCTGGAGGGGAAAATACAAGGTAAAAGAGGCAGAGGCAGACCAAGATTAACATGGACGAGTAACATCAAAAGATGGACAAATCAACCGATGACAACCTGCACCATCAAAGCAAGAGATAGAGCAAAATGGCGCTCCATGGTAGCCAACCTTCGTTGCGGAGACGGCACTCAATGATGATGATGATGAATACTTGTCAACGAATCTTACTAAAATTAACTTCCTTATTTTATCTTACGTTCATCATCATCAAGGTGCATGCCTGCTGGCATAGGTAACATGTTTTAATGTAAGGTAAAGGTAAGGTAAAGTACGAGACTTGAACTGACGTGTTAGCACGCGAGTTTCCACCCATATGTGCTCGGCCGCCTGTCCAGAAATGTTCGGAGATTTCTGGATAGTGTCGCTTCAAGCATCGAAACTCACAATGGGAGGAAACATTCCTCACCTTTCCAGGGTAATATCCTGGTACCCATTTCTGCCAACGGCTGGATCGACCGTGGGTTTTTTTTTCCAACCACGAGTACAATTCACACTGCTCCCAGCGGGAATCGAACACAGGTTGTCCAAACGTTGGTGGTCCAGTCGGGTGGTTTGAATGTAGTTTGGAGAAAGCAAAAAGACAAGCAAAAGTAATAAACAGTGAAGAACTTAAAATCGTAACAAACTATGAATATGTGGGATCTGTAGAAGATAACTATGGAGATTGTCAGAAAGAGATCAAAAGAAGATTAGCAATAGCAGAGCGAAAATTATAACGCCATGCAGGACATGTGGCACAATATCTGTAAGGCAGTAACATTAAAATTACTGAGGACATGTATCTTTCCGATAGCAACGCGTGATTTGTAATCATGGACAAGCTTGCAAACAGCAAGGAAGAAAATCGATTCATTCGAAACAAAATAATATAGAAACATCCTTACAATACCTTGGATAATGAAAGAGAGCAAGGAAGACATACTGAAAGATTTCAACATTAAAAAGAACTGACTGATAAACACCATTCTATAGAGGACATTAACATACTATGGTCATGTGAACAGACACAGTCTGCTGGAAGGAACAATACTGGAATGCGTGGTTCTTGGAGGACGCATCAGGGGCAGACCAATAAGAAGGTGGTTGTAGGACGTTTTGGAGACCTTGAACATGAAAACAGGAGTGGGTGGGAGATCTGGCTAGAAACAGAGATTCTTTCAGACGGGTTTTGGTGAATGCAGCGTTCTATGAGAGATCTGGCTAGAAACTGAGATTCTTTCAGACGGGTTTTGGTGAATGCAGCGTTCTATGAGAGATCTGGCTAGAAACAGAGATTCTTTCAGACGGGTTTTGGTGAATGCAGCGTTCTATGAGAGATCTGGCTAGAAACAGAGATTCTTTCAGACGGGTTTTGGTGAATGCAGCGTTCTATGAGAGATCTGGCTAGAAACAGAGATTCTTTCAGACGGGCTTTGGTGAATGCAGCGTTCTATGAGAGATCTGGCTAGAAACAGAGATTCTTTCAGACGGGTTTTGGTGAATGCAGCGTTCTATGAGAGATCTGGCTAGAAACAGAGATTCTTTCAGACGGGTTTTGGTGAATGCAGCGTTCTATGAGAGATCTGGCTAGAAACAGAGATTCTTTCAGACGGGTTTTGGTGAATGCAGCGTTCTATGAGAGATCTGGCTAGAAACAGAGATTTTTTCAGACGGGTTTGGTGAATGCAGCGTTCTATGAGAGATCTGGCTAGAAACAGAGATTCTTTCAGACGGGCTTTGGTGAATGCAGCGTTCTATGAGAGATCTGGCTAGAAACAGAGATTCTTTCAGACGGGCTTTGGTGAATGCAGCGTTCTATGAGAGATCTGGCTAGAAACAGAGATTCTTTCAGACGGGTTTTGGTGAATGCAGCGATCTATGAGAGATCTGGCTAGAAACAGAGATTCTTTCAGACGGGTTTTGGTGAATGCAGCGTTCTATGAGAGATCTGGCTAGAAACAGAGATTCTTTCAGACGGGTTTTGGTGAATGCAGCGTTCTATGAGAGATCTGGCTAGAAACAGAGATTCTTTCAGACGGGTTTTGGTGAATGCAACGTTCTATGAGAGATCTGGCTAGAAACAGAGATTCTTTCAGACGGGTTTTGGTGAATGCAACGTTCTGCAAATGATATAAGATCTGATAAGTATGTAGTTCGGACTTGCGTCCCTTAGTCTGACTATTCCCATATCTGCTTTCTCTAGAGTAGAAGTATTATACCATTTTCTAGAGTAGAGGTTCTGTACCCTTTTCTAAAGTAATGAGGAATGGAGTCTAAATTCTAATTTTTAGAAGGATTATATTATTCTAGTCTTATAAGCTTTCTGTTTCTTCTCCTGTGTTGTCATTAAATTACTCCTGGCTTGTCAGTCTGTTGTTTCGTCTCCTCGTTGGTCTAACTGGTTATTCCCCAGTTTTGTGATATTTTTAGTTCATCTACTGTTTGAACGTCTACTAATTAATATATTTTATAATATAGGTTTGTTGGTCGTTGTTTATTTACTAGTTTGGATATACTAATGTATATCTAGTTACTGATTTAGATTTAATGAAAACCAAAGAGCCTTGTCACACATCGTAAATATTTTATAAGTACGTTATATATAATAGTAAGAAAACAGAAGTAATGGTCATATCGAAGAAACAATCATCACCAGCATGCAGCATAAAAATAAACAGGACAAATGTGAAACAAGTGCAACACCTGAAATACTTGGGCACAATAATAACATCAGATGGAAGATGCACCACATAAATAAAAAGCAGAATAGCTCAGGCCAAAATAGCATTTCAGAAAATGAAAAATATTTTATGTAACAAATATATGTCAATAGAAATGAGAAAGAGAGTTCATCGGTCCTATATAGAACCATTTCTGACTTATGGAAGAGAATCATGGACAGTAGACAAACAAATGAAAAGACGATTAGAGGCCACAGAGATGGGATTTCTCAGAAGAATGTTGAAAGTTCCCTGGACAGCTAAAAAGACCAATGGGGAAGTTCTCAAAGAAGCCAACACAAAAAGGGAGCTCCTAAAAACATCAGAAAGAAACAATGAACATGTTTCGGGTACATCATGAGAATAGGAAAGTTGGAATACTTGGTTACAAGTGGCAAAATAAAAGGAAAGAGAGATTGTAGACGAGAAATAGAGAAAAAACTAGATGGCTTGGTGACATGGCATGGAAAGCAGTCAACAACAGAACTGATACGATGCATTGTAGATAGAAGATTGTGAAAGGACATGGTCGCCTACGCCAACCGGTATGACACATGATGATGATGACGTTATATATTGCCCTGTTCTAACACATTTCTGAGAAGCCTCTTCGAGTGTCTTCACGTCTTTCAACGGGACTCGCAGAATATTTTCATAGGATCAAATTATTGCCGCCATACAATTTCTGATTTTCATATTATTTTACCATGTTTTGCATGCATATGACAATATTGGTTCGATGTGTTTTTTTTGTCAGAAAAACATTTTAATGCCGAATTAGGGTGCTTACGTGTGCATTCTCTCTCTCTCTCTCTCTCTCTCTCCCTCTCTCTCTCTCTCTCTCTCTCTCAGTCTCTCTCTCTAGCAACAGTGCGATGAGGATAATTAAGAAAACGGACAAGTATAAATTATTTTGTCGAGAAACGCCGTGCAGGCAAGTCAAAATTCAGGAAATGACCATCCCGATCGATATGTTTGATCACCAATATAAACATCAGCGATACTTGTGGTCAGATTTTTCGACCGGACATATCTAAAGCCAAAATAATAGAGACTGATCGCAATGTTGTACTTCTGTTTGGTCTAACGATAACTTTGTATTTAATCGCCAACACTCTAACCGTAATATTTTGCTATTTCTTATTCTTTTCATGCTCCCCTTCATTTTCATTCTACTTCTTTCCTTCTTTATTTGCCTTTCAGCGTCGAGGTGAGATATAATTTGCGGTCACTTGCTCTTCTGTTTGCCTCTGCTGCTGTTATGTTTCTTAGTGTTTCTAATATTCCTTCTATCCATCTTTTTCGTGGTCGGCCCTTGGGTCTGGTATTCTCGCAACGTTTTTTGAAGGCTCTTTGTATTGTGTTTTGATCTTATTGCCTTGTCATGGAGCCAAACCATTTTATCTGTTGTTTCTTTATATATTCTATGGCTGTGATTATTCCAAGCATTTCTTCTTTATTCCTTCTCATCTCCCAGTTTGTGTCCTGCCATGCGTCTAACACATTTCATCTCGGGAGTAGCTTATTGTTCTTGCATTTAGGATCCAGGACTGGCATTGGTAGCACAACATCGGAAAGAAGATTGTATTGTAGTGTGCCCGTTTTGCCGTTCGTTCTTAAAAATACTGCTAACCTCTATTGTCTTACATCACCAAAAACATCATTATAATCAGCAACATCTTCCTTCACTGTTATCATAATCCTTTTCGCCTTATTCCTCATTACCATCAGTAATCTCATAATTTTTTTGCAGAACCATGAAACTCATTCGCCATTCTCATTATCTTCATCCTGCACCTTTTAAAATTCATTATCGTAATTATCAGCATTCTCGTTCATTGTTATAGTGACTACAGTACACATTTTCAAATCATCTTACTCAGCTTCCTCCTCTTCCTCATAATCATCATGGCTATCTTCATTACCGTCATCAAAATTGTCAATATATATAGTTATCAATGTACCATGATTATGATTATTATTTATCATCATTATTATCATTTTTATCTTTCTCATTGTCAAGATTACCATCATCCTCATCATTGTTATAATGATTATCACCCAATTATTCTACTATTCTCCCACCATCAACCTAATTATTTTCATCATAATCATAATCATTATTGTACTCATTACTTCTGTCATGATCAGTCTTGTTTCATAGCCTTATGCAACTATGGCAACATGGAGGCTCTAAACAACATTAGATCTGTCTTGTTCCATAGACTTATGTAACTATCGGAACTATGGAACAATCTAAGATCAGTCTTGTTTCATAACCTTATGTAACTTTGGGAACTATGTAATAATCTAAGATCAGTCTTGTTTAATAACCTTATGTAACTATGGGAACTATGGCACAACCTAAGGTCTGTCTTGTTTCATAACCTTATGTAACTTTTGGAACTATGGAACAACCTAAGATCTGTCTTGTTTCATAACCTTATGTAACTATGGGAACTATGGAACAACCTAAGATCAGTCTTGTCTTGTTTCATAACCTTATGTAACTATGGGAACTATGGAACAACCTAAGGTCTGTCTTGTTTCATAACCTTATGTAACTTTTGGAACTATGGAACAACCTAAGATCTGTTAAAGTTAACGGAAGAAAAGAAAGTAGCCCAAGTGACGTATATGTCCGTTACACCCCACCACTTGCTCCTTTCTACCAGCTTTACAGTAGACCTGCAATTATTTGCCTCATCCCTACATGTTATTTGTTATTATTGTCTTTATAGTTTACCATCTGAAAGTTTATGTAACGTGGTCATCAATACACCAGAACCGTCTTTCTTCTCCATAAAAATATAAGATGTCCATTTAAAGCTGGGTGAACCTAAAAGCAAAGAAAAAAAACAATACTAGGCAGCTTAAGAGAATAGCTTGGCAGAAGATCAACAACAGAAATTATAAATAACTGTCAAGTTAGGAAGTTGTGGAGAGACAAGATCACCTACGCCTGCAGGCATGGTACTTGATGATGATGATGATGATGATGGTGACGAACCTAGAACTCGTCGATTAGGATCGAACTCGACATCTTTTGTTTCAAGTAGAGAATTAAAAATAGATGAATATTAAAATAGAGGGAAACCTCCGAGGCGATAATTCAGTGAATAATAAGAAAAAGGAACTATGTTTCAGCACTGGGAAAAAAATTACAAATAATCAATAGAAAAAAAATCAAAGAACAATATATGGTCCGAAGCAGGATCGAACCCATACTATTTGGCACATCACCTTGCCACGAGAAAGAATCTTTTATTCCAGTAGACATTTTTAAACCAATTTTCTTTATTACCTCTCAGTTTGAGGAAGTTAAAACTGAAATATTAGTAACACATGTTGTTAAAATTGGAATATTTCACGCCGGAATAGATCAGTTGATTTAACTTTCAAAATGTTTATTCTTATTCTCATGAATGTTGTAAAATACAAGCAGCATATAAATGAGGCTAGACAACGCAAGATCTTGTAGAGCGTAGCAAATTGCAACTACTCACGTCAAACACCTTCAGCTAGGATGAAGGGAGGGTAGAAGACGTTCACCATTAATGGTAGCAACATGTACACAATTATAGCTAATAATATGCTATTTTTTAATTTAACTAAAATAATTATATAGTTTTCTTATCTTTTTTTATCTTACCTTATATTTATTATCTGATCTTATGATATATTATCTTATCTTTTCTTATCTTATTTTATCCTGTTTGATATTTTATCGTCCTCTTCTTCCTATCGTATCTTATCTTAAGCAAGTGTGCAATAAAGCGGTCTGATAAGCTACCATTTTCTAACATCGATCAAATATCTGGCATTGATAATTGCTAGGTGATACCGCTGCAGGATTACCGTAGTAGCGCCCATCCATCAAAGTCCACCTCCTGCTCATGCACTGAAACCAGACCGTCTGTTGCCTTCCTCAAGTACTGGTAGTTGTTTATGCTCTGTTTCTATGAGATGGACAAGTCACTTTGTTTTCGTTTTCATTATGTGTTTATGCTCTGTTTCTATGAGATGGACAAGTCACTTTGTTTTCGTTTTCATTATGTGTTTATGCTCTGTTTCTATGAGATGGACAAGTCACTTTGTTTTCGTTTTGTGTTTATGCTCTGTTTCTATGAGATGGACAAGTCACTTTGTTTTCGTTTTCATTATGTGTTTATGCTCTGTTTCTATGAGATGGACAAGTCACTTTGTTTTCGTTTTCATTATGTGTTTATGCATGTTTTTTGTAACCATGATTCTGGTGTCCGTGTTTCTCATCCTGTCTTTTGAAACTTGCTGCCAATGTCAGGACTGGGCGCTAGAATCAAGGAAAATAAACAATGAACGGATTTCCGGTCAATATGGCGGATAAGTGACAGGAAGCGCTGAGGCTGTTTGAAAGTTGTTCCTTGTTGCAGTTTCCTTATATTCCAAGTGCGGCTATCTGCTGGAGTGACTGAGTTTAGTGCTCTGTGAACACTGTGAGCTGTGTATTTCAACCGGTTTATGTCTCGAAATTCCAATTGTTTACGATGAATGATGATATCGTATGACAAAGGACAGTTTCACGGCGTTCACTTTCGGTGCAGTTACGCCTTATGTCTTTAAGCGTGTGGTGTAACTGCTATGATGGTGACTGCAGCTGTTTTCCTTGTTTGTATCCTTCAATGCGATGAGATGTTAATTCGAATTGATTCCACTGGCACGGGCGGTTGAGCAATTATTGATTTTAATTCTTGTGCAGTGATAACGGGGACTTTGACAAACTACAACTACAAACAAGAAGACAACCATCGAAATGAATTGTTACAGAAATATAACGGGAGACAACTTTATAAATGAGATTAAAATTGAAAAAATACAGAAATAAAAATGCGCACCAATGAATACATAATAAGGATAAAAGGGCATTGGTTAATAGTTTGGTAACGTGATAAGATTGAAAGAACAAAAAAGGATAGAGCGAGCCTTTAACAAACACAACCCAGACACAAGAGTTGACCAAGGAAAAAGATTGCTGTTAGAACATTAGAGACAGTGGGAAACCTTACAGCAGAAGAGGCTAACAGTAGAACTGTAGATATCAAACTGTATCTTCTCTCTACGCTTAAAGCAAACGATGAAGAAAATAAGAAACATAAGTTCTCAAGTTTGATTTCGTTTCAAGCATGTTATCTTATTGTGATCAATCTTGCTTCTGCTTTGAATAATAACCATGTTTAGCCTTGATAACTTTAGAATGTTATTAATATAATCTATCTATCTATTGTCCTTTCGAGCCGAAGAAGGCACATAGGGCAGAACCACAATCTCGAAAACAGAAACCGTGCGTGCCAAAATGTAATATAATACATGTAGTTCACATTTATTGTAAAATATGTGTTTCTGAACGGGAGCCGCGATGGCTCAGTGGTTAGTGAATTGGATTACAAAGGACAAGAGGTCGGGTTCAATCCTGATCGACGGCCTCCGGGTTCACCCAGCCTTAAATGGGTACCGGATGATATTTTCTGGGACAGTAAAGCGGCACAGGCGCAATACCGGCCAAATTACCACAAAAATCATGTGCCAAAGGTCTATACAAATTATGGTCACTAAAACCACATTTCCTATACGCCACTTAGCGTGACGGGTCTTCTTTACTTGTTTAAATGTGTTTCTGAACGTTTTTTTGTGCTGATGTCATCTGTTGTGCCCCTAATTTAATGTTTTTGTATCTGATTTCAATTTCTCTGATTCAGTCTTCTTGGAGAATATATCTCTCAGAATTTAATTTCTCGATTCTGCGTGTATTTTGCACTAATGACATGAATGCACAATCCAAAATAGCAATCCAGAAAATAGAAAAAAAAACATGTCTACTCTATGTTAATCAAAGAAAGAAAGTTCGACGGTGCTTTGTCGAGTCAATACATGTCTATGATGGAAGGTCATGGACAATAGACAAATACATGAACAAATTATTAGAGGCCTCAAATAATGGGATTTCTCAGCAGAATGTTTAGAGTTTTCTGGACGGCTAAATAGACCAACCAGAAAATTCTCAAAGAGGCCAACACAAAAAGAGAGATTAGAAAGAAAAAAAAAAACATCAGAAAGAAACAATCGACGAAATGTGGAATACTTGGTTACAACTGGCAAAATACAGGGAAAGCGATATCGTAAGCAACAACGAGAGATGATAGTAGATAGCTTTGTGTCATGGCATGGTAAAGTAGATAGCTTTGTGTCATGGCATGGTAAACAGTCAATAATAGATTAGATGAGATGCACTGAGAACAGATAATTGTGCAAATACATGGCCGCCTACGCCAACCGGCATGGCTCTTGATGATGATGACATGAATGTTGAATGAGTTAGACGGTGTTCTCTTTCCACCACCCCCTCCATTGTTTCCGTCTTGGGTTCACATATCTCCACTGACGTTATCGTTTGTACACATTTTCATCACATTGTTTTCTTGACCACACAACTTTCTGGCTGTGTGAGAATGCCTTGACCCCAGTCTTCTAACACTCATCAGTTGACCCGGGTAAGATTATAATAGTTACCTGCATTACTGAGTCGGGACAGATAATAGCAGCCAGTAAAGCACTCAATGTAGGCTTTCTTAAAGACCAAGGAATCACAGAGAAATTTGCAGTCACAGTATCAAACAAATACCAAGTCCTCCAACAACTAGAAAGCACAATAAATAAAGACGATCATTGGAAAAAGGTAAAGGATATATGGCAGGAGACATGTAAAGAAACTATGGTGAAAAGAGAACACCGGAATAAGGCTTGCATAAATTAAAGAAAGAATGAACAAGAGAGCAGACATAAATAAAAGCACAAAGAGAAGTAATAAAGTCAAGACACAGGAAACTTACACAGAGGTTGACAAAGAAGTGAGATGATGCATAAAAAAGGGATGAGAGGAAATATATAGATGAATCAGCTAAAGAGGCAGAAGTGACGGCAAATAAAGGAAATATGGAAGAACTGTACAACAGTACACAGAAATTAGGCGGATCATACAAACAGATCAATACCTTTATTAAATATATTAAAGGAAATCTGCTTAGTGATATAAGGGAACAAATGAAGAAATGGAAGGAGCACTTCGAAGATCTCTTAAGCAGACCCGGCTCAAATATTCCCCCAGAGAAGAGGAGTTACACGTTAACTGTGGAAAACCAAGCAAGGAAGAAATAATGAAAGCCATCAAGCTATTAAAAAATGGTAAAGCCACAGGACCAGATGAAATTTCTTCAGAAGCCATCAAAGCAGATATTAACACCTCTACCAAGATGTTTATAGTCTACTAGATTAAATATGGAAAAGGGAAGAAATACATAAAGACTGGAAAGAAGATTATAAGATCAAACTACCAAAGAAAGGAAGTTTACAGGAGTGCACAAATTATAGGGGAATTATGCTACTATCAGTGCCAGGAGAAATACTAAGCAGAATCATTCTAGAATGACTAAAATAAGTAATTGAGAAACATTTGAGAGGTCAACAAGTAGGTTTTATGAAAGACAGATCATGCGCTGACAATTAATTCATCATCATCATCATCAGGTACCATGTCTGCGGGCGTAGATGATCATGTCTCTCCAGAACTTTTGATCTCCACAATTATTTATCTTTTCTGTTGTTGATCTTCTGCCAAGCCATTCTTTCGAGCGGTCTGGTAATTTTTCTCTTTCTTTCCCTCTATTGCTTCGTCCCTCAATTTTCCCAGCTATTACAATATATTCCCTTCTCATTACATGACCAAAAATTATGATAGTTTCTTCCTAACATTGGAAATTAGCTCTCTTTTTGCTTTGGCCTCTTTCAGAACGTTTTCATCACTCTTCTTAGCTGTCCATGGTATTCTCAACTTGGTTATGGTTAGTCGAAGGGTCCGGTATCACTGCACGCGAATTAAAATCCATAATTGCTCAACCGCCCGTGTCAGTGGAATCATCCGAAATAACATCTCATCTCATTATAAGATCCAAACAAAGAAAGGCAGCTGTAATTCCCATGATAGCAGCTACAGCACACGTCAAAAGACAAAAGGCCAAGCGGAACCGAAAGTAAACGCAGCTGAACTGTCCTTCGTCATACGATGTCATCATTCATCGTAAACAATCGCAATATCGAAATACCATCTGGATGAAAAACACAGCTCATGGTGTGCACAGAGTACTAAACTCTGTAGCTCCGGCAGCAAGCCAGACTTTAAATATAAGGAAACTGCATCAAGGAACTCTTTATAGACTACTGAGCCTCAATGGTCCCTGCCGCTTATCCGCCATATTGACCGGATATATATCTTTTCCAACATTCTTCTGTAAAACTACATTTCTATCTTCTTCTACCTTTTAGCTCCCAGTGGAGCATAGGTCTTCAACAAACACTTTCCAAGTCGTTCTGTTTTTTGCAATTCTTTTAAGATCATTCCATGTCTTCCCCATCATCTTCATCTCTGCTTCGATCTGTCTTCTCCAAGAATTCCTTGGTCTTCCTCTTTGTCTTTTCCCCTGGGGATTCCAAAAAAGGGCCTGTTGTGTAATACTTTCAGTTGACTTCCGTAGTGTGTGTCCTATCCATCGCCATCGTCTTCGCTGTATCTCTTTATCCACTGGTATTTGACCGGTACATTTCCATAATTCCACGTTAGTGACTTTGTCCTGCCATTTCCATCCCTTTATTCTGCGCAAGCATCCATTAATGAAAGTCTGTACCTTCGTGATTGTCAATTTTGTTATTCTCCATGTTTCACAGCTATATAATAGGACCGACTTAACATTTGAGTTGAAAATTTTTATTTTTGTATTTAGCCTAATTTCTTTGGATTTCCATATGTTTCCCAGTGCAATGAAAGCTCCTCTTGCTTTTGATATCCTTATTTTGGTATCATTTTCTGTTCCTCCCTCTTTATCTATATTACTGCCCAGATATATGTAAGATTGTACGTCTAGTAGAGGTATTTCTCCTAGTTTTATTTGGTTATTGCCAACTGCATTAATTCTCATAATGTTGGTCTTATCGCTATTAATCTTTAGTCCTATTTGTTCTGATCTCTCATCTAATATACTCATTTTATCCTGCATCTGTTGATGGCTGTGTGATAGGAGAGCTATGTCATCAGCAAAGTCTAAATCATCAAGTTGTTTGGTCAGTGACCACTGGATCCCATTTCTGTTGTTTTGAGTTATTTTCATAATCCAATCTATGGCCAGTAGAAAGAGAAATGGAGACAGAAGGCATCCTTGATTTACTCCTGTTCTTATTTCAAATGCTTCTGTAATCTGTCCTTCATGCACCACACTACATTTTGGTCCTTCATACATTGTTTTTATCAGGTTAATAAACTTTATGGGGATTCCGTAATGACTCAGCAACTTCCAAAGCATTCCTCTGTCTAAACTATCAAATGCCTTTTCGTAATCTATGAATCCAATATAAAGTGGGGATTTTAGTTCTAAACTTTGTTCAACTATTATACGTAGAGTAGTTATTTGATCAGCACATGATCTGTTCTTCCTAAAACCTGCTTGTTCATCTCTCAAGTGTTTCTCTATAGCCTTTTGTAGTCTCTCCACATTTCTATAGCCTTCAGTTATTTTCTTGTCTGTTGTTCTATCATAATTGTATTCTTTGTGTTATCCACTGTTTTTTTTCTAAATTAGCAGTACAATATTCACTGTTTCTTTCTAAATTAGCAATACAATATCCACTGTTTCTTTCTAAATTAGCAATACAATATCCACTGTTTCTTTCTAAATTAGCAATACAATATTCACTGTTTTCTAAATTAGCAATACAATATCCACTGTTTCTTTCTTAATTAGCAATACAATATCCACTGTTTCTTTCTAAATTAGCAATACAATATTCACTGTTTCTTTCTAAATTAGCAATACAATATTCACTGTTTCTTTCTAAATTAGCAATACAATATCCACTGTTTCTTTCTAAATTAACAATACAATATCCACTGTTTATTTCTAAATTAGCAATACAATATTCACTGTTCCTTTCTAAATTAACAATACAATATCCACTGTTTCTTTCTAAATTAGCAATACAATATCCACTGTTTCTTTCTAAATTAGCAATACAATATCCACTGTTTCTTTCTAAATTAGCAATACAATATTCACTGTTTTCTAAATTAGCAATACAATATCCACTGTTTCTTTCTTAATTAGCAATACAATATCCACTGTTTCTTTCTAAATTAGCAATACAATATTCACTGTTTCTTTCTAAATTAGCAATACAATATTCACTGTTTCTTTCTAAATAGCAATACAATATCCACTGTTTCTTTCTAAATTAACAATACAATATCCACTGTTTATTTCTAAATTAGCAATACAATATTCACTGTTCCTTTCTAAATTAACAATACAATATCCACTGTTTCTTTCTAAATAGCAATACAATATCCACTGTCGACTGGTTATACAGGGGCATGAACAATACGTTAGCCAGCGATTTGTAGACAAATAAGCTAACTTTGACTTTATGACTCCCGTATGAACCAAGTGAAATAAGCTAACTTTGACTTTATGGCTCCCGTATGAACCAAGTGAAATAAGCTAACTTTGACTTTATGGCTCCCGTATGAACCAAGTGAAATAAGCTAACTTTGACTTTATGGCTCCCGTATGAACCAAGTGAAATAAGCTAACTTTGACTTTATGGCTCCCGTATGAACAAAGTGAAATAAGCTAACTTTGACTTTATGGCTCCCGAATGAACCAAGTGAAATAAGCTAACTTTGACTTTATGACTCACGTATGAAGCAAGTGAAATAAGCTATACTTTGACTTTTTGACTCCGTATGAACCAAGTGAAATAAGCTAACTTTGACTTTATGACTCCCGTATGAACCAAGTGAAATAAGCTAACTTTGACTTTATGACTCCCGTATGAACAAGTGAAATAAGCTATGTGCTACAGGATACTTTCTGTGTTTTGTTTCCATCTCCTATGACGCAGATAATCAGCTAGGGGTTAAGAGGCCCTCCCATCCTTACTTTAAGTTTACCGTTAAAGTTCGTTGACTGGAGCTGCGCATCATTAAGTAAATCTTATTACCTTTTAGCGGAGCATACGGTTATCTGCGAAAATATAGCTCGGGTTTAACTATAGGTTACGTGTTCGTTTTTCTAGCTCTCACAGATCAGTGCATACAGTAATTAGATGTCAGTGATAATGCTTTTGTTGTAGTTTCAGCACGTGCTCTAGATATCTGTTAGACTTGATATCATCTCTTGCACAGCCGTTTATAATTGATACATTAATTATTTTCTTCATTTTCCAATTACAGAATCATAATCTTCATCTATCTTGTTTGTGTTGAACAGCTACTTACCTCTCGTGACAGCTACTTACCTCTCGTGACAGCTACTTACCTCTCGTGACAGCTACTTACCTCTCGTGACAGCTACTTACCTCTCGACCTCTCGTGACAGCTACTTACCTCTCGTGACAGCTACTTACCTCTCGTGACAGCTACTTACCTCTCGACCTCTCGTGACAGCTACTTACCTCTCGACCTCTCGTGACAGCTACTTACCTCTCGACCTCTCGTGACAGCTACTTACCTCTCGACCTCTCGTGACAGCTACTTACCTCTCGTGACAGCTACTTACCTCTCGACCTCTCGTGACAGCTACTTACCTCTCGTGACAGCTACTTACCTCTCGTGACAGCTACTTACCTCTCGTGACAGCTACTTACCTCTCGACCTCTCGTGACAGCTACTTACCTCTCGTGACAGCTACTTACCTCTCGTGACAGCTACTTACCTCTCAACCTCTCGTGACAGCTACTTACCTCTCGTGACAGCTACTTACCTCTCGTGACAGCTACTTACCTCTCGTGACAGCTACTTACCTCTCGTGACAGCTACTTACCTCTCGTGACAGCTACTTACCTCTCGTGACAGCTACTTACCTCTCGTGACAGCTACTTACCTTTCGTGACAGCTACTTACCTCTCGTGACAGCTACTTACCTCTCGTGACAGCTACTTACCTCTAGTGACAGCTACTTACCTCTCGACCTCTCGTGACAGCTACTTACCTCTCGTGACAGCTACTTACCTCTCGTGACAGCTACTTACCTCTCGACCTCTCGTGACAGCTACTTACCTCTCGTGACAGCTACTTACCTCTCGTGACAGCTACTTACCTCTCGTGACAGCTACTTACATCTCGTGACAGCTACTTACCTCTCGTGACAGCTACTTACCTCTCGTGACAGCTACTTACCTCTCGTAACAGCTACTTACCTCTCGTGACAGCTACTTACCTCTCGTGACAGCTACTTACCTCTCGTGACAGCTACTTACCTCTCGTGACAGCTACTTACCTCTCGTGACAGCTACTTACCTCTCGACCTCTCGTGACAGCTACTTACCTCTCGTGACAGCTACTTACCTCTCGACCTCTCGTGACAGCTACTTACCTCTCGTGACAGCTACTTACCTCTCGTGACAGCTACTTACCTCTCGTGACAGCTACTTACCTCTCGTGACAGCTACTTACCTCTCGTGACAGCTACTTACCTCTCGTGACAGCTACTTACCTCTCGACCTCTCGTGACAGCTACTTACCTCTCGTGACAGCTACTTACCTCTCGACCTCTCGTGACAGCTACTTACCTCTCGTGACAGCGACTTACCTCTCGTGACAGCTACTTACCTCTCGTGACAGCTACTTACCTCTCGTGACAGCTACTTACCTCTCGTGACAGCTACTTACCTCTCGTGACAGCTACTTACCTCTCGACCTCTCGTGACAGCTACTTACCTCTCGTGACAGCTACTTACCTCTCGACCTCTCGTGACAGCTACTTACCTCTCGTGACAGCTACTTACCTCTCGACCTCTCGTGACAGCTACTTACCTCTCGTGACAGCTACTTACCTCTCGTGACAGCTACTTACCTCTCGTGACAGCTACTTACCTCTCGACCTCTCGTGACAGCTACTTACCTCTCGTGACAGCTACTTACCTCTCGTGACAGCTACTTACCTCTCGTGACAGCTACTTACCTCTCGTGACAGCTACTTACCTCTCGTGACAGCTACTTACCTCTCGTGACAGCTACTTACCTCTCGACCTCTCGTGACAGCTACTTACCTCTCGTGACAGCTACTTACCTCTCGACCTCTCGTGACAGCTACTTACCTCTCGTGACAGCGACTTACCTCTCGTGACAGCTACTTACCTCTCGTGACAGCTACTTACCTCTCGTGACAGCTACTTACCTCTCGTGACAGCTACTTACCTCTCGTGACAGCTACTTACCTCTCGACCTCTCGTGACAGCTACTTACCTCTCGTGACAGCTACTTACCTCTCGACCTCTCGTGACAGCTACTTACCTCTCGTGACATCTACTTACCTCTCGACCTCTCGTGACAGCTACTTACCTCTCGTGACAGCTACTTACCTCTCGTGACAGCTACTTACCTCTCGTTACAGCTACTTACCTCTCGTGACAGCTACTTACCTCTCGACCTCTCGTGACAGCTACTTACCTCTCGTGACAGCTACTTACCTCTCGACCTCTCGTGACAGCTACTTACCTCTCGTGACAGCTACTTACCTCTCGTGACAGCTACTTACCTCTCGACCTCTCGTGACAGCTACTTACCTCTCGTGACAGCTACTTACCTCTCGTGACAGCTACTTACCTCTCGTGACAGCTACTTACCTCTCGTGACAGCTACTTACCTCTCGTGACAGCTACTTACCTCTCGTGACAGCTACTTACCTCTCGTGACAGCTACTTACCTCTCGTGACAGCTACTTACCTCTCGTGACAGCTACTTACCTCTCGTGACAGCTACTTACCTCTCGTGACAGCTACTTGGAAGCTTTCCCTGAATCTCTGATCGCGAGATGTCCTGCCTCCGTTATTCCCAGTTTGCCAGTGATGTCTTACACACTCATGTACCAACCTTCTTCTCTGGTCTTCTCTCATGTCTCATCATCATCATCAAGTACTGGGCTTGCTGGCGTAGGTGATCATGTCTCTCCACAACTTTCGATCTCGATAATTATTTATCATTTCTGTTGTTGACCTTCTGCCAAGCCATTCTCTTAAGCTGTCTGGTATTTTTTTCTCTTTGCTTCCTCTGTCTCTTCGTCCCTCAATTTTTCCAGTTCTTACAATATATTCCAATTGTTCTCTTCTCATTACATGGCCAAAAATGATGATTGTTTCTTCCTAATATTGGAAATTACCTCTCTTTTTGCTTTGACCTCTTTCAGAAAGCTTTAATTACTCTTCTTAGCTGTCCATGGTATTCTCAACATTCTTCTGTAAAACCACATTTCTACAAACTCCAGTGATTTTCTTGTCTGTTGTCCTATTGTCCATTATTCACATTATTATTGCCTTAATAGCAAAAAGACAGAGGTAATGGTAACAACAAAGAAAAAGATATCACCTCAGTGCAAAATAAAGACAAGTGGAACAATATTAAAACAAGTAAATGAATTTAAATATTTGGGAACTTTGTTAACCTCAGACGGAAGATGTACAACAGAGGTAAGATGCAGAATGGCTCAGGCAAAAGCAGCGTTCCAAAAAATGAGGAAGATACTATGCAATCCATTTTTGACAATAGAAACAGTAAAAAGAGTTGTTAAATGTTACGTAGAGCCAGTCTTAACATATGGATGCGAATCATGGACAATGGGACAACAGACAAGAATATCACTGGAGTCTGTAGAAATGTGGTTTTACAGAAGAATGTTGAGAGTACCATGGACAGCTAAGAAGAGTAATGAAGATGTTCTAAAAGAGGCCAAAGCAAAAAGAGAGGTAATTTCCAATGTTAGGAAGAGAGAATCATTTTTTGGCCATGTAATGAGAAGAGAACAGCTGGAATATATTGTAACAACTGGAAAAATTGAGGGACGAAGAGACAGAGGGAAGAAAAGAGAAAAAATAATAGACAGCTATAGAGAATGGCTTGGCAGAAGGCCAACAACAGAAATGATAAATAGCTGCCGAGATCGAAAGTTGTGGAGAGGCATGACCACCTACGCCAGCAGGCCCGGTACTTGATGATGATGATGATTGGTACGCTATGTACTCTATTGGTACACTATTGGAACACTATTGGTACACTATTGGAACATTTTTGGAAAATAATTAATGTACTATTGGTACACTAGATACTCTATTGGTACACTAATGGAGTACTATTGGTACACTAGATACTCTATTGGTACACTATTGGTGTACTATTGGTACACTATTGAAACACTATTGGTACTTTGTTGGAAGATGTTTATGAATTTGTCCTCAGATATGTTGATATTCAACGATTCAATACCATAGGCTGATATGGGTGAAATCAGATTATTAAAACTGTAAGTTAAAAGTAAATTACTTATGTTTGTTTATTTTATGACATGGTATGATGCTCACGCTGTTGTGGTCATCTCAAGTCGACTAGAATGGAATATTTCACAGAAGAATAGTAAATCAACATAGAACTGGAGTCGTCAGTCTCCACACACTGAGGGACATACTGGGGAGGAGATCTGAGCTGTTATTGGCATGTTCTATTTGCATTGAGGATGGTTCATGAACTTAACTAAACTAAACCTAAACTAAACCTAAACTAAACCTTTTTGGTGCTCTCAAGTTGGCTAGAAGAAGACATTATTTAAGTTTTGATAACATTTGTGGCTAGCCATGTAGTGGAGAATAAGCAATAATGTTAAATACTTATCTTCTGTTAAATTGGAATGATAACTTACCACCACTGTGTGTCAATATATTTGGAATTGGAGTCATCAGCAATGGCCTAACATCATCGAGTGCTACGACGATCATCGTTTTCGGGAGGACGCGAACTTCCATGGTATATGGTGGATAGGCGGCAGGAACCATTGAAGGCTATGTCTGAAAAGTGTTCCTTCTTGCAGTTTCCTCATATTCCAAGTCCGCCTTGTTGTAGGAGCTACTGAGTTAAGTGCTCTGTGCACACCGTGAGCTGTGTGTCTCATCCGTTTTGATCCTGTTTCGATACTCCAATTGTGTACGATGAATGATGATATCGTATGACAGGGAACAGTTGGCTGTCTTCACTTTCTGCGCGGTTTCGCTTTATGTCTTTTGGCGTGTGCTGAGACTGCTACGATGGGGACTACAGTTACCTTTCTTTGTTTGGGAGATGTGTTAGTAATTCGGATGATTCCACTGGCACGGGCGGTTGAGCAATTATGGATTTTAATTCGTTTGCAGTGATGCCGAGGCCTTCCATAACCAATAACCAATAATTAAATACTATTCGGGGCGGCGATTATAACTCCAGAGAACATGTAAAAAAAAAACATAACATTTTATCGCACAGATAAATTAGTAGAGAAACGTGACAAACTACGAAGTTTTCACAAGAATGTTCGCCAGGTATAAAACAATGTGTGTGTATATATATATATATATATATTTACAAAGACCAACATGATAGACACATGCTATTCTCAAACAAAGAAACACAAATAGACAGGAAAGTCAAACACTGATCTAATATTTCACACAAGAAAGTTGCAAATGTCTCAATCTTTTATGCAACTAAAACTGCAGCCGTATCCCGTTCATATCAATTGTCTTTAACAAACTAACAAATATTTCATCATCATATAGTGCCGTCTGCGCATCGAAGGTTAGCTACCATGGAGCGCCATTCCGCTCTTTCTCTTGCTTTGATAGTGTAAATTGTCCGTCCATCTTTCTAAATTAGTCTTGGTTTACCTCTGCCTCTTTTATCTTGTATTTTCCCTTCCAAGATTACTTTTAGTAGGCTGTTGTGTCTTTTAACATGGCCCAACAATCGCATTTGTCTTGTTTGAATTGTGTTTAGTAGTTCTCTTTTCATTTTTAGTTGTTTTAAGACTTCATCATTTGTTTTCTTTTCTTACCATCCAATTCTACATTAAACAAGGATGTATTTTATCGCCCTTGTATTTGGAATTGTTATGGACTTCATAATGAAGAAATGCTGCACTGGTAATAAAGGCATCGAATGGATACAAGGAGACCATTTGGAGGACCTGGACTTTGCTGATGACATAGTTCTCATCAGCAATCAGATAAAAACGATGCAGGAAAACACAAATGAACTATCATCAATAGCCAGCAAAATTGGGCTTGAGGTCAATCATGAAAAGACTAAAGTCATGAAAAGTTTAATTCCAACAAGTGACAAAATATACATGGAAAACAAACCAGTAGAAGAGATCGATCACTTCATCTATCTTGGAAGTCACATTGATCGAGAAGGGGATACGAGCAAAGAAATTAGAATCAGACTGGCTAAAGCAGCAATGTCTTTCAGAAGCCTTGAAAAGTTGTGGAAATCAAAACTCATTAGCACAAACACAAAACTTAGGCTATTCAAATCAAATGTACTATCAACCCTTACGTATGCGTGTGAAAGCTGGAAAACAACAAGAGATATAGAAACAAAGTTGAACGCATTCGAAAATAAATGTCTAAGGAAAATACTTGGTATAGAATGGAACGAATTCAAAACAAACGAGGAAATTAGAGAAATCGCCAATCAACCACTAATATCTTCAGTAATAAAGAAAAGACGATGGTCATACGTTGGACATGTGATGAGAAGAGATAATAATCGAATAGCAAAGCAAGCCCTCATATGGGAAACAACAGGTAAAAGAAAAAGAGGAAGACCCAGGGAGACACTGAGAAGAACATTGATGAGAGAGGCAAGAGCAGCAGGAATCGGCTCCCTCAATGAGATAGAACTGCTTGCACAGAACAGAGACAGATGGCGAGATTTGATAAAATATCTTTAAAAGAAAACTGCTAGAACAAAAATTCATATAGGTGAAGGTGTATCTTGGTCTACGCCCTATGGGCCGGTTACGGCTCGAAAGGTCAATAGATAGAATTCTACATATTCTTCTATAAATCCACATTTCAAAGGACTCAATTCCTGTTCTATTTTCCTTGTCAAATGTCCAGTTTCTGCACCATATAGGGGAATGTTGAGAAGATATAAATTTTGCTATTCTTAGTTTTAACCCTTGTGTTATTTATTTTGATGTTAGTATATTTGCACGGCATTACAACTACTTTTTTTCATTCGTATTCTTTTATTTATTTCAGTTTTATATTTTTCCATCACTGGTTATAGTATGCCCAAAGTTGCTGTAGCTCTGAACTATCTCCAGGTCTGTTAATTCAACTTTGATATCCACTTGTAGGTTTGAGTGTTATCTTTGTTTATGATCATAGTTAAGTCCTTTTTTTTACTCATAGCTAATCCATATTTATATGCTTGTCATGTTTATTTCATTAAGTAATTGTTGTCGATTTTTAAGATTTTCTGCTAGTTGTACAGTACCATCAGCATATCTTAGGTTATTAATTATCTTTCTATTAATGTTTAGGCCTGGCATTTCTGTGATGTTGTTAAAAATTTCCTCAGTATATAGATTGATCTAGCTTAGTGTTAGGATGCATCCTGCATTATTCCTTTTTATATTAATAGGTGTAGAGTTCTCTTTATTATATTTGATTATTGCTGTTGTCTCTCAGTATAAATTACATATTAACAGATATTTGGAGATCAAAAATATGCAAGCACACAATACGTAGTTTTGTCACCTTTTGTGCGATACTCAAGCTAACATTTGGATGTGAGAGCGCCACTCAAGCTCTGTAAAGGACATTGATTGTCTTTGAAAATACAGCCTCCGAATAATCTTAATTGGAGAGAGGTTACACTAATGAAACTAGTAGAGAAGAAACCAAACAAGAATACTTATCAAACTATATACTATGATTTCTCTCTGCGGCAACCACCCTGGTCTCAGCGGAGAGGCCTGGCTTGAAACGTCAATTACTTATCTACGGAAAAAAAAATATGAGTACCGCCGAAGTCGGATTTATCTGCCTGCGCGGCGAGGGAACCCCTGTGCACACGGCTGCCAGAGAAAAATGGATTAACACGCAAAATTCAGTTCATAGTCTCTAGGTACTTCGTCAGAGGTAAAAGCTGGCGAACGAAAACAAAAAAAACTATATATGGAAATATAGCTCAGTGGTTAGTGAATTAAACTACAAAGAACAAGAGATCGAGTTCGATCCTGATCGATGGCTTCCGGGATCTTCTTCTTTTCTCTTGTCACTGATGCCGAAAAGGTGTCGTGGTTTATATCATTTGTCGTTCTTGAGCTGCTCCAACTGTCTGAATTAGTGATTTTTCTTTGTTGTTACATGTCTCTGTCACTGCTTCTAACCATCTTCTTCTTTTCTCTTGTCACTGATGCCTAAAAGGTGTCGTGGTTTATATCATTTGTCGTTCTTGAGCTGCTCCAACTGTCTGAATTAGTGATTTTTCTTTGTTGTTACATGTCTCTGTCACTGCTTCTAACCATCTTCTTCTGGGTCTTCCTCTTGGTCTTTTTCCATGCATTCTCGAGAAGAACACTCTTGATGGTGATTGGTAAGGATTCATTCTGACCAGGTGGCCAAACCATTTAAGTTGTTGTTGTTCTATATATTCTTGACAGGGTTTAGTTCCTACCATTTTTCTTATGGTTTATTTTGGTATTCTTTCTCTTCTGTCGAGCAGCTCAAGAACGACACATTAAATAACCACGACACCTTTTCGGTATCAGTGAGAAAGAGAAAAGAAAGAAAGATTCATAAAACTAGGAAATCGTACGTTTCCATAATATTGGACACTAGAAATACTCGTTTCCGGTTGTTTCCAAAATGGAGGAATTATTTTTCTCCGGCTTGGTATAGAACCGTTGATCAGAGGTTTAACAAGCCACTATCGTAAAAACGTTGTTGTTAATGAAACGTAGACCGGATACAGACACAAAACTTAGACTATTCAAATCAAATGTACTATCAACCCGTACGTATGCGTGTGAAAGCTGGAAAACAACAAGAGATATAGAATCAAAGTTGAACGCATTCGAAAATAAATGTCTAAGAAAATGCTTGGTATAGCGTGGAACGAATTAAAAACAAATGAGGAAATTAGAGAAATCGCCAATCAACCACTAATATCTTCAGTAATAAAGAAAAGACGATGGTCATATGTTGGACATGTGATGAGAAGAGATAATAACCGAATAGCAAAGCAAGCCCTCATGTGGGAAACAACAGGTAAGAGAAAAAGAGAAAGACCCAGGGAGTCACTGAGAAGAACATTGATGAGAGAGGCAAGAGCAGCAGGATTCGACTCCCTCAATGAGATACAACAGCTTGCACAGAACAGAGACAAATGGCGAGATTTGATAATATATCTTTAAAAGAAAACTGCTAGAACAAAAATTCAGATAGGAGAAGGAGTATCTTGGTCTACGCCCTATGGGCCGGCTACGGCTCGAAAGGTCAATAGATAGATAGATAGAAATACTCTCATGAAATATACAATTAATTAATGACTCCGAGATAGTTTACCTGTAGTATCTTCTCTCATAAAAGCTAGGATTACACCTAAAAAGCCACTATAAGACTTTAGAATGCATCTGTGCTTGCCACTGTACACATAAGATAACAAAATGCATTTTTATCTTCTCCATCTCTCTCCTCTTATGTTTCGTTTTGTCTTTTGAATCATTGCTGTGTTTTGTTCCAAAGAAGTAAACACATAATGTCATTTTCCCTTGTCTAAAGTCTACAGCCTCCATAACAGTTCGTTTTCTTGACGTACTGTTCTTATTATCTTAAAACTTAAAATTAGGCTCATGAGTTTTTCGATTGGACAGTGTGCTCTATTCTTCCTCCGAGTATATTATCTCTAATTTATTTCAATTGTTTTGTATGCTTTTAATTGTTTTACCTCAAATAATGATTATCTTAGTATATTCTCCCAAATGGTGTTTTAAATCTTATTGTTTCTGCCAAATGTTTTTAATTCTTATTGTTTCTGCTAAAAGTTGTTTTAATTCTTATTGTTTCTGCTAAATGCTGTTTTAAATTCTTATTGTTTCTGCTAAAGGTTGTTTTTAATTCTACTATTATCATTTCTATCTCTTCCTCATTTTTCCTATCTTTCTATTCTACACATCTTGACTCTCATCCTACCTCCCCTCATGTAGCCTCCTTTCTTATTTCAACATCCTACTTTCTTCTCTTCTTTTCTGTCCACCTCTCTATTCACCTGATCATCTAACATGTAGATATAGATAATTGTGCTTCATCGTTTGTTGTCGTTGTCCCTGTTTTCTGAAGAAGGCCACAGGCCGAAACGTCAGTAGTGTGTTGTGTTCCTTTTTTGTAAAGCTGTCACCATACCTTGGAGTGTCTAACACTCCCCATCACTGGCTTTTTGTTTTTAATTCTTATTGTTTCTGACAAATGATGTATTTAATTCTTATTGTTTCTCCCAAATGATGTTTTTAATTCTTATTGTCTCTGCCAAATGATGTTTTTAATTCTTATTGTTTCTGCCAAATGCTGTTTTTAATTCTTATTGTTTCTGCCAAATGCTGTTTTTAATTCTTATTGTTTCCGCTAAAGGTTGTTTTTAATTCTTATTGTTTCTGCTAAAAGTTGTTTTTAATTCTTATTGTTTCTGCTAAATGTTGTTTTTAATTCTTTTTGTGTCTGCCAAATGTTGTTTTTAATTCTTTTTGTGTCTGCCAAATGCTGTTTTTAATTCTTATTGTGTTTGCCAAATGATGTTTTTAATTCTTATTGTTTCTGCTAAAAGTTGTTTTTAATTCTTATTGTTTCTGCTAAAAGTTGTTTTTAATTCTTATTGTTTCGCCCAAATAGTGCTTTAAAGTTTCGCCCAAACAGTATTTTTATTCTGTCCTTTTATTTCATCCTAAATGTTTTTAATCATTATTGTTTCTCCAAATTAGTGTTTTAGCTCATATTGGTTTTCCAAAATGGTAGCTGTTATTCTTATTGTTTCTCCCAAGTAATTTTTCTAATTTTATTTTTACTCCCAAACACATGACATTTTTATTCGTATTTTTCTACTGGAAAAGGTGTTTTTACACTTATTTTTTCCTCTTAAATTATATTTGCCCTCTTTTTGTGTTTTTTGTTTGTTTCCAAAATGATATTTAATTTATTATTCTCACTCCCAAATGTATTTCTTCTTATCCTTCACCCACAATTTATTCTCAATCGCTAATTTTTTTCTTAACATAAATTCCCAAATCGCAAGTACCTTTTTTTTCAAACATTCTTTCTTCTTATTCCAAAACTGCATTGTTCCCCTCAAATCCACGTGTCCAATGATTTTTTTAAAAATTATTATATCCTCCCGGAAGTAGGAAGCTATAGTTCCAAGTATCAGCCCAACGCAGATGCCTTCCCTGTTCCCCATACACAAATGATGTTTTTCCCCATGTGTTTCACACTTGAAAATAATGAACTTCCTTATTCCTGAGTTGGAAATTATATTTATGTTTTCCCCACTGGCAAATTATATTCTTTATTTGTGTTTTCAAGTCTATAATGATTGTTTCTTGTTCTTTGCAACGCTTCTTAACACCGCATCTCAAATTATTTTTCACTCAATTATCTTTTCAAGACATATATTTTATCGTCTCTTCTTCTATTCTGTTCTTGTTCAGCATTCTCTGATAAAGTCGATAAATGCTTCTAGGATTTAAATGTTTTTATTTCTCGCCTGCCACTTGTTTGCATTGTCAGGTACTTCACCTTCTTTCATCCCTGCGTTTACTTCATTATTTCGCTTGCCGAGCGCAAGGCTGCATTCTCCCATACAGAACATGGCACCCCTGCGGGTATTATAAACAAGCAGTGGGGTTGGTTTTCACGTTACATCCATTGTGTGCATTATTTGGCTGTTCAAATATCTATTTACAGTAATTCAGTTCATGAGTGGAGCAGTACGAAACAGGGCTGTTATTGCTTGCTCGGAATATTTACAATTGATTAGAGACCGTCATAGACCAGATGTTTGTTTTTTGTGTCAATGTGTATCTATGTCTGTGTGTATCCATGTCTGTGTGTATCTATGTCTGTGTGTATCTATGTCTGTGTGTATCCATGTCTGTGTGTATCTATGTATGTGTGTATCTATGTCTGTGTGTGTCTCTGTCTGTGTGTGTCTATGTCTGTGGGTATCTATTTATGTGTGTATCTCATTCTATGTGTATCTATGTCTGCGTGTGTCTATGTTTGTGTGTGTCTATGTCTGTTTGTATCTCAATCTGTGTGTATATATGTATGTGTGTATATATGTCTGTGTATCTCAGTCTGTGTGTATATATGTCTGTGTGTATAATATGTCTGTGTGTATCTCAGTATGTGTGTATATGTCTGTGTGTATCTATGTCTGTGTGTGTCTATGTCTGTGTGTGTGTCAGTCTGTGTGTATCTATGTCTGTGTGTATCTATGCTGTGTGTGTCTGTGTCTGTGCGTATCTAAGTCTATGTGTATCTAGGTCTGTGTGTATCTATGTATGTGTGTGTCTATGTCTCTGTGTATCTATGCCTGTGTATCTATGTCTCTGTGTATCTATGTCTATGTGTATCTATGTCTATGTGTGTATCTATGTCTATGTGTATCTATGTATATGTGTGTATCTATGTCTATGTGTATCTATGTCTATGTGTGTATCTATGTCTATGTGTATCTATGTCTATGTGTATCTATGTCTATGCGTGTATCTATGTCTATGTGTGTTTCTATGTCTATGTGTGTATCTATGTCTATGTGTATCTATGTCTATGTGTGTTTCTATGTCTATGTGTGTATCTATGTCTATGTGTATCTATGTCTATGTGTGTTTCTATGTCTATGTGTGTATCTATGTCTATGTGTATCTATGTCTATGCGTGTATCTATGTCTATGTGTGTTTCTATGTCTATGTGTGTATCTATGTCTCTGTGTATCTATGTCTATGTGTGTTTCTATGTCTATGTGTGTTTCTATGTCTATGTGTGTATCTATGTCTATGTGTGTATCTATGTCTATGTGTGTATCTATGTCTATGTGTGTATCTATGTCTCTGTGTATCTATGTCTATGTGTGTATCTATGTCTATGTGTGTATCTATGTCTATGTGTGTATCTATGTCTCTGTGTATCTATGTCTATGTGTGTATCTATGTCTATGTGTGTATCTATGTCTATGTGTGTATCTATGTCTCTGTGTATCTATGTCTATGTGTGTATCTATGTCTATGTGTGTATCTATGTCTATGTGTGTATCTATGTCTATGTGTGTATCTATGTCTCTGTATCTATGTCTCTGTACAACACTGATATCAATTTTTTTAAATCTTGAGCTATAAAACCTATCCATTTATATTTCCCCAGATGATTATTTTAAGTTATAAAACCTATCCATTTATATTTCCCCAGATGATTATTTTAAGTTATAAAACCTATACATTTATATTTTCTCAGTTAGTTACTTTAAGCTATAAATTTATATTTTCTCAGTTAGTTACTTTAAGCTATACATTTATATTTTCTCATTTAGTTACTTTAAGCTATACATTTATATTTCCCCATATGGTTATTTTAAGCTATACATATATGTTTCCCCAGATGGTTATAGTAACTTCTATAATGTAGTGAATAAATTCCCCTCAGACCTTGTAGAGCTGATTATGGAAAAGAAAACGCACCAAAGAAAGCTTCAGACGCGTAAACAGCTTGTGCAGCTCGGGAGACAGCAGTATAAATACACGTTTCTATTTGTTTATGAAAGCTGGTCACCTATGGGTTTCCCGGAGTGCAAAGATATTGATCCTTTATTAAAGTTTAAAAAATACTCAACATTTTTACAATTTAATCTATGCAGAAGTTGCACACAGATGACGTTGAAGTTCCTCTCGGATTAAACAGAAGTTGCACTCAGATGATATAGAAGTTCCATTCGGGTTAAACAGAAGTTGCACAGAGAGGACACAGAAGTTCCTTTCAGATTAAACAGAAAATGCACAGAGATGACACAGAAGTTCCTTTCGGATTAAACAGAAGTTGCACAGAGATGACACAGAAGTTCCTTTCAGATTAAACAGAAGTTGCACAGAGATGACACAGAAGTTCCTTTCGGATTAAACAGAAGCTGCACTCTGATGACATAGACGTACCTCTCGGATTATACAGTAATTGCACTCAGATGACATAGAAGTACCTCTTTGATTATACAGAAATTGCACTCAGATGACATAGAAGTACCTCTTTGATTATACAGAAATTGCACTCAGATGACATAGAAGTACCTCTTTGATTATACAGAAATTGCACTCAGATGACATAGAAGTACCTCTCTGATTATACAGAAATTGCACTCAGATGACATAGAAGTACCTCTCTGATTATACAGTAATTGCACTCAGATGACATAGAAGTACCTCTTTGATTATACAGAAATTGCACTCAGATGACATAGAAGTACCTCTTTGATTATACAGAAATTGCACTCAGATGACATAGAAGTACCTCTCTGATTATACAGTAATTGCACTCAGATGACATAGAAGTACCTCTTTGATTATACAGAAATTGCACTCAGATGACATAGAAGTACCTCTCTGATTATACAGAAATTGCACTCAGATGACATAGAAGTGCCTCTTACATTATAGAGAAGTTGCACTCAGATGACATAGAAGTACCTCTCACATTATACAGAAGTTGCACTCAGATAACATAGAAGTACCTCTCACATTATACAGAAGTTGCACTCAGATGACATAGAAGTACCTCTTACATTATAGAGAAGTTGCACTCAGATGACATAGAAGTACCTCTCACATTATACTGAAGTTGCACTCAGATGACATAGAAGTACCTCTCACATTATACAGAAATTGCACTCAGATGACATAGAAGTACCTCTCACATTATACTGAAGTTGCACTCAGATGACATAGAAGTACCT
The DNA here is from genome assembly GCA_032433765.1 of Megaustenia siamemsis. Lineage (NCBI taxonomy): Eukaryota > Metazoa > Mollusca > Gastropoda > Stylommatophora > Ariophantidae > Megaustenia > Megaustenia siamemsis. The sequence continues at coordinate 31,038,261 of JAVIAB010000108.1, read as the reverse complement.
CTCACATTATACAGAAGTTGCACTCAGATGACATAGAAGTACCTCTCACATTATACTGAAGTTGCACTCAGATGACATAGAAGTACCTCTCACATTATACTGAAGTTGCACTCAGATGACATAGAAGTACCTCTCACATTATACTGAAGTTGCACTCAGATGACATAGAAGTACCTCTCACATTATACTGAAGTTGCACTCAGATGACATAGAAGTACCTCTCACATTATACAGAAGTTGCACTCAGATGACATAGAAGTACCTCTCACATTATACAGAAATTGCACTCAGATGACATAGAAGTACCTCTCACATTATACAGAAGTTGCACTCAGATGACATAGAGGTACCTCTCACATTATACAGAAGTTGGACTTAGATGACATAGAAGTACCTCTCGGATTATACAGAAGTTGCACTCAGATGACATAGAAGTACCTCTCACATTATACAGAAGTTGCACTCAGATGACATAGAGGTACCTCTCACATTATACAGAAGTTGCACTCAGATACACAATTCTTCACATGTTTACTGAACAAGTTCAGGTGTCTGCCACAGGGCACAGCGCCACCTACACTGTTAATATGATTTGCTGCTTTAATGCTTTGTGAGAACAGCGCTAAAGTCAGACGACGCGGCTGTGATAAAATTATTGTTTTACTGGGAAAACACAGAAATATATTGATTTATTGAGTTAATTGCAAGTCATCATTGCACTCCGAACATGTCCATAGTTGTTGCTCTGATTCCCTCCTCAGCAAGTCTCGAAGTGTCCAGCGACTGACGACTCCAGTTCTGTGTTGGTTGATTAGTCTTCATACACGCCCACTAAGTTTATCGTTTCTGGCTGTGCCCATCTTAACTCCCATCTTTTTCATCCGAAGGAGTGACGTGGACTCATGGCTGTCAAAGTCCTGTGTCCTTCCCACTTCCGGAGGGCATTGATGATGCCCGCCCGATACATTGGTTGACCGTCCTCAACAATAGCGCAGCTAGTCAACCTGTTCAATCAGAAATACATATTGAGGTTGAATCAGTATTCTCTTAATACTGTCACTTAAATGCTTTGTTTAAAATTATGCAGATAATTTTAGTGTAGCCTTGCAACTACTGCTGATCTTCAAAGATCTAGGTGTCCGTTCTTATAGGAAAATTCCATGTATGGAAAGTAAGGATAATAATTTTGACAAAAATGGAAGATTGACAATTAAGAAAATAGTTACTTCAATAAATGAATACAAGAAGGGTTAATAGCATTTATACGACTGACTGAAGACAAGAAAAACGTGGATAGCATGCACTCAAAGTCTTACCTTGCTTGAAGACAGCGTTATCTCTTACTAAGCAACTTGTGCAGCTAATAGCCACATGTCCGAATATTGAGATTCTTTCACATCAACCCCATTCTAAGGATACCACTTTTTCTGTAATTTTCCTAAATTAAAAAAGCAGCTGAAAAGAAACCATTTTCACATAGCAGAAGAAGAAGCCATACTGACATGCGCTAACTTGTTTAGTTAATCATCATCATTATCATCACATCATCATCATCGTCAAGCACAATGCCTGCAGGAGCAGGTGATCATGTCTCTCCACAACTTTCGATCTCGACAGTTGTTTATCATTTCTGTTTTTGACCTTCTGCCAAGCCATTCTCTTAAGCTTTCAGGTATCTTTTCTCTTTGCTTCCCTCTATCTCTTTATCCCTCAATTTTACCAGTTGTTACAATATATTCCAGTTGTTATCTTCTCATCACATGGCCAAAAAATAATTATTGTTTCTTCCTAATATTGGAAATTAGCTCTCTTTTTGCTTTTGTCTCTTTCAGGACGTTTTCATTACTCTTCTTAGTTGTCCATGATAGTCTCAACATTCTTTTGCAAAACCACATTTCAACAGACTTCAGTTATTTTCTTGTCTGTTGTCATATTATCCATAATTCACATGCACATGTTAAGATTGGCTCTACATAACATTTAAGAACTCTTTTTCTTGTTTCTATTGTCAAAAATGGATTGCACAGTATCTTCCTTGTTTTTTGGACAGCTACATTTGCCTGAGCCATTCTGCATCTTATATCGGTTGTACATCTACCATCAGAGGTTAACATTGTTCGCAGATATTTAAATGCATTTGCCTGTTTTAATATTGTTACACTTGTCTTTATTGTGCATAACGGTGAGGTTTATTTTTCTTTGTTGCTACCATTACTTCTGTCTTTTTACTATTAGGGCTGAGTCCTTTTATTTTTGCTTTCCTTCACTATAATATCTAACATTTCTTGTAACTCATTTCCACTCTTAGCGACTAAGTCTGTATCATCAGCACACCTTAAGTTTTTTTATTTTTAAAAAACTGGTTTAGTTAAAGAACAAAACAAGTAATAGATTGTTTTATTCCCGAAACAATTTCGAAGTAGATCAGAGATGACGCATCATTGAAGGTGGTTGCACTGTTTGCTTGCGTTCACCCGATGACTAAAGGAGTGTACCTCGTCATCATCTGCTCTTAAAAGGACGTTAAGTAGACGTTTCTGCGTTGTGTTGTAGTTTACAGTATAACTGTGATATTTGCCCCTTTCGGGCCAACACATCCGACTTCAGCACGACATTTTTGAGCATCGGGTTGTCTTCCCTCTTCGATCCCTACTCGTTTGGCCAGACTAGACAGGTTAGCCTGTTACAAGAGGCACCACAGAGAGGTGGACTAGGGTCTGGATGGTTCTGGTTTCCCGAACCTGGCGCAAGCCATCAGCTCTAGATCGCTGACAACTTCCAGCTCCGGTGCTGTGAGGCGCGCCTTCGCCTCCAATGGTTGCTCTACTAAAGATGAATAAACACTTCGTCAAACTGAGCTCTATATAACATGACCTTCTCGTATTCAGCCCTACCCTATCCGGGAGATACTTGTCTTAACAGGAAAAATATTTCCGAGCTGTGATCGCAGCCTTATGCTATAGTAATGAGAACACCTTCGCGAAAAGACATTGTCCACGATAGCCAATTTTTTAGTTGGCTGAGTGGCAGTGTTCCCTAGCGTTTGGCTTTTCGTGGCAAGGCGAGGTTCGATCCTGCTTTGTTCCGTATTTTTTTCTGTTGTTGATTATTTGTCATTTTTTCCGAGTGCTGTAAACATACCCCTTCCTCTGAATTGATTCGCTAAAGAATAAAGGTCAGGTTCTTGCAGATTTCGCAGCATCTTCTCTAAGATGGTGTACACATTTTTCCGAACCTGCGAGATTTCCATTAAAAAATGAACATGTTTGCCTCAAATAATGAACCCCACCATAAGATTTCTCTCAAATAATGTAAATGTTTCTCTCACATAATGTAAAGGTTTATTTCACATAATGTAAATGTTTCTCTCACATAATGTAAATGTTTCTCTCACATAACGTAAAGGTTTCTTTCAGATAATGTAAATGTTTCTCTCACATAATGTAAAGGTTTCTTTCACATAACGTAAAGGTTTCTCTCACATAATGTAAAGGTTTATCTCACATAATGTAAAGGTTTCTCTCACATAATGTAAAGGTTTCTCTCACATAATGTAATGTGGCTGTCACATAATGTAATGTGGCTGTCACATAATGCAGTGTCTTCCTCACATAATGTACTTTCTCTCACATAATGTAGTTTCTCTCACATAATGTAGTTTCTCTCACATAATGTAGTTTCTCTCACATAATGTAGTTTCTCTCACATAATGTAGTTTCTCACATAATGTAGTTTCTCTCACATAATGTAGTTTCTCTCACATAATGTAGTTTCTCTCACATAATACTGTGTTTCTTCTACATATTGCACAGTTTTCCCTCACATGATGTAGACGTTTCCCACCTATAAACTAAAGATGGTCCTGACAGTAAGTACACATCTCACCCACACATAATATATACATATCCGTAATATTACATAGATATGTCAAGAACATAATCCTAGGCGTGCTTTTCAACATAATGTAGACGTTTCTTCCAAATGGTGAATGACGTTCATAATTTGGTATCACGCCCCCCCCCCCCCCCCCTTTCCCGTCCATATCATGATTATCCTTCGAATTTCTGTGATAGTATGGTCATCATCATCATCGAGTGCCGTGTCCGCATCGAACGTTGACTAACATGGATCGCCATCCCACTCTGTCTCTTGCTTTGATGGTGCAGGTTGTTATAGTCTGACTTGTCCATCTTTTGATGTTACTCATCCATGCTAGTCTTTTTCTGCCTCTGCCTTTTTTACCTTGTATTTTCCCTTCCAATATTACTTTTAGTAGGCTACTGTGTCTTTTAACATTCCCCAAAAATTTCATTTGTCTTGTCTTAATTGTATTTAATAGTTCTCTTTTTTTTTTAGTTGTTTTTAAAACTTCATCGTTTGTTTTCTGTTCTTTCCATCCAATTCTACCTATTCTTCTATAAATCCACATTTCAAAGGCTTACATTTTCTGTTCTGTTTTCTTGTCTAATGTCCATGTTTCTGTACCATACAGGAATATTGAAAAGTTGTGACAGTATGGGAATTTATTTTTTAAAATATTATTTTCGCTCTTTAGATCAAGAAAACAAGAATACAAGCAGGCACATTGGGCCAACACGCTGTTGTAGCTGCATTTTGCTTAGTCTGTCGATTCTTACACCTGCTACTTCCTGCCTCTAGATGTTTTTAATTATGTTCAGTCTTTACAAAAGTGATCTATTACTTCTGCCTTCACCTTCTGTCATCCTCATCCTTTCTTCTGCAAACTCTTCCAGGCATCGACCTCAGTATTTTAACAGAAAGGCAGACAGTGTTAGGTGGTAATGTGTTCCGTGTAATTAAACATTCATTATTTTTAAAAAAAGCCAACGCTACACATTTTTTAAAGCAAACTGTAAAGTCCCATTTATCTTTCCCTTTTGTTCTCTAATGCTATGCATTTTAAATCAAATAACTATCGGTACTTTTCATGTTAAAACCACTAAAAGCATAAACGCAATTTCTTTTGTGAACGTTTTCCAATCAAAGGTTAAGGAAAGCAAACCTAAATAAAATGCTGGCAGAAATCGGATGCGCTGGGCCAATGGCGCGGAACTCAGTGCAACGTTCTGACATGTAATAAGTCACAGTAGATACGGGGCAACCGAATCGCTTAAATAGACAGCTGCCTTCGTGGGAGAGTCAGGAATCCTACTCTGACAGAGTCATGATCGCAGAAGAAGAAGATGATAGTTTTCATTGATACATGGACATAGTTTAGGTTTTTTTTTCAATTACAAAAAGGAATTCCAAAACTATGAAGTGAATTGCTCTTGTCAGACCGATCTCCAAATTCTAATGACTGACTCATGTTTATTTCTTGTTATTTTTCTTCGAATGCTAATTGACTTTTGCTCCTCTATGTCTAAAAGGGCGTTAAATGAGCGAATGGCAAAAAAGTAAATTTAATGCCTTGAAAAATATACTAACATCAAAACAAATAACACCAGGGCTGAAAGTAAGAATAGCAACATTTATATCTTCTCAACACTCCTATATGGTGAAGAAACATCGACATTAGACAAGAAAACAGATCAGAAAATTGAAGCTTTTAAAATGTGGATTGATAGAAGAATAAGAAGAATTAAATGGAAAGAAAAGAAAACTAATAATGAAGTTTTATAACAACTAAAAATGAAAAGAAAACTACTAAACACAATTCAAACAAGACAAATGGGATTCTTGGGGCATGTTAAAAGACACAGCAGCCTACTAAAAGTAATCTTGGAAGGAAATTACAAAGTAAATGACATAGAGGCAGACCAAGACTAACATGGACGAATAAAATCATTGAATGAAAAAGGCCGCATATGACAAAACCTGCACTATCAAAGCAAGAGACAGAGCGGAATGGCGCTCAATGGTAGCCAACCTTCGATGCGGAGACGGCCCTCAATGATGATGAAATGAGCGTAGATGCTTGTTGTTTACATTAAGTTACAATATATGCGCCTTTCAGTCCAGTACATCCGATTTTAACACTACCTTTGTTGGGTCCTGATTTACTTTTCTTCTTGACCCGCTCCTCGCCAGGCCAGATTTCATAGTCACTGAGATCTGGAACAGGAAAATAATTGTTCTAAGTTATCAATATAATACGCTTCGTGATTTTAACGAATAGGGGGTCTGTTGCAATTCCAAGATCTTTTATGACATCAGGAAGTAGAATGAAATTGTAATTAATTCTGTTAACTTTAACATTTCCTTCAACGCTGAAAGGCAAATGAGGAAGGAAAGAGGAAGAAACTTTAACATTATGGTTCAATTTTCACAAACAAGAAACATACTTGTCAAAAATGTGTAATGTAAACATATTTACCTTGAGAGAAAGAACGTGTAATCACACTGTAATGGGAGAATGAAGAACTTAGCAGTGACGTCAGTATACTACCTCTGACGCCAGCTATAATTGCTTTGGTCTTTATGATTCTGACTCCTGCTCGTGAATCTACAGCCTTCAAGTAATGAGAAAAACGTAAATTTGTTACAAATGGACTTGTACTTTCCTTAGACGTTTATAGCGTTCAAGCGCGTAACAAAGGCACATGTAACTATAAAATATAGAAGCTGCAATGTTAATGACGCCTCCTAACATGGAATGAAAAGAAGCGAAGAATTAAACCATTGGCCGTACAGTCTGTTCGGCTTATGACTACGCTTACCTCGTGACTGACTGCTTGTGTCTTGACTGCATTGTTGTCTCTTAACTGTCTGCTTGTCACTTGACTGCCTCCGTGTCTCCTGCCTGCATGTCCGCTGATTGCCTGTATGTCTACTGACTGCCTGTATGTCTCCTAACTGCCTGTATGTCTACTGACTGCCTGTATATCCACTGACTGCCTGTATGTATACTGACTGCCTGTATGTCTACGGATTTCCTGTATGTCCACTGACTGCCTGTATGTCTCCTACTGCCTGTATGTCCACTGACTGCCTGTATGTTCACTGACTGCCTGTATGTCCACTGACTGCCTGTATGTCCACTGACTGCCTGTATGTCTCCTACTGCCTGTATGTCCACTTACTGCCTGTATGTCTCCTGACTGCCTGTATATCTCCAGACTGCCTGTATGTCCACTGACTGCCTGTATGTCTTCTGACTGCCTGTATGTCCACTGACTACCTGTATGTCCACTGACTGCCAGTATGTCTACTAACTGCCTGTATGTCCACTGACTACCTGTATGTCCACTGACTGCCAGTATGTCTACTAACTGCCTAGATGTCTCCTGACTGCCTGTATGTCCACTGACTGCCTGTATGTCCACTGACTACCTGTATGTCCACTGACTGCCAGTATGTCTACTAACTGCCTGTATGTCCACTGACTACCTGTATGTCCACTGACTGCCAGTATGTCTACTAACTGCCTGTATGTCCACTGACTGCCTGTATGTCCACTTACTGCCTGTATGTCTCCTGACTGCCTGTATGTCCCCTGACTGCCTGTATGTCCACTAACTGCCTGTATGTCTCCTGACTGCCTGTATGTCCACTGACTGCCTGTATGTCCACTGACTACCTGTATGTCCACTGACTGCCTGTATGTCCACTTACTGCCTGTATGTCTCCTGACTGCCTGTATGTCCCCTGACTGCCTGTATGTCCACTGACTGCCTGTACGTCTTCTGACTGCCTGTATGTCCACTGACTACCTGTATGTCTACTGACTGACTTTATGTCTACAGACTGCCTGTATGTCTACTGACTGCCTGTATGTCCACTGACTGCCTATATGTCTACTGACTGCCTATATGTCCACTGACTGCATGTATTTCTACTGACTGCCTGTATGATCACTGACATCGCAGAAATAATCTAATATAGTGATACTAGTATATATCATTGATATCACAGAAATCATCTAATATAGTGATACTAGTATATATCACTGATATCACAGAAATCATCTAATATAGTGATACTAGTATATATCACTGATATCACAGAAATCATCTAATATAGTGATACTAGTATATATCATTGATATCACAGAAATCATCTAATATAGTGATACTAGTATATATCATTGATATCACAGAAATCATCTAATATAGTGATACTAGTATATATCATTGATATCACAGAAATCATCTAATATAGTGATACTAGTATATATCATTGATATCACAGAAATCATCTAATATAGTGATACTAGTATATATCATTGGTATCACAGAAATCATCTAATATAGTGATACTAGTATATATCATTGACATCACATAAATCATCTAATATAGTGATACTAGTATATATCATTGACATCACATAAATCATCTAATATAGTGATACTAGTATATATCATTGATATCACAGAAACCATCTAATATAGTGATACTAGTATATATCACTGATATCACAGAAATCATCTAATATAGTGATACTAGTATATAATAGTGATATCACAGAAATCATCTAATATAGTGATACTAGTATATATCATTGATATCACATAAATCATCTAATATAGTGATACTAGTATATATCATTGATATCACATAAATCATCTAATATAGTGATACTAGTATATATCATTGATATCACAGAAATCATCTAATATAGTGATACTAGTATATATCATTGATATCACAGAAATCATCTAATATAGTGATACTAGTATATATCATTGATATCACATAAATCATCTAATATAGTGATACTAGTATATATCATTGATATCACATAAATCATCTAATATAGTGATACTAGTAGTATATACCACTGAGATCATAGAAATCATCTAATATATGTATGTATGACCCTTTTCATATTGTCAGACGTTTTAGTGGAGGCTATTGTGTATTTTTTGTGTGTGGAGGTTTTGTTATTGTCGAACAGCTTCTCTCATGGCCATTCTACCAATGTTTGACAAACACACACGGTCACAGAATGAACAAGTCAGGCCCACTGATCCACAGTATTTTCCCTTTTTTCCTGAGTCTTTTTTCTTCTAAGTTTTTGCATCTAATATATTAATACTAGTCAACAACACTGACAGTAACAGCCCATCACAGGAAGACGGATGCAAGTGAAGATTCCTGTCCGAAATGAACAGACAATGGCTGCGCGAGGTTCATGTTAAAAGCTCTTATTTCATTTTTCTATCGAAAAAAAGCATTGCCCGAAGCAGGAGCTGAAACCACATCCACTAGCACTTGAGCTATCTCAATAAATAATGATGGATTAGAAAGTGAAGTCCAACAATGTTTACAGCAATAATATTTGCTTGCTGTAGTATGTGTGTGTGTGTTTTCCATTTTATGAAACACCACATCATTCTTCCTCAAAACCGAGAAGGTAAAACACGACCCATTATGGTCCAGATTTAAATTATTTACTATGTGATCAAATCTGATGGAATTTTCTGACTTTATCCATACCAGATGACACGAAATCTACGTAACCCCACACATAAATATCTAACCTGATTGTCCATTTCATCTCGCGCACAATATTCCCAACTCACTCACCAATACATCGATTATTTTGTGAATATATTTCGCCTCCTTCTCCTCCTCATCACTCTCTTTCTCCCTCCTCCCCGCTAAATTGCCCATTCGCAGAAGACAAAGTGTACCCATTTTGTTATCCATCTTGAAATATTGCCTGCGAAGGAGTTGAGGTGTGAACTGGAAGCTGCCATGAATAATTCAAACAGGATTGCCTGTGTCATTAAGGGGCATGTATTAAATACTCGGTTATTTCCGGAACTATGTGAGAATTAGGACAATAGCTTAGGGTGACATTCACTGGTCGAATTGAGCGTGAACGCTCAGATAGGTATTTAAATTATTGCTCTTTATTTTTCCATTTAGATTTACCATTGTATTTCAACAGTTTTCTTTGTTTAATAGTGATTGTTTTTTTTTTTGGTTAAATAGAAATGACGTCATAGCAACTCGGACAAACACATAGGTGGTGATCTGTCGCCTTTGAAGTGTTGGGGTGATGGTTATATACTGTGATGGTTTCAGTAATTGCATTTATGTACACAGTTAAATCACTAATACAGGTTGTCGTTCCTATGCTTTTTGGGTTAAAGTTCCAGATGTTTGTAGTGTGAATACTGTATCTTCACTGTCGCTTTCTGACATACACAGGCAGTGGTTGAAGGTGTACAGTATGTCACTTGTGTGTATGTCCATCCCTCCCATCACATGCACATCAAGGCCAACCAATCGGTTCTGCCCGGGCCACCAACCATGCCTACCATAAACCGACGACTGTTCCTAGACAAAATCTCGATGATGTAGCTTGCTCTTTTCAAGTTTAAAAGTCCAACATTTATTTGATTATTCAGTCCAACATTTATTTGATTATTCAGTTCAACATTTATTTGATTATTCAGTGCAACATTTATTTGATTATTCAGTTCAACATTTATTTGATTATTCAGTTCAACATTTATTGGATTATTCAGTTCAACATTTATTTGATTATTCAGTTCAACATTTATTTGATTATTCAGTGCAACATTTATTTGATGTTTCAGTCCAACATTTATTTCATTATTCAGTCCAACATTTATTGGATTATTCAGTCGAACATACGACCTAGGTTTCATTGCTCGTCTGGGATATGGTATAGAACATAATATCATTTATCTTTAGAAAAGATTAACTGAAAATAGGCAGAACCCCCAGAGTGGGATCACAACCATGTAATCTAGAATGTCAAAAAACCACTCTAACCTGAATTCCACCAGCACAAGGAAACTAGCACATACATTCTTTGCAATCAAAAACAGTTCGTTACAGATTACATGAGAGCATCCCATTGGTTTCTACATCTGACAAATTAACTGAGATCTTTGAAAATGCGAGTTCACAAAAGAAGAATTTCGTCTTTTCTTTTTCATTGATCGTTAACTTTCAGATTGACTCGCACTATGTTTTTTTTCGCTATTCATTTTACAGTTCTATACATCCTTCTTAATGAGCAGTTCATTTACTGCGTCTCTGGCCTTTGGTTTTCTTTGGTTTAAAATGCGATGGTTTTTTTCTGTATCCAGAGTTACCTCTCCAAGAAAAAGCGTTTGCCAGACTAATGAGTTCTTTACTTCTCAGAGATTGTGTCACGTTTTCCTTCTCTTAGATTGGTTGCTGCTAGAAACAAGAGCACTGGTTTGTCTGCGGGTAACACGTCAGCACTGGACAGGAAGGTTCAGGACTCGATGTCACAGGCGATGGGAATCTTTCACTTCGAATCTGTGGTTTCTCGTGGCTTTACCCACTCCTGGTCTCTCGGTAGATAATTCAATGATCTAGCTCTCTCGGTAGTTAGATCAGATGTCTAGCTCTCTCGGTAGTTAGATCAGATGTCTAGCTCTCTCGGTAGTTAGATCAGATGTCTAGCTCTCTCGATAGTTAGATGAGATGTCTAACTCTCTCGGTAGTTAGATCAGATGCCTAGCTCTCTCGGTAGTTAGATCAGATGTCTAACTCTCTCGATAGTTAGATCAGATGTCTAACTCTCTCGGTAGTTAGATCAGATGTCTAACTCTCTCGGTAGTTAGATCAGATGACTAACTCTTTCGGTAGTTAGATCAGATTTCTAGCTCTCTCGGTAGTATCAGATGCCTAGCTCTCTCGGTAGTTAGATCAGATTTCTAGCTCTCTCGGTAGTTAGATCAGATGTCTAGCTCTCTCGGTAGTTAGATTAGATGTCTAACTCTCTCGGTAGTTAGATCAGATGCCTAGCTCTCTCGGTAGTTAGATCAGATGTCTAGCTCTCTCGGTAGTTAGATTAGATGTCTAACTCTCTCGGTAGTTAGATCAGATGTCTAACTCTTTCGGTAGTTAGATCAGATGTCTAACTCTCTCGGTAGTTAGATCAGATGTCTAGCTCTCTCGATAGTTAGATCAGATGTCTAGCTCTCTGTAGTTAGATCAGATGTCTAACTCTCTCGGTAGTTAGATCAGATGTCTAGCTCTCTCGATAGTTAGATCAGATGTCTAACTCTCTCGATAGTTAGATCAGATGTCTAGCTCTCTCGGTAGTTAGATTAGATATCTAACTCTCTCGGTAGTTAGATCAGATTTCTAGCTCTCTCGGTAGTTAGATCAGATGTCTAGCTCTCTCGGTAGTTAGATTAGATGCCTAACTCTCTCGGTAGTTAGATCAGATCGTGTACTCTCGTCGTTAGATTGTTGGAGTTAGATGTCTAACTGTTCTCGGTAGTTAGATCCGTCGAATACAGAATACCAGTTAAACCAGGTTTGGTACATGTGTGATGTTGATAGAATTGTTGTAATGTCGTATTGTTTAAGGTACTCTTGATTTCCGTCGAATGACAGAGGGGATAGATTGATAGATTGGGCAAAGACACATGAAATGATTATAGGTAACACTGGTTCAAACAACACCCTAGGCGACTATGGACACGGCAAAGCCCAGACAAGAAAGTACACAATCAAATTGATTTTATACTGGTACAGAGAAGATTCAGGAATGGGCTAACATCTGTTAAAACAAGGCCAGGAGCAGATTGCAATAGTTACCATGTACAAGTAGTTGGAAAGATAAGAATAAAAATGCGGAAGGCACAGACATCACCAAGAAATATAAAATTAGAACTAGATATGCTAAGAGTAGATAAACAGATGAGTGATAAGTACAGCATGATAGTACAAAATATATATAATGCTATTGAGAAAATACAGGACATCCAGGAACAGTGGGAAATGCTCAAACAATCGATTCAACAAACATCAAAAGAAGTAATACCAGTGACTAAAAAAATCAACAAAAAGAAATGGATGACAGAAGAAATATTACAATTAATGGACAAAAGAAGAAAACATAAGAAAGAAGAACGGACACACACAATATTGCACAAAGAGATCCAAAACAAATTCAGAGAAGCAAAGGAAGGATGGTTAAAACAGAAATGTGAAGAAATGGAAAAACAACAAAAGAAAGACTCAAAATGTATGCACAAACAGTTCAATGAATTAACAGGAAGAAAAGAAGTCAAAGTTTCAGGATGTGTGAAATCAGAGGAAGGAAATATAATAATGGGACAGGAGAAGACAATGGAAAGATGGACAGAATATATCAGTCAACTCTATGATGATGAAAGACCAAAATTAAACAATTCAAATGAAGACACAGGACCACCAATAATGCAGAGTGAAGTGGAGGACGCAATTCAACACATGAAAAGAGGCAAAGCTGCAGGTCCCGACAATATAACAATCGAAAAGATAAATATATTAGGAGAGCTGGGAGTACAAGTCATAACAAAACTACTCAATGACATATTTAACACTGGACACATACCTGAAGATCTACTAAAATCTATATTTGTAGCCATACCGAAGAAGTCAGGCGCCACTGATTGTGAAGACCATCGCACTATTAGTCTCATGAACCATATAACTAAACTATTACTAAGAATAATCATGAGACGTGTAAGGAACAAAATAAAGCCAGAAATAAGTGAGGAACAATGTGGATTTGTGGAAAGAAAGGGCACCAATAATGCAATATACATCTTAAGAACATTGATAGACAGATCTATAGAGGTAAAGAAAGATCTATATATGTGCTTTATAGACTACACGAAAGCATTTGACAAAGTAAAGCATGTGGAAATAATCAATATGCTGGAGAGATTAAACATTGATGGCAAGGATCTGCGAATCATAAAAAACATGTACTGGCAACAAACAGCAGCTATACGAATTAACAACCAAACAGGACAATTTCGACTTATAAAAACAAGGAGTCAGACAAGGCTGTGTTCTGTCGCCTGATTTGTTTTCACTTTACAGCGAACATATTATGAGATCAATAGTAGACAAAAAAGGGATTGAAGTCAACGGTCATGATCGTAAATAATTTACTATATGCGGATGACACAGTCTTAATATCAGAGACAGAGAATTAGATATAAGAAATGATTGACATAATAGTAAAAGAAAGCAACAAGAAAAGTCTCAGTCTGAATAGTAAGAAAATAGAAGTAATGGTTATATTGAAGAAACAATCATCACCAACATGCGGCATAAAAAAAAGAGACAAATGAATGTTGCAAGTTCCTTGACAGCTTAAAAGACCAATGAGGAAATTCTCAAAGAGGCCAACACAAAAAGGTAGCTCTTAAAAAACATCAGAAAGAAACAATCAACATTTTACGGGCACATCATGAGAAAAGAAAAGTTGGAATACTTGGTTACAATTGGCAAAATAAAAAGAAAGATAGTTCGCGGACGACAAAGAGAGAAAATACTGACTTGTGACCAAACAAGCATTCATTCACTTACTTACAAGACTTATGACCAAACAAGCATCAGTTACTTACTTACAAGACTTATGACCAAACAAGCACTGAGTTACGTACAAGACTTATGACCAATCATTCACTTACTTACAAGACATATGACCAAACAAGCACTCAGTTACTTACAAGACATATGACCAAACAAGCACTCATTTACTTACAAGACATATGACCAAACAAGTACTCAGTTACTTACTTACAAGACTTATGACCAAACAAGCACTCATTTACTTACAAGACTTATGACCAAACAAGCATTCAGTTACTTACAAGACTTATGACCAAACAAGCATTCAGCTACTTACAAGACTTATGACAAACAAGCATTCAGTTACTTACAAGACTTATGACCAAACAAGCATTCAGTACTTACAAGACTTATGACCAAACAAGCATTCAGCTACTTACAAGACTTATGACCAAACAAGCATTCAGCTACTTACAAGACTTATGACCAAACAAGCATTCAGCTACTTACAAGACTATGACAAACAAGCATTCAGTTACTTACAAGACTTATGACAAACAAGCATTCAGCTACTTACAAGACTTATGACGAAACAAGCATTCAGCTACTTACAAGACTTATGACAAACAAGCATTCAGCTACTTACAAGACTATGACGAAACAAGCATTCAGCTACTTACAAGACTTATGACAAACAAGCATTCAGCTACTTACAAGACTATGACGAAACAAGCATTCAGCTACTTACAAGACTTATGACGAAACAAGCATTCAGCTACTTACAAGACGTATGACGAAACAAGCATTCAGTTACTTACAAGACTTATGACGAAACAAGCATTCAGTTACTTACAAGACATATGACCAACAAGTACTCAGTTACTTACTTACAAGACTTATGACAAACAAGCACAGTTACTTACAAGACTTATGACAAACAAGCATTCAGTTACTTACAAGACTATGACGAAACAAGCATTCAGTTACTTACAAGACGTATGACTAAACAAGCATTCAGTTACTTACAAGACTATGACCAAACAAGCATCAGTTACTTAAAGACATATGACCAAACAAGCATTCATTTACTTACAAGACTATGAAAAAACAAGCACTCAGTAACTTACTTACAACACTATGACAAAACAAGCACTCAGTAACTTACTTACAACACTATAACCAAACAAGCACTCAGTAACTTAATTACAACACTATAACCAAACAAGCACTCAGTAACTTACTTACAACACTATGACAAAACAAGCACTCAGTAACTAACTTACAACACTATAACCAAACAAGCACTCAGTAACTTACTTACAACACTATGACAAAACAAGCACTCAGTAACTTACTTACAACACTATGACAAAACAAGCACTCAGTAACTTACTTACAACACTATGACAAAACAAGCACTCAGTAACTTACTTACAACACTATGACAAAACAAGCACTCAGTAACTAACTTACAACACTATAACCAAACAAGCACTCAGTAACTTACTTACAACACTATGACAAAACAAGCACTCAGTAACTTACTTACAACACTATGACAAAACAAGCACTCAGTAACTTACTTACAACACTATGACCAAACAAGCACTCAGTAATTTAATTACAACACTATGACAAAACATGCACTCAGTAAATTACTTACAACACTATGACCAAAACAAGCACTCAGTAACTTACTTACAACACTATGACCAAACAAGCACTCAGTAACTTACTTACAACACTATGACCAAACAAGCACTCAGTAACTTACTTACAACACTATGACAAAACCAGCACTCAGTAACTTACTTACAACACTATGACAAAACAAGCACTCAGTAACTTACTTACAACACTATGACCAAACAAGCACTCAGTAACTTACTTACAACACTATGACCAAACAAGCACTCAGTAATTACTTACAACACTATGACAAAACAAGCACTCAGTAACTTACTTACAACACTATGTCAAAACAAGCACCAGTAACTTACTTACAACACTATGACCAAACAAGCACTCAGTAACTTACAACACTATGACAAAACAAGCACTCAGTAACTTACTTACAACACTATGACCAAACAAGCAGTCAGTAATTTACTTACAACACTATGACAAAACAAGCACTCAGTAACTTACTTACAACACTATGTCAAAACAAGCACCAGTAACTTACTTACAACACTATGACCAAACAAGCACTCAGTAACTTACTTACAACACTATGACAAAACAAGCACTCAGTAACTTACTTACAACACTATGACCAAACAAGGACTCAGTAACTTACTTACAACACTATGACAAAACAAGCACTCAGCAATTAACTTACAACACTATGATCAAACAAGCACTCAGTAACTTACTTACAACACTATGACAAAACAAGCACTCAGTAACTAACTTACAACACCATGGCCAAACAAGCACTCAGTAACTAACTTGCAACACTATGACCAAACAAGCACTCAGTAACTTACTTACAACACTATGACCAAACAAGCACTCAGTAACTGACTTACAACACTATGACCAAACAAGCACTCAGTAACTAACTTACAACACTATGACCAAACAAGCACTCATTTACTTACTTACAACACTATGACCAAACAAGCACTCAGTAACTAACTTACAACACTATGACCAAATAAGCACTCAGTTACTTACTTACAAACACTATGACAAAACAAGCACTCAGTAACTAACTTACAACACTATGACCAAACAAGCACTAGTAACTTACTTACAACACTATGACAAACAAGCACTCAGTAACTTACTTACAACACTATAACAAAACAAGCACTCAGTAACTTACTTACAACACTATGACCGAACAAGCACTCAGTAACTAACTTACAACACTATGACCAAACAAGCACTCAGTAACTTACTTACAACACTATGACAAAACAAGCACTCAGTAACTAACTTACAACACTATGACCAAACAAGCACTCATTTACTTACTTACAACACTATAACCAAACAAGCATCAGTAATTACTTACAACACTATGACCAAACAAGCACTCAGTAACTTACTTACAACACTATGACCAAACAAGCACTCAGTAACTAACTTACAACACTATGACCAAACAAGCACTCAGTAACTAACTTACAACACTATGACCAAACAAGCACTCATTTACTTACTTACAACACTATGACCAAACAAGCACTCAGTAACTTACTTACAACACTATGACCAAATAAGCACTCAGTTACTTACTTACAACACTATGACAAAACAAGCACTCAGTAACTAACTTACAACACTATGACCAAACAAGCACTCATTTACTTACTTACAACACTATGACAAAACAAGCACTCAGTAACTTACTTACAACACTATGACCAAACAAGCACTCAGTAACTTACTTACAACACTATGACCAAACAAGCACTCATTTACTTACTTACAACACTATAACCAAACAAGCACTCATTTACTTACTTACAACACTATGACCAAACAAGCACTCATTTACTTACTTACAACACTATAACCAAACAAGCACTCAGTAACTAACTTACAACACTATGACCAAATAAGCACTCAGTTACTTACTTACAACACTATGACCAAACAAGCACTCAGTAACTAACTTACAACACTATGACCAAACAAGCACTCAGTTACTTCTTACAACACTATGACCAAACAAGCACTCAGTTACTTACTTACAAAACATTTGACCAAACTCAGAACGTTATTCTCTAATTAACCCTCAGAAGCTGATTCATGCATGTACTTGCTGAGAAACCCGTAACTGAATGGCGGCAAATGCACATCTTGAGCTTCACTCCAACTGTGACAAGTTGAATGTCAGAACACGATGAATCTCTGGGTATTTCGTGCGTCAATATTCGCAAAGTCTTTTAAAATGTCATCATGCAATGGCGACGAAAGTGCTGTTGGCTTATACAATAACCTGCCTATGTGAACGCTGTTAATTTTTTTCTGTATAATCGTGAAAAAAGACATCACCTCAGTGCAAAATAAAGACAAGTGGAACAATATTAAAACAGGTAAATGAATTTAAATATTTGGGAACTTTGTTAACCTCGGACTGAAGATGTACAAAAGAGGTGAGATGCAGAATGGATCAGGCAAAAGCAGCTTTCCAAAAAAATGAGGAGATACTATGCAATCCATTTTTGACAATAGAAACAAGAAAAAGAGTTCTTAAATGTTATGTAGAGCCAGTCTTAACATATGGATGCGAATCATCGACAATAGGACAATAGACAAGAAAATCACTGGAGTCTGCAGAAATGTGGTTTTACAGAAGAATGTTGAGAATACCATGGACAGCTATGAAGAGTAATGAAAGCTTTATAAAAGGGGTCAAAGCAAAAAGAGAGGTAATTTCCAATATTAGGAAGAAATAATCATCATTTTTTGGCCATGTAATGAGAAGAGAGCAACTGGAATATATTGTAACAAAAAGGAAAAATTGAGGGACGAAGAGACAGAGGGAAGCAAAGAGAAAAAAATAACAGACAGCTTAAGAGAATGGCTTGGCAGAAGGTCAACAACAGAAATGATAAATAGCTACCGAGATCGAAAGTTGTGGAGAGACATGATCACCTACGCCAGTAGGCCCGGTACTTGATGATGATAATCCTGAAAATAAATCCTGATAATCGATTCCACCCCGAAAGCGACAACCAAGTTGCTCACTTCAAAAAGTCTTGATATTGATGTTGTTACCACACAAAAAAAACGAAGTAGAGACATTTTCTCCCAAAATAAAGTGAAAAGTGTTGAATAAATGCTTCAGTTATTCATTTTTTCTCATGTATGTATATGTGCTATTTTTATGACAGCACGCGCCGTGCTTTATGACTTTTTATTGATTCTTGACTTTGAAAGCGGCTATTCTTTATTTTACGTTCAAATATCTAGATTTTTTTGCTTTGAAGTCAAGAATCGCAGTGTTATAGACCAGAAATAGATTTTGGGCTTAATCCAAAACGATTACCAAATTCTGTGATTCATTGTAAGAACTGGGAATATTCAAGATACCCATCTATCTATCTTTCGTTCACCCGAAGTATTGTCTATATTTACAATGTCGTTTCCTGTAAAAAAATGTCTGTCTTTTGCAATTCTTGCAGTGGCCCATGCAGTTTTAAACATACTTCCTATTGGCGTGAGTGCGTGGCATCCTGATGTTGTAGTGCGCCTTTTGGCTGGTTGCCTCCGACTTCAGCACTTAAACTTGCTAGAGCAGACTATTGTCTTGCTCGGGTGTAGGAAGGCCTGGCCAGTCTTGGTTTTCAGTCCCTGGTGACTGTTAAGCCCCATCCCCACGACAAAGAGCTGGCCTTGACGGGGATATAGGATATGTATGCTAATATGTAAATATGTAGATGTTAATTGCATTTACAGACATCTTTACTCACATCTATTTACTTTAATGGTAACATTACATTTTAGCCAGAATTCTTCTAGATATTTTGCAACATATTTTGATAAAGATGCCAGGAGTATACATAAGGTGACCATTCGTCCCGGATTATCCGGGACAGTCCCGGAATTTGACATTTTTTGAACCTTTGTCCCGGATTAGCTGCCGTACCGGTTTTGTCCCGATTTTGGCATATTTTTTAGCTTTTGTCCCGGATTTGATAAAAAATAATTTATGACACAAACGTTTACCAATTTTGCCATTTTGGTATACGACGTACATTTCTTCAATTAAAAAAAATATTATTCCGTTGCTGTGTAGACAATTTTGTTTAATATCAAAACAGTAGAATGCGCTCCTAGTTTTAAATCTCGTATATATTCGTTGTGTTACTATCTTTCACTTTCACTTTCGCAAAAATGGCACCGAAGCGTAATTGTAGTTTTAATCAAGATTTACAAAAGGAATACCCTTTTATAAAAAAGTCTACATCGTCATCAGACTTCACTGTAAGATGTAATATATGTTCATCCGGGTTTACTATTAACCATAGTGGACGTGGTGATATTAAGAGCCACATAAATAGTGATAAACATAAGAGAGCCGTCGCTACTGCTGCATCAAGCTCGTCGTCGACAAATTTTTTTCGAGCTGAACAGGTTGGTGACAAAGAAGAACAGTTAGCTGCTACAGAAGGTGCCTTTGCATATCATACAGTGATGCACAATCACACGTTTAGATCTATGGACTGCACATCAAAATTGCTTCAGGTAACTTTAGAACCAAAATTTTCTTGTGCACGTACGAAAACAGAAGCTATTATTCGGAATGTGTTTCACACATGTTCCTGCCTCTAAAATCATATTTTCAATCTCAAGACAGATGCCCAGTTTTTATACAGGAATTCTTTGAAAACCCACTGTCTGAGGCATGGCTTATTTTGGTTCACAGTCAGGCATCCTCTTTCCACGAAGCAGTGCAGAAAGTAGAGGGACAGATGGTCACTGTATTTGAAGTCATTGACAACATCAATAGGTTGAAAGCTATCTTGGAGTCCAAGCTGGAAGACGGCTTCTTGCCATCAAGAGTTCAGATAATCCTTAAAAAGCTGGAAATGGAAGGATTTCCACGTGATGATGTGAAAAAGTTTAACGCCAGTGTTTCTTCATTTTATGAAATAGCTTTAAGTTATTTGAAGAAATGGGCTGCAAATAATTTTCAAAACCTAGAGTCTTACAGCTGGGTAATGCTGAACAGAACACCAAATTGAGAAGATATTGAGAAGTCTTCATCATTAGTGAGTCAAACAGTGCCTTTCTGTCGACTTTCCAGAAAATGAAATGTATGACGAATATGTCTACATGAAACAGTTCGTTACTTCACAAAAAATTAGTGAGTGGAGTCTTAATAAAACATGACCAGGGCAGCGTTGGGTTGAACTAGCTTTCCACTTCAGAAACAATCATGTGCCCGTTTCACATATTCTGAAGTTGGCAGAGTTCTTTTTGTGTCTACCTGGAACAAATGCTGCAACAGAACGAGTGTTTTCTCTGATGAACAGTTTGTGGACAAATGATAAAACACAACTAGGTGTTGAAACTTTAAAAGCCATGTTGATCACCAAAGTGAACTATGAGGGAACATGTGTCGAATTTTATAAGATGCTGCATACAAAGAAGGACATTTTACAGAAAATTCACTCATCGGAAAAGTACAGCATCTCTGTTTCACCTTCAATTTAAGTGAGTATCACTGTTTTTTTTTTTAATCTCCTGATTACCCTGATAGCGTATTGTAGGTCTATATTATTAGATGTTTTAAAATGTATGTATTATTCACTTGAAAATGACAGCAAGAAGAAATGTAATTTTATTGGTGGAAAATTGAAGTAAAATTATTCCGTCCCGGAATGGGATTTCAAAAATATGGTCACCTTAGTATACATGACTTCTGTCTACATGCCCTCAGTCTACATGACCTCTGTATACATGACTTCTGTCTACATGCCCTCAGTCTACATGACCTCTGTATACATGACTTCTGTCTACATGCCCTCAGTCTACATGACCTCTGTATACATGACTTCTGTCTACATGCCCTCAGTCTACATGACCTCAGTATACATGACTTCTGTCTACATGCCCTCAGTCTACATGACCTCTGTATACATGACTTCTGTCTACATGCCCTCAGTCTACATGACCTCTGTATACATGACTTCTGTCTACATGCCCTCAGTCTACATGACCTCAGTATACATGACTTCTGTCTACATGCCCTCAGTCTACATGACCTCTGTATACATGACTTCTGTCTACATGCCCTCAGTCTACATGACCTCAGTATACATGACTTCTGTCTACATGCCCTCAGTCTACATGACCTCTGTATACATGACTTCTGTCTACATGCCCTCAGTCTACATGACCTCAGTATACATGACTTCTGTCTACATGCCCTCAGTCTACATGACCTCAGTATACATGACTTCTGTCTACATGCCCTCAGTCTACATGACCTCAGTATACATGACTTCTGTCTACATGCCCTCAGTCTACATGACCTCTGTATACATGACTTCTGTCTACATGCCCTCAGTCTACATGACCTCAGTATACATGACATCTGTCTACATGACCTCAGTCTACATGACCTCAGTCTACATGACTTCTATCTACATGACCTCAGTATACATGACATCAGTCTACATGACCTCAGTCTACAAGACCTCAGTATACACGACTTCTGTCTACATGACCTCTGTCTACATGACCTGAGTCTACATGACCTCAGTATACATGACTTATGTCTACATGACCTCAGTCTACATGACCTCAGTATACATGACTTCTTACATGACCTTAGTCTACATGACCTCAGTCTACAAGGCCTCAGTATACACGACTTTTGTCTACATGACCTCAGTCTACATGACCTTAGTGTACATGACTTCTGTCTACATGACCTCAGTCTACATGACCTCAGTCTACAAGACCTCAGTATACACGACTTCTGTCTACATGACCTCAGTCTACATGACCTCAGTTTACATGACCTTAGTATATATGACTTCTGTCTACATGACCTCAGTCTACAAGACCTCAGTATCCACGATTTCTGTCTACATGACTTCTGTCTACATGACCTCAGTATACATGACCTTAGTATACATGACTTCTGTCTACATGACCTCAGTCTTCATGACCTCAGTATACATGACCTTAGTATACACGACTTCTGTCTACATGCCCTTAGTCTACAAGACCTCAGTATACATGACTTCTGTCTACATGACCTCATTATACATGACCTTAGTCTACATGACCTCAGTCTACATGACCTCAGTATACATGACTTCTGTCGACATGCCCTCAGTCTAAATGACCTCAGTATACATGACTTCTGTCTACATGACCTCAGTCTACATGACCGCAGTCTACATGACCTCAGTATACATGACATCAGTCTACATGACCTCAGTATACATGACATCAGTCTACATGACCTCAGTATACATGGCATCAGTCTACATGACCTCTGTATACATAACCTCATTATACACGAAGTATGTCAACATGACTTCAGTCTACATAAACCTCTGTCTACATAACCTCAGTATACATGACCTCAGTATACATGACCTCAGTCTATATTACCTCAGTCTATATGACCTCTGTCTACATGACCTCAGTATACACGACTTATGTTTACATGAGCTGTCAACATGACCTGAGTATATATGACTTCTGTCTACATGTCCTCAGTATATATGGCCTCAGTCTACATGACCTCAGTCTACATGACCTTAGTCTATATGACCTCAGTCTAAATGACCTTAATCTATATGACCTCAGCCTACATGACCTCAGTCTACATGACCTCAGCCTACATGACCTCAGTTTACAATACCCCAGGTAAACATGAACTCAGTCTACATGACCCCAGGTAAACATGAACTCAGTCTACATGACCTCAGTGTACATGACCTCAGTGTACATGACCTTAGTCTACATGACCTCATTCTACATGACCTCTGAAACAGATTAGTGTTAGTGTAAAAAGGTGCTAGTTTGCCACTTTCTGATGTGGAATATTCAAACGTGCACCATAAATACAACTGAAAAGTGGGGCTGTATCTTCTTATTATTAACTTAAGTATACAAGGCAATATTCATATAGAGATTGTCTGGACCATCATTCTTGGTTGTTTTGTGCAATGTGTAGTGGGTGTAGTAAAGGCTGCAATGTCATCATCGGTACTTGTCACGGCAACTGTTCACATGGGATCTATGGACACGACTGTTCCGGGTCTTGTCTCAGTGTCTGTCCTTTATTTGAAACAAAATCCGGAAAATGCATACAGTGTAAACATCTTGGCTATACCTGTAATGACACTTGTTCCGATGGTAATTTTGGGCTACAGTGCGAACATATGTGTTCTGATGGCTGTGACATCATATGTACTCTCAAATGTCCGGACAACTGTTTCAACGACACCTGTCAACAGTCGATCGGGAATCTGTACATGCAAGAGAACGTTCTATGGGTCAGACTGCACTCTCAAATCTCCGGACAACGGTTTAACGAAACCTGTGATTCCCACGTTCAGAAGAGTCTGCTTGACTACAACAAGCCCAAGCATATGGGCACTTTAATGTGTTTCTGTGCTGGACATGGTTCATTTCTTGGTGTTTTTTAGTGAAGCCATGGCTCATATTTTGTTGTGTTTCTGTCCTAGCCATGTATCATATCTTAGCTTGTGTGTGATGGCCATGGCTCATATCTTGGTGTGTGTAATGTTAGTCCTATCTCATATCTCGGTGTGTCCGTGTTAATCATGTCTCATATCTTTATGTGTGTATGTGTTTAGTCATATCTCATATCTTAGTGTGTACCAGTGTTAGTCATATGTCATATCTTTGTGTGTGCATGTCTGGATTAGTGATATCTCATATCTTTGTGTGCATGTTTATGTTAGTCATATCTCATATCTTTGTGTGTGCATGTCTGTGTTTGTCACATCTCATATTCTTGTGTGTACATGGCTATGTTAGTCCCATCTCATATCTTTGTGTGTGCATGTCTATGTCAGTCATATCTCTTATCTTTGTGTGCATGTCTATGTTAGTCATGTGTCATATATCTTGATGTGTGTCAGTGTTAGTCAAGCCTCGTATCGATGTGTGCATGTGTGTGTTAGTCACATCTCACATCTTTGCGTGTGCATGTCTGTGTTAGTCACATCTCATATCTTTATGTGTGCATGTCTGTGTTAGTCACATCTCACATCTTTGTATGTGCATGTCTGTGTTAGTCACATCTCACATCTTTGTGCGTGCGTGTCTGTGTTAGTCCCATCTCACATCTTTGTGTGTGCATGTCTGTGTTAGTCACCTCTAGTGACTCTGGCAGATGGTGCTCGTAAACCTGGGAGGGCCGACCATCTAAGGGCAGAATCCCCCTACAGAAAAGACAATCTGCTGCCTTGCAGGAAGATTGGGGACAATCAAAGGCTAGGGAAAGCAAACCCGAATAAAATGCTGGCTGAAATCAGATGCACTGGACCACTGGCGCAGAACACAGTGCAACGTTTTAACGGGTGTTCAATCAGAGTGGATCTGGCGAACTCTACTTGTGATGTTCTGTCTGTGGGGGCGATCAACACACTTAGCCTGACAGCTGACTTCATGTGAGAGTCTGGAATCCTTACTCTGATTGAGTCCTGATCGCAGAGAGAGAGAGAGAGAGAGAGAGAGAGAGAGAGAGAGATAGAGATTGTATTTACAGTATGATCACATAAGCAAGACAATTAAATTATAGGCGATTAACCGCTCTAGGATATACCACACTGGTTACGTGGGGGAAGGGGTAGTTTATTAAAACGAAAAAGCGGATAGTCTAGCCTCAGGTGGTCATGAGGATGATATGATTTATATGAGCCATATTTTGAATACCTTCAATGATTATGTTTTGAATATCGATACGGTTATTTTATCAGTTGTCGACTTTCAATGAAAATGAAGACGAGGGTCGTGGTAGGTCATTAGTTAGTGAACTGGGCTGCTAAGGTCAGGAGGTCAGGTTCGATTCAGATCGACGGCTTGGATGTTCACCATGCCTTCAATGACGGCTTGGATGTTCACCATGCCTTCAATGACGGCTTGGATGTTCACCATGCCTTCAATGACGGCTTGGATGTTCACCATGCCTTCAATGACGGCTTGGATGTTCACCATGCCTTCAATGACGGCTTGGATGTTCACCATGCCTTCAATGACGGCTTGGATGTTCACTATGCCTTCAATGACGGCTTGGATGTTCACCATGCCTTCAATGACGGCTTGGATGTTCACCATGCCTTCAATGACGGCTTGGATGTTCACCATGCCTTCAATGACGGCTTGGATGTTCACCATGCCTTCAATGACGGCTTGGATGTTCACCATGCCTTCAATGACGGCTTGGATGTTCACCATGCCTTCAATGACGGCTTGGATGTTCACCATGCCTTCAATGACGGCTTGGATGTTCACCATGCCTTCAATGACGGCTTGGATGTTCACCATGCCTTCAATGACGGCTTGGATGTTCACCATGCCTTCAATGACGGCTTGGATGTTCACCATGCCTTCAATGACGGCTTGGATGTTCACCATGCCTTCAACGTGCACCGCATTCTTCTGGGTAAGAGTAAAACCGCAATGTGCCGAGTGTCTACAACAAATATGGACACTTACAACATTTTCCTTATACGCCCACTATGTGCGTGACGGGTTCTTTCCTCTTCTTCTATGAATGCTAATGCAACCTTGAAAATGCAACAGTTTGGTATACAACTGGCATCCTGTAAGTACAAGTAAAGTGTCTGCACACCCAGCGATCTAATGACATCATTAGTGAGCACACATTCATCTTCTATTGTAAACGATTGAACACCTATGGTATTACCCAAAGTGCAGAAATATCAACTCTAAAAACATAATCTTAAAAGGTTATCCGCTGTGTTTGCTCATGCACTTGTATGAATTGTCTCCAGAAGATAAATTATGCTTCAATTCACATATAATGTAATGGAAATCAACTGTCATTGTTACTAGAAAATAAACTATACCTCATATCACATGTAATGTAGTAGATTATCAACTTCCATTGTCACTAGAATTCAAACTATACCTCATATCACATATAATGTAGTAGATATTCAATTATCATTATTTAGGATACACCATTTGATGCAAAGAGGTCAGTGCTCTTTCTAGCTATTAATTTGGTGGCTATTTATGAACATTAATGGGACCATTTGATGTAGAATAACATTTGTATAGAGGCCACAAAGATGGGATTTCTCAGAATAATGTTGAGATTTCAATGGACAGCTAAAACGATCATCAAGGAAATTCTTTAAAAGGCCAATACGAAAAGGGAACTCATAAGGGACATCAGAAAAAAAGCAATCAACATTTTTGGGGCACATCGTTAGAAAAGGAAAGTTGGAATACTTGGTTGCATCTGGCAAAATATAAGGAAAGAGAGATTCCGGACGACAGAGAGAGAAGATACTAAATAGCTTGGTGATATGGCATGGAAAACAGTCAACTTTGGTGATATGGCATGGAAAACAGTCAACTACAGAATTGATTCTATGAACTGTGAGTAGAGAATTGGGGAAGGACATGATCGCCTACGCCAACCAGTATCGCACATGATGATGACAAGCTGGATAATGAATTGTCTGAAAGCGTGCCACGATTCTTTGTTGACCCGGTATGTCAGAATCGGCAACCACGAACGGATCAAGATCTTAATCTGCTATCCAATGGTAGTTTGGGAACATGAACAAATCTGGTCGAGAGAGTAGGTAAATGAAGGAATGAAAGCCCGGAACTCAATAAAGTCCTTGCTGAAGTCGAATGTGCTTGGTTGAAAGGCACAGACGATGTAGACATTTGTAATCCGCGACACAGCGCAAGTGACCAAGATTGGAATACCGGTCAATATGGCGGATAGGCGGCGAGAAACATAGTCTAAAAAGTGTTCCTTATTGCAGTTTCCTATTATTGCAAGTCCGGCTTGCTGACGGAGCGACTGCGTTTAGTGCTTTGTGCACACCGTGAGTTGTGTGTGTTTCATCCGGATTGTGTTTCGATATTCCGATTGCTTACGATAAATGATGATATCGTATGAAGAATGACAATTCAGCTGCGTTCACTTTCGTTGCCGCATGGCCTTATGTCTTTTGGCTTGCGCTGTAGCTGCTATGATGATAATTGCAACTGCCTTTCTTTGTTTATATCCTTAAATAGAATGAGATGTTAGTTCTGATGATTCCACTGGCACGGGCGGTTGAGCAATTATTGATCTTAATTCGTTTTGCAGTGACACTAGGGTCTTCGACTAACCATAACCATAAGTGAGCTCATTTAAGACCACTGCAAGGACCAAAATAAGGAGAACTAACCCTTAAGTTAACGCCACACAAAAAGAAATGGCTTCACGCTGGGTTCGAACTGAATACAGATGAACATAAAAGCAAATGCACTATCCAGTCACTACTGTGAGCCTTCCATGTGCAGTGTTTAAAAGATAAATAATTTAATTATGTATTATTTTATTATTTACATTTTAAACATCTGTTTCACATTTTCCTGTTTAAATGATCGTGTTATTCAACGATGCCTGTACTATAAGCAAAGAACCTGGAACGAATTAGGAGAACATTCAAACATTTCAATATTTGGCAAAATAAACAAGTGCCGAAACGGAAATGACATTCTGGAACTAATTAACTCCACTCTAGATGTCTACTCTCTTTTCCTTTTCTTCTGGCTTTTCTTAACTCCTGGAGTTCGTATCTTCCTAAACATTGCATTTTAGTTAATGACACAGAAATGTAATAGTTATCCTATTATATTCATGGAAGCCACATCATGAGAAGAGGAAAGTTGGAATATTCGTTACAACTGGCAAAATAAAAAGAAAGAGAGATCGCGGACGACAGAGAAAGAAAATACTGGATAGCTTGGTGTCATGGCATGGAAAACAGTCAACAGAACTGATACGATGCACTGTATATAGAAGATTGTGGAAGGACATGATCGCTTACGCCAACCGGTATGACACATGATGATGATTCATGGAAGTAGTTTTATTGCTTTCGGGACATCCCCATATCCGCTGCACATCCAGTCCCAGCATTTCTTGAAGCGTAAAACATATACAGACTGATTGTTCCTGAAAGGCGTTGATTCTTGATACATCTGCTGTTCCCACAAAGCTCTCAGAATCGACCATGCTCCCTATTCACTCTTTAAAATCATCAGTAGTAGTGTAATAGTGAATGTTTTAAACGCATTATTGATTTATTTAATGTTATTAATTTGTAATTTTATTGTTTATTAGTTCCATTTCTTGATACAACAAACAACTGCAACAGTTATCAACTGTTTAGGAGTAACACATCATGCAATTAAAATATCAGTTAAATTTCCCTGAACTATATTCAGTTAGCTGTGGCGATTCATGATTATACAAAGAAATTACGACGGTGGTTTTCTGTTGCTTTACGTCGGTTTTTTACGGTAGGCTCCGCTAGCCTTTGACTAAAAAGCCTCACCCACAAGGCAGTGGGTGGGAATGTTAAGAATACCATGGACAGCTAAGAAGAGTAATGAAGAGGTTCTGAGAGAGGTCAAAGCAAAAAGAGTGCTAATTTCCAATGTTAGGAAGAAACAATCATCATTTTTTGGCCATGTAATGAGAAGAGAACAACTTGAATATATTGTAACAACTGGAAAAATTGAGGGACGAAGAGATAGAGGGAAGCAAAGAGAAAAAATAACAAACAGCTTAAGAGAATGGCTTGGCAGAAGGTCAACAACAGAAATGATAAATAGCTGCCGAGATCGAATGTTGTGGAGAGACATGATCACCTACGCCACTAGGCCCGGTACTTGATGATTATTCAGTTTACATTTTTAAAATGGAAACCGGAAACGCTTTCATCTCAAACGAAAGAGCAGTCATCAATAGACTCAGGAATGCCAAGTTTTATCTGTTGAAGATTTCTTTTGCTGGTAAAATGGACTTTGCACGAACAATCCCACAAATTACAGAACTGCATTGAAGTGAACGGACCTCATTCAACAATTAAGGAGAATGCTAATATTAAAATCACGTGACTAAAGTCGATTTGGCGGTAGCAATTTCCCAGGTCTAATGAAACAGAGAAAATATTTTGCCGGCTGTCGCTTTAGTTTGCAGAACCAGTTAGAAATACAACCCAGAGTCACGTGGGACTAGTTTTATTTTTCTTGGTCTTGAGTTAATCTTCGACCTATAAATTGAAAAAATATATATATAAATTAATTTATATTTAATTTTAGAAGTGAGAGCAGGACTAATTAACGTACTATTCAATATGGTAATGGGGAGCCGCGATAGCTCGCTGGTTAGTGAACTGAACTACAAAGGACAAGAGGTCAGGTTCGATCCTGATCGACAGCTTCCAAGTTCACCCAGCCTTAAATGGCTACCGGATTTTTTCTGGGAAAGTAAAGCGGCACGGAAATAATACCGACCACTTTACCCCAAAAATCATGTGCCGAAGGTCTGTAAAAAAGTATGGTCCCTATCACCATAGTCCCTACACGCCATTTGGCGTGACGGGGTTCTTTACTTTTTTTCTCAATATAATAATGACCTAACGTAGGGTTAATGAAGCGTTATTCTATAATCTACTTTAGTAAATCAACTCTCTGCATTCCCCACCGTCCTCCAAGCCACTACTTTATCATTCTGTACTACATCTTGCATCTCCGGTGAATTCATTGGTTCTCATGTACTCGATCTTCAATTTTAAAATGACCTTCCTTCTTTCCTTCCTTCTTTCCTTCTTTCCTTCCTTCCTTCCTTCCTTCCTTCCTTCCTTCCTTCCTTCCTTCCTTCCTTCCTTCCTTCCTTCCTTCCTTCCTTCCTTCCTTCCTTCCTTCCTTCCTTCCTCCCGCCCTTCCTTCCTTCCTTCCTTCGCACCTCCCTCCCTTCTTTCCTTTCTTCCTACATGCATAAGTGATTATGTCTCTGCACAACTTTGCTGGCGTACCTTATCATTTTTGCTTTTGCTATTTTAATGTTGAGACAGCTAAAAAGAACAACGAAGGCAATCTCAAAGAGACCAACATTAAAGAGAGCTCTTGAAAAACATCAGAAAGAAACAATCGACATTTTGTGGGGAGATTATGCGAAGAAGCAAGTTGAAATACTTGGTCACAACTTGCAAATACAGGAAAAGAAAGATCTCAGACAACAAAGAAAGACGATACTAGATCACATGATGATGGTGATAATTTTAAAAGTGTAAACATGCTCTCATATTAAAGAGAACAAGGCAGACCAAGAGTAAGATGGACTGACAACATCAAAGAAGCGCTAACAACATCAGTTGACAATTGTGAACCGTCAAAAGGGCGAAAACCAGAATTTTCTTTCTCCTTCGATATCCGATCGACTACAAGAGTAAGTGAAGAGAGAGAGAGAGAGAGAGAGAGAGAGAGGGTGAGAGAGAGAGAGAGAGAGAAAGAGAGAGAGAGGGAGAAAGAAAGAGA
This sequence comes from Megaustenia siamemsis, assembly GCA_032433765.1. NCBI lineage: Eukaryota > Metazoa > Mollusca > Gastropoda > Stylommatophora > Ariophantidae > Megaustenia > Megaustenia siamemsis. Next base: position 31,006,956 of record JAVIAB010000108.1, on the reverse strand, counting down.
GAGAGAGAACTTTTGCTCTCTCCTTTCCCAGTTTTTTTTTTCATCTTCCCTTTATTTTCTCAATATACCTATACCAAAAAAAAAATTATTATGATTCTACTTTTGCGTTATTTTCGAACAGCCTTGCTCATCATCATTATCAGCATCATCATCATCACCATCATCATTAATAGCATTATCATCATCCACCCATTGATATTAGCGGTAGTTGGAGCGCTCTTGACGAACTTTTACCATTTTCTTCCAAATCTTCAGCATCAAGACCTGCACTCTGATATGTAACGGAGGTTAATCTGAGAGATCTGATATGTAACGGAGGTTAATCTGAGAGATCTGATATGTAACGGAGGTTAATCTGAGAGATCTGATATGTAACGAAGGTTAATCTGAGAGATCTGATATGTAACGAAGGCTAATCTGAGAGATCTGATATGTAACGGAGGTTAATCTGAGAGATCTGATATGTAACGAAGGTTAATCTGAGAGATCTGATATGTAACGAAGGTTAATCTGAGAGATCTGATATCTAACGGAGGTTAATCTGAGAGATGTGATATGTAACGAAGGTTAATCTGAGAGATCTGATATGTAACGAAGGTTAATCTGAGAGATCTGATATGTAACGGAGGTTAATCTGAGAGATCTGATATGTAACGGAGGTTAATCTGAGAGATGTGATATGTAACGAAGGTTAATCTGAGAGATCTGATATGTAACGAAGGTTAATCTGAGAGATCTGATATGTAACGGAGGTTAATCTGAGAGATGTGATATGTAACGAAGGTTAATCTGAGAGATCTGATATGTAACGAAGGTTAATCTGAGAGATCTGATATGTAACGGAGGTTAATCTGAGAGATCTGATATGTAACGGAGGTTAATCTGAGAGATGTGATATGTAACGAAGGTTAATCTGAGAGATCTGATATGTAACGAAGGTTAATCTGAGAGATCTGATATGTAACGAAGGTTAATCTGAGAGATCTGATATGTAACGGAGGTAAATCTGAGAGATCTGATATGTAACGATGGTTAATCTGAGAGATCTGACATGTAACGAAGGTTAATCTGAGAGATCTGATATGTAACGAAGGTTAATCTGAGCGATCTGATACGTAACGAAGGTTAATCTGAGCGATCTGATGTGAAAGTTATAGTTGATACTTTCTTCTTACTTCGACTCATTGAAATGTGCCGCCTAAACTTGGTATTTTTTTGCCTCGTCAAACGCTCGAGAAACATTAACTTTAGAGCTGCAAATATTACAAGAAAATTAGTCACATGTTGCAGAGATTTGTTGTTATGGTACAGCCCTGGATCTTTACCATTCTGAAGAATGTTTAGAGAGCCTTCTAGCAAAAAGTAGGGTAACTTTCTATTAAACCTGCGCTCGCTTTCAGTTATTTTGAGTTGTTTTTTTCTGAATACTGGAGGTTAAAAGAGAAGTAAACAATAGAACTGGCATTATTTCATGCAACAGAATTAGAATCATATCATTTAACAGGTCTAGCATCATTTCATAGGACAGGTCTAGCATCATTTCATAGGACAGGTCTAGCATCATTTCATACAACAGGTCTAGCATCATTTCATAGCACAGGTCTAGCATCATTTCATAGGACAGGTCTAGCATCATTTCACACAACAGGTCTAGCATCATTTCATATAAAAGGTCTAGCATAATTTCATATAACAGGTTTAGCATCATTTCATATAACAGGTCTAGCATCATTTCATATAACAGGTCTAGCATCATTTCATATAAAAGGTCTAGCATCATTTCATACAACAGGTCTAGCATCATTTCATAGGACAGGTCTAGCATCATTTCATAGGACAGGTCTAGCATCATTTCATAGGACAGGTCTAGCATCATTTCATACAACAGGTCTAGCATCATTTCATACAACAGGTCTAGCATCATTTCATAGGACAGGTCTAGCATCATTTCATACAACAGGTCTAGCATCATTTCATATAAAAGGTCTAGCATAATTTCATAGGACAGGTCTAGCATCATTTCATACAACAGGTCTAGCATCATTTCATAGGACAGGTCTAGCATCATTTCATAGGACAGGTCTAGCATCATTTCATACAACAGGTCTAGCATCATTTCATAGGACAGGTCTAGCATCATTTCATACAACAGGTCTAGCATCATTTCATATAAAAGGTCTAGCATAATTTCATATAACAGGTTTAGCATAATTTCATATAACAGGTCTAGCATCATTTCATATAACAGGTCTAGCATCATTTCATATAACAGGTTTAGCATCATTTCATATAACAGGTCTAGCATCATTTCATATAACAGGTCTAGCATCATTTCATATAACAGGTTTAGCATCATTTCATATAACAGGTCTAGCATCATTTCATATAACAGGTCTAGCATCATTTCATATAACAGGTCTAGCATCATTTCATACAACAGGTCTAGCATCATTTCATAGGACAGGTCTAGCATCATTTCATACAACAGGTCTAGCATCATTTCATAGGACAGGTCTAGCATCATTTCATAGGACAGGTCTAGCATCATTTCATACAACAGGTCTAGCATCATTTCATAGGACAGGTCTAGCATCATTTCATACAACAGGTCTAGCATCATTTCATATAAAAGGTCTAGCATCATTTCATATAACAGGTTTAGCATCATTTCATATAACAGGTCTAGCATCATTTCATATAACAGGTCTAGCATCATTTCATATAACAGGTCTAGCATCATTTCATATAACAGGTCTAGCATCATTTCATATCAGGTCTAGCATAATTTCATATAACAGGTCTAGCATCATTTCATATAACAGGTCTAGCATCATTTCATATAACAGGTCTAGCATCATTTCATATAACAGGGCTGGTATCATCCAATAGTTAAGTAAAGTAATGGTTCCTTTCCCTGTTTTGCTAGACGTATGGGGAATTTTGTGTTAGTGACTATTTTACTATGACCATGGCACATTTTAAGATAACTTTGTCGCTATCATGCCAGGCAGCCTTTACTTCTCACATAAATATCTGGTACCCATTTTTATAGACAGGGTGAACCCCGGAGCCTTTTCGGTCCAAAAAAGAATCCGCTGCTTCTGGGGATTGAACCAGTACCTTTATCAGGTAGCGAGCACACTAACCACGCAGCCTCCCATGCTCCTTCTTACACATGAAATGGCATTATTTCATACAACCTGCTTGAAAACATATTACTGTAGCCAGATAAATGAAGCAACCAAATGGTTAAACAATGGGCAGATATGAATAGTGAAATGCCAGAGCTTGGGATGTGTGCATAAAAAGTGTCACAAGAATTGGCTTGCAGGGAAGTCAGGCGGATGTAATATGAAAGCGAGGCAGGTCAAGGGTAACCTAGTTGTGATGTAGTGGAGTCAGAAAGTTGTGGACCAGTGATTCCCAAATCTTTCACACCCACGGCCCCCTTTCCCTGCTGGTCATCTATCAGTGGTGCCCACACGATTGTACAAACTCTTGATTCATTGTTAGGATTTATAAGATTATAAACGTCGACAGAATTGATATTTTCTGTAGATACCTATTTGTATACTAAAAGATATGAAGCCTATGTGGATGTTATCATATATGATTTCTATCCACGGATTTGCCACACGACAACATCCATTGTGCTGCGTCCTTGCTAAAGTTTGACGGCGCCCCTGGTAATCTCGGCGAACACTTTAGAACCCACTGATGTGGACTATATATCCTGTTGGCCACAATGCCAGCATCATCGTGCTGCAGAAAAGCGACCCTCCCCCCCCACTTTCCCAACACTCTTCAGTTCAATTTCCATCCTCTCCGGCTCTTCACCTTTCCTATTTCAATCTGATCCCTTAAAGTCTATCAAAAATAGTATGAAAAGCTCTAGATTACAAAAACGGGCGCAACTTGACAATAGTTATATTCAGGAAGAAAAAAAAACACGCAATAAAAAAAATCCAATTCGTTTATGTTCCAAGAAACCGCCCAAACGTTTTTTTTTCACTTTCTGGTTCATACATGGTGAATTCCGTTCCATCATTATTTCTTTGAAGTCTATGTTTGATCTGCAATAATCTGCGCGGTGCAAACTTTTTGATGTGATCGTTAAAGTTGCATAAACAAGGGTTAAAAAAAAAAACAAACATGAAGTAGGAGAAGGTTCAATGTTGGATTTACTGTATATTTGTGCTCATATAGTTCTTTTTTATAATGGCGTTTTACGAAACTGACGTCACAGTCCTTTATATATATATATATATATATATATATATATATATAACACAATATTAAACCAAAATTAAGCCAGTCATATTTTGAAACTCAGCAACTCGTAGAAACAAATAATAATAAATCGTGCTTGTCCAGAACTCAGTTAATATCGCGTCTGTCTACTAGCAATGCATGACAGCAAGAGAAGAATATAGCAGCGCTGAAGAGACCCATCAACAATCTCGACGTGAAATAAGGTGAAAACGGTTGTGCGCTACTCAATAGTCAATGTAACGAGATGATCAAATGAGAAATCATCATCATCATGTGCCATACCGGTCGGCGTAGGCGATCATGTCCTTCCACAATCTTCTATCTACAGTGCATCGTAATTGGATTCAAACTAGGAGTTAGACAAGGCTGTATTCTGTCGCCGGATTTTTTTCACTTTACATCAAAAATATTATGAGGTCAATAGTAGACAAAAAAGGAACTAAAGTCAACAGTCACAATATAAATAATTTGCGATATGCGGATGACACAGTCTTAATAGCAGAGACAGAGAACGAGCTACAAGAAATGATAGACATAATAGTAGAAGAAAGCAACAAGAAAGGTCTCAGTCTGAATAGTAAGAAAACAGAAGTAATGGGCATATCGAAGAAACAATCATCACCACCATGCAGCATAAAAATAAACGGGACAAGTGCAACGTTTCAAATAATTGGGCACAATAATAACATCACATGAAACATTCACCACAAAAATAAAAAGCAGAATAGCTCAGGCCAAAATAGTATTTAAGAAAAGGAAAAATATCTTATGCAACAAATCTATGTCAATAGAAATGAGAAAGAGCGTTCATCGGTGCCATATAGAACCAATTATAACCTGTGGAAGCGAATCATGGACAGTAGACAAACAAATGAAAATACGCTTTGAGGCCACAGAGATGGGATTTCTCAGAAGAATGTTGAAAGTTTCCTGGGCAGCTAACAATACCAATGAGGGAATTCTCAAAGAGGTCAGCACAAAAAGATAACTCCTAAAAAACATCTGAAATAAACAATCAACATTTTTCGAGCACAACATGAGAAGAGGAAAGTTGGAATACTTGGTTTCAACTGGCAAAAGACAAGGAAAGAGACGACAAAAAGGGAAAATACTAGATAGCTTGGTGTCATGGCATGGCAATCAGTCAATTGAGAAATGTGGCTGTAAAATACGTGACAGTCTGATTCATAATTACATGCAAGCACCTGTGGGAGGTATGTCTCACGGGCATCCATGCTGGGATTGCTGGACAAAGAAACATTATATTGTTATTGTTGTTGTTATTGTTGTTGTTATTTTTGTTGTTGTTGTTGTTGCGTTCGTAAGCTTTCAACTCTGACGAAATCCCTAGAGATTAGGAACTGAATTAATGCGTGTTAATCCATTTTTCCCTGGCAGCCGTGTGCACATGGGTCCCTCGCTGCACAGGCAGATAACTCCGACTTCGGAGGTACTCATGTTTGTTTCCGTCGATGAGTAACTGACGTTTCAAGCCAAACCTCGCTGCCGAGACCAGGGGTGGTTGCCGCAGAGAGAAATCACAAATAAAAATCCCAACTTGGCATAGACACCTATGTTGCATATATTGTTATGAGACCACAGCTAGTAGGTCATCATCATCATCATCACGTGCCATACAAGTTGTCGCAGGTGAACATACTTTTTCTAATTTTTTTTGTCCACAGTGCATCTTATACATTCTGTTGTTGACTGTTTTCCATGCCACGACACGAAGCTATCTTATATGTTTTTTCTTGTCCTCTGCCTTTTCTCTTTCACTGTATGTTGCCAGTTGTAACCAAGTATTCCAAATTTCTTTTTCTCATGATGTGCCCTAAAAATGTTGATGGTTTCTTTCTGATGTTTTTTTAATGAGCTCTCTTTTTGTGTTGACCTCTTTGAGAATTTCCTCGTTGGTCTTTTTAGCTGTGGCTCTGTCGAGGCTAATGTGACTTTGTCGAGGCTTGTGTGACTCTGCCGAGGCTAATGTGACTTTGTCGAGGCTTATGTGACTCTGTCGAGGCTAATGTGACTCTGTAGTCGAATAGACTCTAGAATTGAAACAGCGTCATCTTCATCGATATTTAGAAAGCATCATAATTAACACTATTAATGTGAACCTCTTGCCACCAGTAACTTTTGCCACCTGCAAATACGCAACTGTGAGAGAATCTTGAATGCTTTGAATTCCACTCTAATGCTTTGTCGTCTTCATCATCTAGCTTGTCCCGTTTTGACCTTGGCTCCTATAACAGGCTGCTCTGAGGTGTTGCTGTCCTACACGAGACGTTCGATGAGCATCAGTGAATCTCATCATGTATATGCTGTCTTGTACCCATATTCTTCTAGGTCTTCCTCTCTCTCTCTCTCTCTCTCTCTCGCTCTCTCTCTCTCTCTCGCTCGCTCCCTCTCTCTTTCGTCTTCTTTGTACAGGGCCCTATACAATAATCTTCTATAGACCATCGCCTCAGCTGCCTGGCCTGGAAGGGGTGGGGCAGATGGGATGGAAAAAAGGGGGGAGGTGTAGCAATAAGAGATTTGTACTTCAAATATTGTCCTCATCATAGTTTTCTTTAGGATCATAAAAAGGTATTTTGCCGTTCCTCTTCTTTGCAATAGTTGTCACTTTACACTTAGATCGTTGTCACTTTACACTTAGATCGTTGTCACTTTACACTTAGATCGTTGTCACTTTACACTTAGATCACATGTCTACCATCGTAGAGACCATAACTAGTCGCAACCTCCCGGCTCCTGCTTAAGCTAATCTATTATCTATTTTCTTTCTCGCCAAGAGAAGTCTGGAATCCGACTCTGATTGAGTCTTAATCGCAGAGAGTGAGAGACTTCATGAGAGAGTCTGGAATCCTACTCTGATTGAGTCTTGATCGCAGAGAGAGAGAGAGAGACTTCATGAGAGAGTCTGCAATCCTACTCTGATTGAGTCTTGATCGCAGAGAGTGATATATATTATCACCCTTCATATTGTTTTTCTTTCTTCTGGTTCATTGAAACTGCCAGTTGGACTTATGGTCGAAGACAATTTACTTATTTAATAGTAGTCGACTTCATTGTTAGAGGGGTGTTAAGGTCTTTATTAATATCGGGACTGGCATAGACACATATGCTACGTATAGACTGTACTTGGCACACAACTACCTTCAATTTCAGTTGTGCTTATTGTAAACATGAGTTTACAGGGAAGATTTAGGGAATGTCAAACCCCTAGGGCCAAAAGATCATTAGCCTTCGCGAAAAACATTTTAGCACTTAGACCAGGCTCAGACAGAGATGAAATGGTCTACAGCATACAAGAGGCATTGCTATCTATTTTACAATGATGCTATGCCAATTCAGCTCACCGATGAATTCCAACAAGGCGTGTAATGTGCGGTTTTCATGACAAAATATGCGGTTGAGTGTTCAGATGAATGTCTCAGGTTATTTATAAAATGAACAGCTCGTTAACCCATATTAGACGTGGAGCCACACTATTTGGTCAGTGTGAGGTCACCTATAAGTAGAGCAGTCGCACAGGATGGCTCATGATATTTTTACATTAAACAAAAATCATTATTTTATTAACCGTTAAACATATTATTTTTAAGCAAATGTTATTTCTGAACAGCGATAGCTCAGTGGTTAGTGAACTGGACTGCAAAAGACAAGAGGTAGGGTTCGATATTTATCGACGGCTTCCGGTTCACCCAGCCTTAAATGGGTACCTGATTTTTTTTCTGATTTTTACGAGCGTAATACCGACAACATTACCCCAAAATCAAATGGCATAGGTATGTAATAATTATGGTCACTAACACCATATTCTCTATACGCCACTTGGTGTGACTGGGCTCTTTACTTTACTTAAATGTCAGTTCTGAGAACTCTCCTGAAGACAACATTAAATTGTTTGTTTCCTCATCTCAGCTCATTTTGCCCGTACTTTTCTTTATGAAGACATCTTATACTACCGTAAACACACAAAGCATAAACCAATGTTATATGCAGTACATGAACAATTAACAACAGCAGATATATATTACATTTATGTAACTGTCATAGTAACATTATTTGTTTTAGCAAATAAGTCCGACCCAGCTCGGCATTATTGTGGCGTGGCGTCTAAGAAGGGTTAAGAGACTTGACAGGCTAACGTATCTGCGACACGTTCAGTCGTTATCTAAGCAGCGCTTGAGCAGTGGGTTAGCAAATTGGTCTGTTAAAGGTTGAATTCCTAACTTGCCTACGTATAATTTACCCCCCCCCCCAAAAAAAAAAAAAAAAAAAAAAATTAAATGGGTACCTGAGATGTTTTTTTTTTTTTTCTGGGAAAGAAATACGACCTGGCGTAGTGATGCCGGTATTATCCAGAAAAATGCATAAAGTTGTAAAATATTGACACTAGCGCTATGATCCTCATATTCTGCACGCCAATTGTGGCGGGATTAAAATTATCAATTATCATTTGACATCATCATCATCATGTACCCTGCCGGCTGGCGTAGGCGATCATGTCCCTCCACAATCTTCTATCTACAGTGCATCGTATCAGTTCTGTTGTTGACTGTTTTCCATGCCATGACACCAAGCTATCCAGTATTTTCTCTCTTTGTCGTCCGCGATCTCTCTTTCCTTTTATTTTGCCAGTTGTAACCAAGTATTCCAACTTTCCTCTTCTCATGATGTGCCCAAAAAACGTTGATTTCCTCTTTCTGATGTTTTTTAAGAGCTCCCTTTTTGTGTTGGCCTCTTTGAGAACTTCCTCATTGGTCTTTTTATCTGTCCAGGGAACTTTCAACATTCTTCTGAGAAATCCCATCTCTGTGGCCTCTAATCGTCTTTTCATTTGTTTGTCTACTGTCCATGATTCGCTTCCATAGGTCAGAATATCATTTGACATAATCGCCTATAATCCACGTAGGAGTCAAAGATTAAGGTGACTGGGTCACGTGAAAAGAATGGAAAATATTGGTATTTCCCAACAAGTATTGTATGTAGAACTTAGGGACGGAAAGAGATCAAAGGGCAGACCCAGTGCTGAGATATAGGGATGTTTGCAGAGCTTCATTGAGGGAATTCACTATCAATGAAAGAGATCAAAGGGCAGACCAGTGCTGAGATATAGGGATGTTTGCAGAGCTTCATTGAGGGAATTCACTATCAATGAACGAAACTTGGAAAACGCGTCAGATCGTAGCACATGGAAAGCAAACAAAACAGCACAGCAAAAAAGTGATGATGGAAAATCAGAAGACATAAGGCGCAAAAGAAATTAAATAAAGTCAGGAATAACAAAATGTATCTTGTTTGTTCTGCGATCGAATCTGTCTATCCAGCATTAGCAGATTCAGTCACGAGAGAAGCTGCTCAACAAAGCAGCATGCGACATATCTATCTATCTATTGACCTTTCGAGCCGTAACCGGCCCATAGGGCGTAGACCAAGATACACCTTCTCCTATATGAATTTTTGTTCTAGCAGTTTTCTTTTAAAGATATTTTATTAATCTCGCCATCTGTCTCTGTTCTGTGCAAGCAGTTCTATCTCATTGAGGGAGCCGATTCCTGCTGCTCTTGCCTCTCTCATCAATGTTCTTCTCAGTGTCTCCCTGGGTCTTCCTCTTTTTCTTTTACCTGTTGTTTCCCATATGAGGGCTTGCTTCGCTATTCGATTATTATCTCTTCTCATCACATGTCCAACGTATGACCATCGTCTTTTCTTTATTACTGAAGATATTAGTGGTTGATTGGCGATTTCTCTAATTTCCTCGTTTGTTTTGAATTCGTTCCATTCTATACCAAGTATTTTCCTTAGACATTTATTTTCGAATGCGTTCAACTTTGTTTCTATATCTCTTGTTGCTTTCCAGCTTTCACACGCATACGTAAGGGTATTATCAATAGATCTCCTACCTGTTCCAAGCCAGCGCATTTCGCTTAATCCTAAAATATCTAGATCGTATCTGTCCATCTCGCTCGCGACCTGTGCATGTTTCGTCGGAGCGGCCATTGTTCGCACATTCCAGAATCCTATTTTTGTTGTTGTTTTGGGGCCGAAAAAACTATCACTACTATCTACTGCTAATTTACACATTCTGTATCAGGTCTACGTTTCATTAACAACATCGTTTTTACGATAGCGGCTTGTTAAACCTCTGATCAACGGTTCAATACCAAGCCGGAGAAAAATAATTCCTCCATTTTGGAAACAACCGGAAACCGGTTATGCGACATAAGACACTCATATATTACCACTCTACTGACAACCCACGATTGCCTGCTACCAGCCGTCTGTCAAGTCACAAATCACTACGTTGAACACAGCAAAGGGAGATGCAATAGTAGGTTGACCATATTTCTTTGAAACCGAAACAGAACATTCTTCATCTTCTTTTTTCATTCCTCATTTGCCTTTCAGCGTCGAGGAGATATATAATTTGCGGTCTTTTGTTCTTCTGTTGGCCTCTGCTGCTATGTTTCCTAGTGTTTCTAATATTCAAACAATCCATCACATTCGTTGACCCATAGGTCTTGTTGTTCTGGCAACTTTTATGAAAGGCTCGTTGTGCTGTGTTTTGATCTTTCTGCCCTGTCACGTGACCAAACTATTTTATCTGTCGTTTCTTTATATATTTTATGGTGGGAATTATTCCAAGTTTTTTTTTTCTCAGTTCTTCATTTCTGATCTTATCTCTCAGACTGTTTCCTGTCATTCGTTTAACACATCTCATCTAGGTACTGGTTATTTTTATCATTGTTCTTGCATCTATGGTCCAGGTCTGGCATTGGTAGCACAACGTTAGAATGAAGATTTTATTGTAGGGTACCCGTTTTGCCTCTATAGTTATTTCTAGAAGGTTGATAGTTGTGATAGCTGTCAGATGATTTTATAAGTTTGTTGCATCTTGAGTCTATTTCTTCTTCTTCTACCTTTTAGCCCCCAGTGGAGCATAGGTCTTCAACAAACACTTTCCAAGTCGTTCTGTTTTTTGCCATTCTTCTAAGATCATTCCATGTCTTCCCCATCATCTTCATCTCTGCTTCGATCTGTCTTCTCCAAGAATTCCTTGGTCTTCCTCTTTGTCTTTTCCCCTGGGGATTCCAAAAAAGGGCCTGTTGTGTAATACTCTCAGTTGGTTTCCGTAGTGTGTGTCCTATCCATCGCCATCGTCTTCGCTGTATCTCTTTATCCACTGGTATTTGACCGGTACATTTCCATAATTCCACGTTAGTGACTTTGTCCTGCCATTTCCATCCTTTTATTCTGCGCAAGCATCCATTAATGAAATTCTGTACCTTCGTGATTGTCAATTTTGTTATTCTCCATGTTTCACAGCCATATAATAGGACCGACTTAACATTTGAGTTGAAAATTTTTATTTTTGTATTTAGCCTAATTTCTTTGGATTTCCATATCTTTCCAAGTGCAATGAAAGCTCCTCTTGCTTTTGATATCCTTATTTTGGTATCATTTTCTGTTCCTTCCTCTTTATCTATATTACTGGCCAGATATATGTAAGATTGTACGTCTAGTAGAGGTATTTCTCCTAGTTTTATTTGGTTATTGCCAACTGCATTAATTCTCATAATGTTGGTCTTATCTCTATTAATCTTTAGTCCTAGCTGTTGTGATCTCTCATCTAATATACTCATTTTATCTTGCATCTGTTGGTGGCTGTGTAATATGAGAGCTATGTCATCAGCAAAGTCTAAATCATCAAGTTGTTTGGTCAGTGACCACCGGATCCCATTTCTGTTGTTTTGAGTTATTTTCATAATCCAATCTATGGCCAGTAGAAAGAGAAATGGAGACGGAAGGCATCCTTGCCTTACTCCTGTTCTTATTTCAAATGCTTCTGTAAGCTGTCCTTCATGCACCACACTACATTTTGTTCCTTCATACATTGTTTTTATCAGGTTAATAAACTTTATGGGGATTCCATAATGACTCAGCAACTTCCAAAGCATTCTTCTGTCTAAACTATCAAATGCCTTTTCGTAATCTATGAATCCAATATAAAGTGGGGATTTTAGTTCTAAACTTTGTTCAACTATTATACGTAAAGTAGTTATTTGATCAGCACATGATCTGTTCTTCCTAAAACCTGCTTGTTCATCTCTCAAGTGTTTCTCTATAGCCTCTTTTAGTCTCTCCAGAATGATTCTGCCTAATATTTTTCCTGGCACTGATAGTAGCATAATTCCCCTATAATTAGTGCACTCCTGTAAACTTCCTTTCTTTGGTAGTTTGATCATATAACCTTCTCTCCAGTCTTTAGGTATTTCTTCCCTCTCCCAAATTTTATCCAATAGATTATGTAACATCTTGGTAGAGGTGATAATATCTGCTTTGATGGCTTCCGAAGGAATTTCATCTGGTCCTGTGGCTTTACCATCTTTTAATAGTTTGATGGCTTTCATTATTTCTTCTTTGCTTGGTTTTCCGCAGTTAACGTATAATTCTTCTTCTGCTGGTAGTATATCTGGAGGATTATTTGAGCCGGGTCTGTTCAAAAGTTCTTCAAAGTGCTCTTTCCATCTCTCCATTTGTTCCCTTATATTACTAAGCAGATTTCCTTTCTTATCTTTGATAAAGGCGTTGATCTGTTTGTATTTTCCACCTAATTTCTTTGTGATGTTGTACAGTTCTTTCATATTCCCTTTATTTGCTGCTTCTTCTGCCTCTTTAGCTAATTCATCTATATATTTCCTCTTATCCCTTTTAATGCATCTTCTCACTTCTTTGTTCACCTCTGTGTAAGCTTCCTGTGTCTTGGCTTTATTACTTCTTGTTTTGCTTTTATTTATGTCTGCTTTCTTGTTCTTTCTTTCTTTAATTTTATCCAGGGTCTCTGCTGTCATCCATGCCTTATTCTGGCGTTCTCTTTTCCCCAGTGTTTCTTCGCATGTCTCTTTCCATATATTTTTTACCTGTTTTTTTTAGTGATCTTCTATATTTATTGTATTTTCTAGTTGTTGGAGGACTTTGTATTTGTTTGATATTGTGACTGTGTATTTTTCTTTAATTCCTTGTTCTTTAAGAAACCCTACATTGAAATACTTTCTACCCTTATTCGTTGTAGTATACCTTTTTAATTTAATTTTAAGTTTGGCTAACAGAAGAGTCTATTTCTGCTGTTTATGAATTGTTGTTTGTCACTAGACTTCATAGATAATTACATTTCTCTACCTGTTTTAGTTGTCTGCCGTCCATCGTTATTTCCATATCCTGTTTCTCTTTTGCGAAATCTATGACTTATGTTTTGTTGATGTTAATTGCCATGTTGTATTGAATGTCTATGCTGTTAAGTCTATTTACGTGTTCTTGTAGGTCTCTATCTTTTCCATTTATAATCTGCAAATAGAAGCTCGTTAATCTCCTGTCTCCGATGGATTGGCTAACTTACATATGTAGTCCATGAAGGTTATAAACAGCAGGGAAGTTATCTAACTTCGAAGTCGTCTGTGTAGCCTACTGCTGTTCTGACTGCACATCTGCTGTTGATGTAGATACTGTTAATTAGGTTGGTTAGATGTTGTCTTACTCTGTATGTTGTTGGTATAGCCCATAGTTGTACTCTGTTTTCTCAGTCGAATGTTTTTTCTTTGTCAATGAAAGCTATGTACAAATTGTGATTCGTCTTCTCTCGTCTTTTCTGCTGGCTTGTTTTTATAGTGAATAATGCGTCATTACATTCTCTATTTCTTTTTTCGAAAAGCTCTTTCAGAATCGTTTAACTGAAGCTTTATTATTGGCAATTCATCATCATCATATACCATACCGGTTGGCGTAGGCGATCATATCCTTCCATAATCTTCTATCTACAGTGCATCGTATCAGTTCTGTTGTTGACTGTTTTCCATGTCATGACACCAAGCTATCCAGTATTTTCTCTCTTTGTCGTCCACGATCTCTTTTCCCTTTTATTTTGCCAGTTGTAACCAAGCATTCCAAATGTCCTCTTCTCATGATGTGCCCGAAAAATGTTGATTGTTTCTTTCTGATGTTTTTTAAGAGCTCCCTTTTTGTGTTGGCCTCTTTGAGAACTTCCTCATTGATCTTTTTAGCTGTCCAGGGAACTTTCAACAATCTTCTGAGAAATCCTATCTCTGTGGCCTCTAATTGTCTTTTCATTTGTTTGTCTACTGTCCATTATTCGCTTCCTTAGGTCAGAATTGGTTCTATATAGCACCGACGAAATCTCTTTCTCACTTCTATTGTCATAGATTTGTTGCATAAGAGACTTTTCATTTTCTGAAATGCTATTTTGGCCTGAGTTATTCTGCTTTGTATTTCTGTGGTGCATCTTCCATCTGATGTTATTGTTGCACCCAAGTATTTGACGCGTTGCACTTGTTTCAGATTTGTCCTGTTTATTTTCATGCTTCATGATGGTGATGATCATTTCTTCGATATGACCATTACTTCTGTTTTCTTACTATCCAGACTGAGACCTTTCTTGTTGCTTTCTTTTACTATTATGTCTATCATTTCTTGTACTTCATTCTCTGTTTCTGCTATTAAGACTGTGTCATCCGCATATCACAAATTATTTGTGTTGTTGTGTGTATTGGCAATTGGGATGTCCTAATTGGAACTGACTAGGGTTATATCCTAGTGCATTGTAGCAGTGTAGATCTTAGTCTAGAACAGAACAGAGTGGAGTTTAGAGTTTAGGACAGAGCACAGTGGTACTTTCTATGAAACAATGTGAAAATGAGGAATGAAGCTGATATTACTGCTTTTAATTTAACTTCCGAGATACAAATGAAGCGACCTCAAGTCGAGTGTAATGGACTTTCTTTACTTTACTTTGCCTCTAGTGCGTTGATGAAAAAAACTAGTGTTCGCATGAAAGCTGCACAGTTTGTCTCATGCATGATCTGTATCGTTCTATCTGCTATTCATCGTCTTCTGGGTCTACCTTTTTCCCATGTCAGCATCTACTGAACTTCACGATTCGAGCCCATAAAGTCACGTTCCCTTATATTGAGGAGATTAATTCCGCAGTGATAACTTTTACTACATGAGTTACACATTTTTGATTTCCTGAAATCTCTAATTTATCAAATTTTTTCATATAAGAATTATTACAAGGAGAAAAAGTCGCCTTAAAAGTACAAGGTTTTAATTGAAGCAAAATGTCAGATCTGTGTTTAACGAAAAACAGATGAAAGAATGCGGGTTATAAAAAAACGATACTCACGTTTATTAAAACAATGATACGGAATCTACATTTAGTAGGTAAAGTACATAATGACAACTGTTGAGTTTCATTTGCTCACTATAACTGAGAACAAAAAAATGTAACAATTCACGTTTTGAATGGCAAATCGGCGTTTTTTTTTTTTGGTTAATGCTAAGGTGAACATATTTTTGAAATCCCATTCCGGGACGGAATAATTTTACTTCAATTTTCCACCAATAAAATTACATTTCTTCTTGCTGTCATTTTCAAGTGAATAATACATACATTTTAAAACATCTAATAATATAGACCTACAATACGCTATCAGGATAATCAGGAGATTAAAAAAAAAACAGTGATACTCACTTAAATTGAAGGTGAAACAGAGATGCTATACTTTTCAGATGAGTGAATTTTCTGTAAAATGTCCTTCTTTGTATGCAGCATCTTATAAAATTCGACACATGTTCCCTCATAGTTCACTTTGGTGATCAACATGGCTTTTAAAGTTTCAACACCTAGTTGTGTTTTATCATTTGTCCACAAACTGTTCATCAGAGAAAACGCTCGTTCTGTTGCAGCATTTGTTCCAGGTAGACACAAAAAGAACTCTGCCAACTTCAGAATATGTGAAACGGGCACATGATTGTTTCTGAAGTGGGAAGCTAGTTCAACCCAACGCTGCCCTGGTAATGTTTTATTAAGACTCCACTCACTAATTTTTTGTGAAGTAACGAACTGTTTCATGTAGACATATTCGTCATACATTTCATTTTCTGGAAAGTCGACTGAAGGCACTGTTTGACTCACTAATGATGAAGACTTCTCAATATCTTCCCAATTTGGTGTTCTGTTCAGCATTACCCAGCTGTAAGACTCTAGGTTTTGAAAATTATTTGCAGCCCATTTCTTCAAATAACTTAAAGCTGTTTCATAAAATGAAGAAACACTGGCGTTAAACTTTTTCACATCATCACGTGGAAATCCTTCCATTTCCAGCTTTTTAAGGATTATCTGAACTCTTGATGGCAAGAAGCCGTCTTCCAGCTTGGACTCCAAGATAGCTTTCAACCTATTGATGTTGTCAATGACTTCAAATACAGTGACCATCTGTCCCTCTACTTTCTGCACTGCTTCATGGAAAGAGGATGCCTGACTGTGAACCAAAATAAGCCATGCCTCAGACAGTGGGTTTTCAAAGAATTCCTGTATAAAAACTGGGCATCTGTCTTGAGATTGAAAATATGATTTTAGAGGCAGGAACATGTAAAGAACCCTTTCAACAGCAGGCAAGAGCGCAAGCCACCTAGTTTGTGCATAACCTAAAATCATCTGGAAGTCTGTGTCGACAAACTGACAAAACTCCTTGAGACTTTCAACTCTAACTGTGTATGATTTGAAGTACAGATACATTTTTGCAATAGTCATTTCAACATCAACAGGCAATACGTCTGCAGCTGCTCGAACAGTGTTGTGGAAAATATGGCAAGCACACCCAACACCTATCAAACTATGTCCAAGGGTTTCTTTCAGTTTTGTGAAAACATTGTTCTGTCCTTTTCTTTCAGCGCCCCCAAAATTAGAATTTGTGTTGTCTGCACATAATCCAACTACTTTCAGTTCTAAACCATTTTCAGTTAGACAGTCAATAAGAAAACTACTTACTATATCAGATGTTTCACCCGGCAATGACTTCAACTCTAATATTTTAACTTTCAGACCCTTATTGCGATCAAAGTATCTGACAAGCAAAGGAAAAATCTTGGTTTCTTTGTGGTTGGAGGCATCTGTCAGTATGGAGATAAATGTTACGTTTTCTAGGTCACATCTCAACTCGTTTAGAGCATGGGGTGTGAACACATTCCGAATAATAGCTTCTGTTTTCGTACGTGCACAAGCAAATTTTGGTTCTAAAGTTACCTGAAGCAATTTTGATGTGCAGTCCATAGATCTAAACGTGTGATTGTGCATCACTGTATGATATGCAAAGGCACCTTCTGTAGCAGCTAACTGTTCTTCTTTGTCACCAACCTGTTCAGCTCGAAAAAAAATGTGTCGACGACGAGCTTGATGCAGCAGTAGCGACGGCTCTCTTATGTTTATCACTATTTATGTGGCTCTTAATATCACCACGTCCACTATGGTTAATAGTAAACCCGGATGAACATATATTACATCTTACAGTGAAGTCTGATGACGATGTAGACTTTTTTTATTAAAAGGGTATTCCTTTTGTAAATCTTGATTAAAACTACAATTACGCTTCGGTGAAAAGTGAAAGTTAGTAACACAACGAATATATACGAGATTTAAAACTAGGAGCGCATTCTACTGTTTTGATATTAAACAAAATTGTCTACACAGCAACGGAATAATATTTTTTTTAATTGAAGAAATGTACGCCGTATACCAAAATGGCAAAATTGGTAAACGCTTGTGTCCCAAATTATTTTTTATCAAATCCGGTACAAAAGCTAAAAAAATTTGCCAAAATCGGGACAAAACCGGTACGGCAGCTAATCCGGGACAAAGGTTTAAAAAAATGTCAAATTCCGGGACTGTCCCGGACAATCCGGGACGAATGGTCACCTTATTAATGCACTCTTCCATTGGATGTCAATGGCGTTTATAGCTTTCATACGTTACCGTTTTAGGAAAGTAAAGCGCGTAAAGACTGGAATTTTCAATCTCGAAATATTTCCAAATTTCGCGGGATTCAAATAATTTGAAAAGCTTCGTGACTGCTACAATAATTTGTGAAAGCATTGTAACATTTATATGATCGTAGGCTGTAGTCGGTCAGTACGGAGATGATAATTATTGGGGAAATTGTTTTGTTCTCCAGAAGGTCAAGTGTACTCCAACGTTCGGACACAAAGATGGATCGACACAAAATTCAGGAAGTAACTCGAGTGTTGATGAAAGGACACATAGTACTTCTGGGTAAACAGCGAAGTAAACAATCTTACGATTATCATTATATGAAGGTTATGGTATCAGAAAGTTATTGTTAAATCTGCTATCAGTTTCCCATACTTTTAAATTTATTATAAGTATTAGGATAACGAAACTAAACAGGAAGCTGAAAGTTGTTTGCCGATTTATGAAATCGACAGTGCTGCACTCTGGGGGGACCATTAAGGTCTCATTACTTCTCAACAAATAACGAAAAGTGTGCACTGTTATTGTCACATTTTGTGTGCTCTTAGCTCCTTCCACAAATATTTTAGGTGAGAAATGTTGTTTTTCCTATTACCATTACTTATAACTATCCGTTATCTTTATTTTTTTTTACTACTGCTAGTAGTACTACTACCACTGTTATTACAATTACTACTACTGCTAATACTACAAACTACTACAACTATTACTACTATTATTACAACTACTACTATTACTACTACACATATACTCTACTACTACTACTACTACTTTTTTCACCCTTTCTACTCTGTTACTATTTCTTAAAATGCTTCTACTTCTTTCATACTTCTTCTTTATCTTTTACTACTATAAGTAAAAAAAAGTAAAGTACCCCCCGTTACGCCAAGTGGCGTATAGGGAAATATGGTGTTAGTGACCCTATATTTTACAGACCTTCAGCACATGATTTTTGGGGTAATGTGGTCGGTATTACGCCCGTGCTGCTTTTACTTTCCCAGAAAAAATCCGGTACCCATTTAAGGCTGGGTGAACCCGGAGCCGTCGGTTGGGATCGAACCCTACCCCTTGTCCGTAGTAGTCCAGTTCACTAACCACTGAGCTATCGCGGCTCCTACTAATTTTTTAGGGAATTAGTAAAACCCAGGTGTCCTCGCCAGGATTACGAACCCCGGCTGTTGCCGTGGTAAGCCAACCGCCTATCGATTGCGCTAACCGGACACCCTCTTTTACTACTATGATTACTACTATTACTATTACAATAGCTACTACTATTACTACAAGTAATTACTCTTCTCTTCGCCTACTATTACTACCATTACTCCTACTACTACTACTACCATTACTCCTACTACCTCTACTACTACTACTTCTTCTATTACTATTACTACTACCGATAATGATTCCTCTTTTGTGGTTTTTTTTCTCTATTATTATTACTACTAATATCAGTACTACTACGACTACTATCACTACTACTACTGCATCTATCAGTACTACTATAACTATTATCAGTTAAACCTCTACTACTACAGATATAAGTACTTCTACAACTACCATCTGTACTACTATCATTACTACTACTACTACTGCTATCCGTGCTACTACAACTACTATCAGTACTACTACCACTACTATCACAACTAGCATTACTACTGTACTACATATATTAGTATTACTACAACTAATATCAGTACTATTACCACTACTATCATTAGTACTACTACTGCATCTATCAGTATTACTACAACTACTATCAGTACTACTGTCACAATTATCATTACTAATACTACTATGGTTATCAGTACTACTACCACTACTATCATTACTACTACTAAAGCTATCAGTACTACAACAGTTATCAGTACTACTACCACTACTATCATTACTACTACAGCTATCAGTGCTACAACAATTATCAGTACTACTACTACCACTACTATCTTTACTACTACAGCTATCAGTACTATTACTACTGTCGACACTACAACTACTTCTATCAGTACTAATACAACTACAATCACAACTACTGCTTTCAGTACTTTATAACAACTGCTACAATCAGTACTACAACTACTACTATTACGTCTACTTCTACTACTATGAAGTCTACTACTGCTGCTTTCCGCTATCAGTACAACTACTACCACCACTACAATCAGTAATACTACTATCAGCACTACAATCAGTAATACTACTATCAGCACTACAATCAGTAATACTACTATCAGCACTACAATCAGTACTACTACTATCAGCACTACAATCAGTACTACTACTATCAGCACTACAATCAGTACTACTACTATCAGCACTACAATCAGTACTACTACTACTACTACCACCACTACTACTACTACCACCACTACAATCAATACTTTTACTAATACTTTATACCAGCAATGGTACTAATACTACTTTCTATCAGTACTAATACTACTTTCTATCAGTACAAATACTACAACCTATGCATATGTTTCATCTTCGTCTTCATTGTAATTACAATACTGTTGTAACATCTAAATCTGTTTCAAAATAATATTCTAGATGTTCCTACATTTCTTATTTTTCCATTCACATTTTAGATTTTTCTGACGTAATTCATTTTAAATAATTAGCGCTCACAAGTGGGTTTCGGTCAAATTTGAGGACAACAAACCCAACATAAATATCTATGACAATCTCTACAAGCCATAGACTAGCGCCAGCAGGTAATGGGAGATCGTTGAGTGTTTTGAAAATATAAATTACCCGGTGGAAGAAGTCTGCATTGCAAGTTTTCAATAGTCTGGCAATATCGTTAGTTTGTTTCTCTGTATTTAGAGCAATACAGACACACAGTCGAATTGGTAAGGCAGCTACGACTTTCTGCAAACTTAAAGAAAGGGCTTAGAGCAACACGAAACTAACAGTAAAGACCAAACTCTTAATATATCAAACTTGTGTGCTTAGCACACTATTATATAGACCTGAAGCCTGGACAACATACTCAAATCACGAAAAAATGACTAAATGTCTTCCACATGCGATGTCTCTGCAGAATAATGCACGTTAAATGGCAGGACAAAATAACCAAATTAACTGTCCTGCAACGTGCTGAGACCCCAACAATCATGTCGATGCTCAGAAGTCGAAGACTAAGATGGCTAGGGCACGTCCAGCGAATGGAAGACAAACGCATCCCCATGCAAATACTATATGGCGAACTAACACACGGAAAATACAAATCGGCAGACCTAAACTACGATACAGAGATATCTGTAAATCATCTGTAAATGACGTCATCTGTGAAAATGACTGGGAACATCTGGCAAGTGATCGCACATCATGGAGAGCATGTATAAGGAATAGTATAACATCATTTGAGACTGCGATAAGGCAAAACTTAAAAGCGAAAAGACTCATGAAAAAGGACAGAAAACCCTGTGGATCAATGGGCCTGACTTGTTCATTCTGTGGTCGTGTGTGTTTGTCAAACATTGATATAATTAACCACGAGAGAAGCTGTTCGACAAAAAACAAAACCTCAAAAAACACAATAGCCTCCACTAGACCGTCTGACAAGACGTAAAGGGCCATATATTTAGAACAATGCATGAACATAACTGTTGATGTGCAGTAGAATGATAGTTGATCGACTGATCATCCTAACTGCTCATTGGACAACTTCACAAGTGCCCCGATCCCCTTATTGCATCCACCGGCGTGTAAAGAACGACAACTCAGCTCTGTGTACATTCACCCATCTTCTTTGACTTCCTGTTTGTTGTCTAGTATAACCCATTTTGACGTGGGTGTTCTTGCAGTCTCTTTGTTGTCTAGTATAACCCATTTTGACGTGGGTGTTCTTGCAGTCTCTTTGTTGTCTAGTATCACCCATTTTGACGTGGGTGTTCTTGCAGTCTCTTTGTTGTCTAGTATCACCCATTTTGACGTGGGTGTTCTTGCAGTCTCTTTGTTGTCTAGTATAACCCATTTTGACGTGGGTGTTCTTGCAGTCTCTTTGTTGTCTAGTATCACCCATTTTGACGTGGGTGTTCTTGCAGTCTCTTTGTTGTCTAGTATCACCCATTTTGACGTGGGTGTTCTTGCAGTCTCTTTGTTGTCTAGTATCACCCATTTTGACGTGGGTGTTCTTGCAGTCTCTTTGTTGTCTAGTATCACCCATTTTGACGTGGGTGTTCTTGCAGTCTCTTTGTTGTCTAGTATCACCCATTTTGACGTGGGTGTTCTTGCAGTCTCTTTGTTGTCTAGTATCACCCATTTTGACGTGGGTGTTCTTGCAGTCTCTTTGTTGTCTAGTATCACCCATTTTGACGTGGGTGTTCTTGCAGTCTCTTTGTTGTCTAGTATCACCCATTTTGACGTGGGTGTTCTTGCAGTCTCTTTGTTGTCTAGTATCACCCATTTTGACGTGGGTGTTCTTGCAGTCTCTTTGTTGTCTAGTATCACCCATTTTGACGTGGGTGTTTCTTGCAGTCTCTTTGTTATCTAGTATCACCCATTTTGACGTGGGTGTTCTTGCAGTCTCTTTGTTGTCTAGTATCACCCATTTTGACGTGGGTGTTCTTGCAGTCTCTTTGTTGTCTAGGATCACCCATTTTGACGTGGGTGTTCTTGCAGTCTCTTTGTTGTCTAGTATCACCCATTTTGACGTGGGTGTTCTTGCAGTCTCTTCAAGCTTGTAGATTCACATTTATTGTCAGAGTCATTTATTCGCCCTGCCTTCTAGACACCTCTGATAATGTCAGCCGGTCCCCTACTAAAATCATTTTCATAAAAGATTTTAGTACAGCGAAAGGGAGCCGCGATAGCTTAGTGGTTAGTGAACTGGACTACAAAGGACAAAAGGTCGGGTTCATCCCACCAAGGAAACAATTCAGCAGTAGAGTGACAGTTTAACATCCCAGCAAGGAAACAATTCAGCAGTAGAGTGACAGTTTAACATCCCACCAAGGAAACAATTCAACAGTAGAGTGACAGATTAACATCCCAGCAAGGAAACAATTCAGCAGTAGAGTGACAGTTTAACATCCCAGCAAGGAAACAATTCAGCAGTAGAGTGACAGTTTAACATCCCACCAAGGAAACAATTCAGCAGTAGAGTGACAGTTTAACATCCCACCAAGGAAACAATTCAGCAGTAGAGTGACAGTTTAACATCCCAGCAAGGAAACAATTCAGCAATGGAGTGACAGTTTAACATCCCGCCAAGGAAACAATTCAGCAGTAGAATGACAATTAAATGTCCTGGCAACAAAACAATTCAGCGGTACAGTGACAGTTAAATATCTCTGCTTAGGAACAATTCAGAAAGAGACTTGGCAAGGAAAGAACAGCAGTAATATGAATATTTCGAGGGACACGTTCACAGTGGAGTTGGTACCTGATAATGGTAATTTAGAATCGTCACTTTAAATATGCCAAATACTACATTGATTTCTTGCTGACTTGACGAATTCCTGACAAATGAAGACGAATGTGTCTGAAGTAATTTAGCAACAACAACATAATAACGTCATTCTAAAAGTATTTAGAATTGTAAAGTTTTGAAATGTTTTTACCAGGAGAATGCAGTCAAACATACCCTACTTGTCACAGCCGCAGAAAAATGATGTCTGCCATTGTTTCATGTGTGGGGATACTTGTTGTGCTTATACTTTTTCTAGTAAATTAATGAGTAATGTGGTCAGAACAACGCCAGCTCCGTTTTTAAACGTTTAAACGCCAGTATTTATTACAATCCGAGAGATTCTGGCAAGGATGCCTCCTGTCTCCATTTCTCTTTCTACTGCCATAGATTGGATTATGAAAATAACTCAAAACAACAGAAATGGGATCCAGTGGTCACTGACCAAACAACTTGATGATTTAGACTTTGCTGATGACATAGCTCTCCTATCACACAGCCATCAACAGATGCAGGATAAAATGAGTATATTAGATGAGAGATCACAACAGCTAGGACTAAAGATTAATAGAGATAAGACCAATATTATGAGAATTAATGCAGTTGGCAATAACCATATAAAACTAGGAGAAATACCTCTACTAGACGTACAATCTTATATATATCTGGGCAGTAATATAGATAAAGAGGGAGGAACAGAAAATGATACCAAAATAAGGATATCAAAAGCAAGAGGAGCTTGCATTGCACTGGGAAACATATGGAAATCCAAAGAAATTAGGCTAAATACAAAAATAAAAATTTTCAACTCAAATGTTAAGTCGGTCCTATTATATGGCTGTGAAACATGGAGAATGACAAAATTGACAATCACGAAAGTACAGACTTTCATTAATGGATGCTTGCGCAGAATAAAGGGATGGAAATGGCAGGACAAAGTCACTAACGTGGAATTATGGAAATGTACCGGTCAAATACCAGTGGATAAAGAGATACAGCGAAGACGATGGCGATGGATAGGACACACACTACGGAAGCCAACTGAGAGTATTACACAACAGGCCCTTTTTTGGAATCCACAGGGGAAAAGACAAAGAGGAAGACCAAGGAATTCTTGGAGAAGACAGATAGAAGCAGAGATGAAGATGATGGGGAAGACATGGAATGATCTTAAAAGAATGGCAAAAAACAGAACGACTTGGAAAGTGTTTGTTGAAGACCTATGCTCCACCAGGAGCTAAAAGGTAAAAGAGAAGAGAGAAGGAAACAATTCAGCAGTAGAGTGACAGTTTAACATCCCAGCAAGGAAACAATTCAGCAGTAGAGTGACAGTTTAACATCCCACCAAGGAAACAATTCAGCAGTAGAGTGACAGTTTAACATCCCAGCAAGGAAACAATTCAGCAATGGAGTGACAGTTTAACATCCCGCCAAGGAAACAATTCAGCAGTAGAATGACAATTAAATGTCCTGGCAACAAAACAATTCAGCGGTACAGTGACAGTTAAATATCTCTGCTTAGGAACAATTCAGAAAGAGACTTGGCAAGGAAAGAACAGCAGTAATATGAATATTTCGAGGGACACGTTCACAGTGGAGTTGGTACCTGATAATGGTAATTTAGAATCGTCACTTTAAATATGCCAAATACTACATTGATTTCTTGCTGACTTGACGAATTCCTGACAAATGAAGACGAATGTGCCTGAAGTAATTTAGTAACAACAACATAATAACGTCATTCTAAAAGTATTTAGAATTGTAAAGTTTTGAAATGTTTTTACCAGGAGAATGCAGTCAAACATACCCTACTTGTCACAGCCGCAGAAAAATGATGTCTGCCATTGTTTCATGTGTGGGGATACTTGTTGTGCTTATACTTTTTCTAGTAAATTAATGAGTAATGTGGTCAGAACAACGCCAGCTCCGTTTTTAAACGTTTAAACGCCAGTATTTATTACAATCCGAGAGATTCTCATCATCATGTGCTACACCGCTGTGTAGGGGTTGGCGTAGGCGATCATGTCCTTCCAGAATCTTCTATCCACCGTGCCTCGTATCAATTCTGCTGTGGACTGTTTACATTGCCATGACACCAAGATAGTATGTTCTCTCTTTTTATCTGCGATCTCTCTTTACCCGTATTTTTCCATTTGTAACCAAGTATTCCAACTTTCCTCTTTTCATGATGTGCAAAAAAAATATTGATTGTTTCTTTCTGATGTTTTTAGGAGCTCCCTTTTTTAGGAGCTGAGAGATTCTAGACTACAATGGGTAACAGTATTCTCTAAAGTTGTTGGGAGGGGGAGTGTGTTCGGTATCACTACATTGGTCTCACACTTGAGACGTAAAGGTCAAGGTAAAGTACGAGACTTGAACCGGCGTCTTAGCACACGAGTTTTCACCCATATGTGCTCGGCCGCCTATCCAGAAGTGTTCGGAGACTTCTGGATAGTGTCGCTTCAAGCATCGAAACTCACAATGCGAGACGTCATTCCTCACCTTCCCAAAGTAATACCCTGGTACCCATTTTTACCAGCGGCTGGGTCGACCGCAGGGGTGTTTTTTTTCCAGCCATGAGTACAACTTACACTGCTTCCAGCGGGAATCGAACACAGGTTGTCCGAACGTCGGTAGCTTAGTCGGGTGGTTTTCCCAATTAGGCTACCGAGGCCCTCAACCAGTGCCTAGTCACCAGATCAGTGCTATAGAATGTAATTCACAAACTGTTGGGGGTAGATCTTCTCACACGCCTCGTGTAGAAAGACTATTTTTTCATTGTTTGTTTATATTCAGACTTTAAGCAATCACCGTGTTCTACTTCCCCCAGTGATTGTCTACCCTTTCATTACGATCTGTTTGTGTCTTGTATATTTAAAACGATCTTGTTTTTTGTTGATAGAAAGAGAAATAATCTTGTTACGCCACGTAGAGATGTATAGGGAACATGATGTTTGTTCCTATATTTTATTATAGATTCTCGAAGCATTTTTTTTACAGTGTGGTCGGTAATACGCCACCACGGCTATTATTTTCCTGTAAAATCTGGTACTGATTGAAGGCTGAAAACCATCTATCCTGGAGGTAGTAAACACCAAAGAGTAGGTATCATCTTGGATGCAGAAAGAACAAAAACAGTGAAAGGCTTTCATTTTATTATTCTTCCTCTTCCACTTTTTCTTTCTCTTATTTTCTCTTGTTCCTACTTATTCGCTTCTTTCTTCTGTTCTTCCTTTTTCTCGTTCGTGCTGAAGATGTTTATTGTGTCGTTATACAAAGAGATTAGAGACAATTGTATGTTTACAGTTTTCGGGAAAATCCACAAACACACAGATCAGAGACAATTATGTGTTACAGCTTTCGGAGAAATCCACAAACACACAGATCAGAGACAATTATGTGTTACAGCTTTCGGAGAAATCCACAAACACACAGATCAGAGACAATTATGTGTTACAGCTTTCGGAGAAATCCACAAACACACAGATCAGAGACAATTATGTGTTACAGCTTTCGGAGAAATCCACAAACACACAGATCAGAGACAATTATGTGTTACAGCTTTCGGAGAAATCCACAAACACACAGATCAGAGACAATTATGTGTTACAGCTTTCGGAGAAATCCACAAACAAACAACAAAAAATTGCAGAGAAAAATATAACCCCGAACTAGGGTCAACCTCGTACTCCGCGACATAGCCCCGCGTCACAAAAGACTTGCATTTCAGCACATAGCAGTTAAGCAACCTAAGAAAGTTACTATCACTTGTCTTTCATACGTGACATAAGGTGACAAAGGATGACTGCTGTTATCTGCATTTTGTTGTTGCTTGTTTATCTCTCTCCTCGGAAGTTTCCTTAATTTTTTTCATAATGTCCTGGCTCATTATTCGCTTTATAGCGTTGCTTCTCAGTTTTTTGGCTGATCCTTGTATTTTGTTAATATTATCATGTGATATATTCGACCTCTGGGCACAATATCTTTTCAAAAATCAAGTTTGCCCTCATATGTCTTTCCGACTCTCTAAACCCTGGGCAGCTCGGAATAAATATGTAATGGAAAAGTGTATATATATATATATTGCGTTCGCCAGCTTTTACCTCTGACGAAGTTCCTAGAGACTAAGAACTGAATTTTGCGTGTTAATCCGTTTTTCTCTGGCAGCCGTGTGCACAGGGGTCCCTCGCCACACTGGCAGATAATTCCATCTTCGGAGGTACTCATATTTTTTTCGTGGATGAGTAATTGACGTTTCAAGCCGGGCCTCGCTGCTGAGACCAGGGTGGTTGCCACAGAGAGAAATCATAAATAAAATTCCCATCCAAAGTATATATACATAAATATATGTAAATGTATCATGGAAAAATGCATCTGGGGAAATTTTGGTTTCGATTCCACCAGTTAAGATTTGTATTTATGAATTCTCTGTGCGGCGAGAGACCCCTGTGCTATACGGATGCCATGAAAAATGGATTAACACGCACAATTCAGTTCCTAGTTTCTAGGGACATGTCAGAGGTCAAAGTTGGCGAAGGCATTATATATATATAATCTTGGCCAGCTTTGTTTTACAGAACCTATTGCCAATTATGAGTCGATGATGTATCAGCTAATTATCTGCGTCAAGGTCCACACTCTTACATTGACATGAGTCATGTAAAACGATTCCTATTATTTTATGTGCTTGGTTTGATTGCTGCAGCGAGACAACTTGACGATTGCTCCATCCGACGAGGAGCAGACATGAAATCACGTTCCGGAATGATTCCCAACAAATCTTTTGTCCCACCCTTAATGATTGGTCAGCGAGGAAACATGTACGCGCATGCGGGAGATTGTTCACAGACAGAAATCAATAGCACATTTGCATGGGACTACTAGAATGTCGGCGTAATATTTCTCTTTTATGTTGGAATATTCATTTTTGTTGCAATGATCGTAGGGTTTTGTCAGAATGAGTGACCTTGTCTCAGCTTCCCAGGTGGTACTTGGCACGCCATTAGTCTAGTTGAACTATGATGCTATAACACGTGATATTATTGCCTTATCCATCGTCATATTTATGATTAATATGGTGATCGTCATGTTTTCTAGTCGTCAAACTAGGGTCGTCCCTATTCTTGGTGAGATTTCTCAATCTCAATCGACTAGTTGATGCCAGCTATCTTTGCCTCTCTTTCGGAAGTAATATTCCTTGAGGTTGATTCCTTGATTAGACAAGAACAGAACAGAGAATTGAAGCCTTTGAAATGTGGATATATAGAAGAATAGGTAGAATTGGATGGAAGGAAAAGAAAACAAACGACGAGGTCTTAAAACAACTAAAAATGAAAAGAGAACTTCTGAACACAATTAGAACAAGACAAATGCGATTCTTAGGCCATGTTAAAAGACACAACAGCCTACTGAAAGTAATCCTGGAGGGGAAAATACAAGGTAAAAGAGGCAGAGGCAGACCAAGATTAACATGGACGAGTAACATCAAAAGATGGACAAATCAACCGATGAAACCTGCACCATCAAAGCAAGAGATAGAGCAAAATGGCGCTCCATGGTAGCCACCTTCGTTGCGGAGACGGCACTCAATGATGATGATGATTCCTTGAGGGCAGCCTTGTTTCTTTTTTTTCCTGTTGTTTTCCATATGAAGGCTTGCTTCGTTAATCTCTTATTATCTCTCCTCACCACATGGCCGACACATGCCCACCATCTATTGTTCTGATTATCAAATGAATTGGTTGTATGGCCATTTCTCTCTTTCCGCACTATTTTACAATTCATTTCCTTGTATGCAAAGTCTATGTGGGTGCGGTAAGCACAGTGCTAATTCGCCCAACATCACCATATTAAGTCAAGTATTTATTTTCAGAAACGAGAAGAATCGTGAAGTTGTTCTTGTTTCATAAAAAAAAAACCTCCTGTTTAGATGGAAACATAAACTTATGGTCAGTGATATCTGTGCTGTCATCATTTTGTCAATTGAACGCTAAACTTCTTGTTGGCTTTCTTTTAATTTAACCAGAATATTCATGATGGACGTTCGGTGCTGACGCAAGGAGTCTCCCTGTTAGTGACAACAATACAGATACACGTCTTCCTTTCCACCCAGGGGAGAAGGCAGAACACGAATATTTGGCTTTGGTCACAGCTGGAGGAGCGGGGGGATGGGGGGGGGGGGGGTACTGCAGGTCATTGTGCTTTAAAAGATACGGAGATGTGCAACGGTAGATATGCTATAACATTATCCATTTCCCTGGTTGTATAGCTTTCTGGGTGTCGTTAGTTGTATAGCTTTCTGGGTGTCGTTAGTTGTATAGCTTTCTGGGTGTCGTTAGTTGTATAGCTTTCTGGGTGTCGTTAGTTGTATAGCTTTCTGGGTGTCGTTAGTTGTATAGCTTTCTAGGTCTTGCTGGTTGTATAGCTTTTTAGGTCTTGCTGGTTGTATAGCTTTCTAGGTCTTGCTGGTTGTATAGCTCTCTAGGTCTTGCTGGTTGTATAGCTTTCTAGGTCTTGCTGGTTGTATAGCTTTCTGGGTGTTGCTGGTTATATAGCTTTCTGGGTGTTGCTGGTTGTATAGCTTTTTGTGTGTCGCTGGTTGTATAGCTTTCTGGGTGTCGCTAGTTGTATAGCTTTCTGGGTGTTGCTGGTTGTATAGCTTTCTAGTTGTTGCTGGTTGTATAGCTTTCTGGGTTCTTGCTGGTTGTATAGCTTTATGAGTGTTGCTGGTTGTATAGCTTTCTGTGTGTCGCTGGTTGTATAGCTTTCTGGGTGTTGCTGGTTGTATAGCTTTCTGGGTGTTGCTGGTTGTATAGCTTTCTGGGTGTTGCTAGTTGTATAGCTTTCTGGGTGTTGCTGGTTGTATAGCTTTCTGGGTGTCGCTAGTTGTATAGCTTTCTGGGTGTTGCTGGTTGTATAGCTTTCTAGTTGTTGCTGGTTGTATAGCTTTCTGGGTTCTTGCTGGTTGTATAGCTTTATGGGTGTTGCTGGTTGTATAGCTTTCTGTGTGTCGCTGGTTGTATAGCTTTCTGGGTGTAGCTGGTTGTATAGCTTTCTGGGTGTTGCTGGTTGTATAGCTTTCTGGGTGTTGCTAGTTGTATAGCTTTCTGGGTGTTGCTGGTTGTATAGCTTTCTGGGTGTCGCTGGTTGTATAGCTTTCTGTGTGTCGCTGGTTGTATAGCTATCTGGGTGTCGCTAGTTGTATAGCTTTCTGTGTGTTGCTGGTTGTATAGCGTTCTGGTTGTTGCTGGTTGTATAGCTTTCAAGGTGTTGCTAGTTGTATAGCTTTCAGAGTTTCGATAGTTGTATAGCTTTCAGCGTGTCACTAGTTGTGTTGTTTTCTGAATGTCCCTAGTTATTTAGTTTCCGAATGTCGCTAATTTGCCTTCTGGTTGTCGCAATTTGTGTAACTTTTTAGATCTTGCTAGCTTTTTATACCTCTATACACTGCTAGCCGTACAGCTTCTGCTATTGGCATGACTCATTCGTTCCATTTGCATATCACTTATTTTATTTTGTGTGAGGTTACCTTTAGCAGTATCTCTATAAAGTAACAGTTAGTAAAGGTAAAGTACGAGACCTGAACCAGCGTCTTAGCACGCGAGTTTCCACCCATATGTGCTCGGCCGCCTATCTTAGCACGCGAGTTTCCACCCATATGTGCTCGGCCGCCTATCTTAGCACGCGAGTTTCCACCCATATGTGCTCGGCCGCCTATCTTAGCACGCGAGTTTCCACCCATATGTGCTCGGCCGCCTATCTTAGCACGCGAGTCTCCACCATATGTGCTCGGCCGCCTATCCAGAAATATTCGGAGATTTCTGGATAGTGTCGCTTCAAGCATCGAAACTTACGATGCGAGGCGACATTCCTCACCTTCCCAGAGTAATACCCTAGTGCCCATTTCTTCCAACGGCTGGGTCGTCCGTGGGGGTATTTTTTTTTAATATAACCACGAGTACAATTCACACTGCTCCCAGCGAGAATCGAACACGGGTTGTCCGAACGTCGGTAGTCCAGTCGGGTGCTTTTCCCATCTAGGCTACCGAGGCCACCAAAGTAACAGTTACTGATAAGTAACGAAAAAACCTCCCTATTGGTTCTTTACGTGCACCTGAACCGACCCCTATATTGTAAAAGCTCATGTTGCAAGCCTCCGTACCGTTACTCTGTATAATCAATCAACACTAAATGTATTCATTACTAATCCTTATGAAATGAGGTGACCAACATGCATAAACTAAATCAACCGACCTGTACAATAACAGCGCCATATTATCAATACACAAATATCGATACATTGCTATTTATGAACAGGTTGCGATAGGCCTGTGCAAGGCTGTCGGTGTAGTAGTGTTTATAGTTCATGACACATAAGCTCAACCAGGAAGCTGTTATAGAGAGTCGATACATAGACTGTTCTTCCTCACGATACGCTCTATAGCACTGAAGTGCCCACGTGTTTCTACTTTGCAGTTCTCTAAGAAGATGTAGTAACATCTCTGTAATGTTTTATTTTTAACGTGACTCTACTTAACATCTTTATACGGCTCAATCTTTACCAAGACTTTACTTCACATCTCTATAAGGTTATATCTTTAACGTGACTACCTCACAACATCTCTATAAGGTTATATCTTTAACGTGACTCTGCCTTTCTACATTTCTACATAGTTGTAGCTATATTCGTGCCATTACTTCACGACATCTCTACATAGTTGTAGCTATATTCGTGCCATTATTTCACGACATCTCTACATAGTTGTAGCTATATTCGTGCCATTACTTCACGACATCTCTACATACTTGTAGCTATATTCGTGCCATTACTTCACGACATTTCTACATAGTTGTAGCTATATTCGTGCCATTACTTCACAACATTTCTACATAGTTGTAGCTATATTCGTGCCATTATTTCACGACATCTCTACATAGTTGTAGCTATATTCGTGCCATTACTTCACGACATCTCTACATAGTTGTAGCTATATTCGTGCCATTACTTCACGACATCTCTACATACTTGTAGCTATATTCGTGCCATTACTTCACGACATTTCTACATAGTTGTAGCTATATTCGTGCCATTACTTCACAACATTTCTACATAGTTGTAGCTATATTCGTGCCATTATTTCACGACATCTCTACATAGTTGTAGCTATATTCGTGCCATTACTTCACGACATCTCTACATAGTTGTAGCTATATTGTGCCTTTACTACACTTTTAGCTGTCCGTAATATTCTTAACATTCTTCTATAAAACCACATTTCTGAAGCGTCCAAAGTTCTTCTAGTCTGTTGTCTGATTGTCCAGAATTCACATCAATAACTCAAGGCTAGACACAACACAGAAACACCCTTTTTCTTCTTTTCATTGACAAAAAAGGATTGTATAATATATATCTCATTCTTTGTAACGAACCCTATGCATGAGCTTTTCTGCACCTCACTTCAGTTGTACATTTGCTATCGAAGTCTGAAGAATAAATTAAAACATGAAAGAAAATATAGTATGTAAATGTTACATAATAAAATGAAAACTGCATTTACTGTAACTTCGTGAGGAGCGGTTATGTCCCGTGTGGCCGGTGGAGAAATGGAGAAAGGTTACAGTGTTATAACGTGAGTGCCCTTCCATAATTACATACCATAACTGCACTTCTAGGTTATATGCCTCTCTTCTGTCACTTAACACTTCGGGTTTAAAGCACTGGTTCACGTTCTTTCTATTCTACGGAGGTATAAATGTACCGCTTTCATGCTTGGCAAAAAAATCACTTTCCGCCTAAATTATCAATGCTGCAACCTTCTTTGCTTCCAGGCTCTTCTGTCATCATCATCATCATCATCAAGTACCGGGCCTGCTGGCGTAGGTGATCATGTCTCTCCACAATTTTCGATCTCGACAGTTACTTATCATTTCTGTTGTTGACCTTCTGCCAAGCCATTCCCTTAAGCTGTCTGGTATTTTTTCTCTTTGCTTCCCTCTATCTCTTCGTCCCTCAATTTCCCCAGTTGTTACAATATATTCCAGTTGTTCTCTTCTCATTACATGGCCAAAAAATTATGATTATTTCTTCCTAATATTGGAATTAGCTCTCTTTTTGTTTTGGCCTCTTTCTGTGACACTGAAGTCAAAACAAATGGATTATATGCATGCTTCATAAACCACACCAAAGCTTTTGATAGAGTACACCACAAACAGGGAGCCGCGATAGCTCACTGGTTAGTGAACTGGACTACAAAGGACAAGGGGTAGGGTTCGATCCCTACCGACGGCTTCCGGTTCACCCAGCCTTAAATGGGTACCGGGTTTTTTTCTGGATAAGTGAAGCTGCACGGGCGTAATACCGACCACATTACCCCAAAAATCATGTGCTGAAGGTCTGTAAAATGTATGGTCACTAACACCATATTTCCCTATACGCCACTTGGCGTGATGGGGGTAGTTTACTTTTTTTTTTTTTACACCACAAACAACTTATAGAATGCCTAAAAGAGATACATCTAGATGACATGGACATACGACTAATATGTAATCTATACTGGGAGAAAAAAGAAATAATAATATATAACAAAGAGAACTACATCCATTGACATAAAAAGAGGAGTAGGACAGGGATGCATCATATCACCAAGCTTGTTCAATCTATACACTGAGCAAATCTTTAAAAACATCACTGAGATGCCAGGCCTACAAATTAATGGAAAGATAATCAATAACCTAAGATATGATGACGATACTGTACTCATCATCATCATCATCGTGTGCCGTACCGGTTGGCGATTGTGTCCTTCCACAATCTTTTTATCCACAGTGCATCGTCTGAGTTCTGTTGTTAACTGTTTTCCATGCCATGACACCAAGCTATCCAGTATTTTCTCTCTTTGTCGTCCGCGATCTCTCTTTCCTTTTATTTTGCCAGTTGTAACCAAGTATTCCAACTTTCCTCTTCTCATGATGTGCCCAAAAATGTCGATTGCTTCTATCTGATGTTTTTTAAGAGCTCCCTACTTCTGTTTTCTTACTATTCAGACTGAGACCTTTCTTGTTGCTTTCTTTTACTATTATATCTATCATTTCTTGTAGCTCATTCTCTGTCTCTGCTATTAAGACTGTGTTATCCGCATATCGTAAATTATTTAGGTTGTGACCGTTGACTTCAATTCCTTTTTTGCCTACTATTGATCTTATAATATGTTCGCTGTAAAGTGAAAACAAATCCGGCGACAGAACACAGCCTTGTCTGACTCCTTGTTTTATAAATTGAAATTGTCCTGTTTGGTTGTTAATTCATATAGCTGCTGTTTGTTGCCAGTACATGTTTTTTATGATTCGCAGATCCTTGCCATCAATGTTTAATTTTTCCAGCATATTGATTATTTTCACATGCTTTACTTTGTCAAATGCTTTCGTGTAGTCTATAAAGCACATATATAGATCTTTCTTTACCTCTATAGATCTGTCTATCAATGTTCTTAAGATGTATATTGCATTATTGGTGCCCTTTCCTTCCACAAATCCACATTGTTCCTTACTTATTTCTGGTTTTATTTTGTTCCTTACACGTCTCATGATTATTCTTAGTAATATTTTAGTCATATGGCTCATGAGACTAATAGTGCGATGGTCTTCACAATCAGTGGCGCCTGACTTCTTCGGTATGGCTACAAAGATAGATTTTAGTAGATCTTCAGGTATGTGTCCAGTGTTATATATGTCATTGAGTAGTTTTGTTATGACTTGTACTCCCAGCTCTCCTAATGCATTTATCTCTTCGATTGTATATTGTCGTGACCTGGAGTTTTGCCTCTTTTCATGTGTTGAATTGACGTCCTCCACTTCACTCTGCATTATTGGTGGTCCTGTGTCTTCATTTGAATTGTTTAATTCTGGTCTTTCATCATCATAGAGTTGACTGATATATTCCGTCCATCTTTTCGTTGTCTTCTCCTGTCCCATTATATTTCCTTCCTTTGATTTCACACATCCTGAAACTTTGACTTCTTTTCTTCCTGTTAATTCATTTAAATTATTGTGCATAAATTTTGAGTCTTTCTTTTGGTTTTTTTTTTCCATTTCTTCACATTTCTGTTTTAACCATCCTTCCTTAGCTTCTTCTGAATTTGTTTTGGGTCACTTTGTGCAATATTTTGTATGTCCGTTCTTCTTTCTTAAGTTTTCTTCTTTTGTCCATTAATTGTAATATTTCTTCTGTCATCCATTTCATTTGTTGATTCTTTTAGTCACTGGTATTACTTCTTTTGATGTTTGTTGAATCGATTGTTTGAGCATTTCCCACTGTTCCTGGATGTCCTGTATTTTCTCAATAGCATTATATCAATTTTGTACTATCGTGCTGTACTTATCACTCATCTGTTTATCTACTCTTAGCATATCTAGTTCTAATTGTATATTTCTTGGTGATTTGTGTGCCTTCCGCAGTTTTATTCTTATTTTTCCAACTACTGATACATGGTCATTATTGCAATCTGCTCCTGGCCTTGTTTTAATAGATGTTAACCAATTTCTGAATCTTCTCTGTACCAGTATAAAATCAATTTGATTGTGTACTTTTTTTGTCTGGACTTTGCCATGTCCATAGTCGCCTAGGGTGTTGTTTGAACCAGGTGTTACCTATAATCATTTCATGTGTCTTTGCCATGTCCATAGTCGCCTAGGGTGTTGTTTGAACCAGGTGTTACCTATAATCATTTCATGTGTCTTTGCCATGTCCATAGTCGCCTATGGTGTTGTTTGAACCAGGTGTTACCTATAATCATTTCATGTGTCTTTGTCCAATCTATCAATCTATGCCCTCCACCATTCGTCTCTCCAAGGCCATGCCCCCCCCCCGCCAATCACATTTTGCACTTTAGCTGTTCCTACCTTTGCTTGTAAATATAAAGTCGTGGTTTGTCATGATTATTCCAGGCAATATAGGAAGGTAGTTTGCCATTCCTTTCCTTCTTGGCAGTGACTGTACTATTCGGAGATCGCAGCCATTGTCTCTACTGTACTACTAGCAGACAATCCTAAAGGTCTACAACATTTACTTAATTAAATAAACATGACAAACAAAAAATATGGACTAGATATGAATATCAAAAAGACTAAAACTCTGATCATAAACAAAGAAAATACTCAAAACCCACAAGTGGATATTAAAATTTAAGGAATAGACCTGGAGACAATTTAGAACTACAACTACCTTGGACATACTATAACCAGTGATGGAAAATGTACAACTGAAATAAACAAAAGAATTGGAATGGCAAAAAATAATTGTAATGTCATGAAGAACATATATCTATTGACCTTTCGAGCCGTTGCCGGCCCGTAGGGCGTAGACCAAGATACACCTTCTCCTATATGAATTTTTGTTCTAGCAGTTTTCTTTTAAAGATATTTTATCAAATCTCACCATCTGTCTCTGTTCTGTGCCAGCAGTTTAATCTCATTGAGGGAGCCGACTCCTGCTGCTCTTGCC
Organism: Megaustenia siamemsis; assembly: GCA_032433765.1. NCBI lineage: Eukaryota > Metazoa > Mollusca > Gastropoda > Stylommatophora > Ariophantidae > Megaustenia > Megaustenia siamemsis. Next base: position 30,969,927 of record JAVIAB010000108.1, on the reverse strand, counting down.
TCTCTCATCAATGTTCTTCTCAGTGTCTCCCTGGGTCTTCCTCTTTTTCTTTTACCTGTTGTTTCCCATATGAGGGCTTGCTTTGCTATTCGATTATTATCTCTTCTCATCACATGTCCAACGTATGACCATCGTCTTTTCTTTATTACTGAAGATATTAGTGGTTGATTGGCGATTTCTCTAATTTCCTCGTTTGTTTTGAATTCGTTCCATGCTATACCAAGTATTTTCCTTAGACATTTATTTTCGAATGCGTTCAACTTTGTTTCTATATCTCTTGTTGTTTTCCAGCTTTCACACGCATACGTAAGGGTTGATAGTACATTTGATTTGAATAGCTTAAGTTTTGTTTGTGCTAATGAGTTTTGATTTCCACAACTTTTCAAGGCTTCTGAAAGACATTGCTGCTTTAGCTATTCTGATTCTAATTTCTTTGCTCGTATCTCCTTCTCGATCAATGTGACTTCCAAGATAGATAAAGTGATCGATCTCTTCTACTGGTTTGTTTTCCATGTATATTTTGTCACTTGTTGGAATTAAACTTTTCATGACTTTAGTCTTTTCAGGATTGACCTCAAGCCCAATTTTGCTGGCTATTGATGATAGTTCATTTGTGTTTTCCTGCATCGTTTTTATCTGGCTGCTGATGAGAACTATGTCATCAGCAAAGTCGAGGTCCTCCAAATGGTCTCCTTGTATCCATTCGATGCCTTTATTACCAGTGCAGCATTTCTTCATTATGAAGTCCATAACAATTCCAAATAACAAGGGCGATAAAATACATCCTTGTTTAACCCCAGTTTCTATTGGGAAACATTCGCTCAGTCCTTCCTCTGTTCGAACTGCACATGTGTAACCATCATACATGTCTTTGATAATATTTATGATTTTTGATGGTAAACCATATTGCTTCAGAATTTTCCACAAAGAATCTCTATGAATACTATCAAATGCTTTTTTGAAGTCGATGAAGTTAAGAACAAAAGGTTTTTGCTTTTCAATGTGTTCCTCCAATATAAGTCGTAGAGTGAAAATGTGGTCAAGACAGCTTCTCTGTTCTTTATAAAGAACATACTAACATCAAAACAAATAACACCAGGGCTAAAACTAACAATAGCAAAATGTTACACCTTCTCAATATTCCTATATGGTGCAGCAACATGGACATTAGACAAGAAAACAGAACATAGAATTGAAGCCTTTGAAATGTGGACATATAGAAGAATAGGTAGAATTGGATGGAAGGAAATGAAAACAAACGATGAAGTCTTAAAACAACTTAAAATAAAAAGAGAACTACTAAGCACAATTCAAACAAGACAAATGCGATTTTTGGGGCATGTTAAAGGACACAATAGCCTACTGAAAGTAATCCTGGAGGGGAAAATACAAGGTAAAAGAGGCAGAGGCAGATCAAGACTAACATGGACGTGTAACATTAAAAGATGGACAAATCAGCCTATGACAACCTGCACCATCAAAGCAAGAGACAGAGAAGAATGGCGCTCCCTGGTAGCCAACCTTCGTTGCGGAGACGGCATTCGATGATGGTGACTGTCAATTGTCACACCTAGCAGTGAATTGTCACACCTAGCAGTGAATTGTCACACCTAGCAGTGAATTGTCACACCTAGCAGTGAATTGTCACACCTAGCAGTAAATTGTCACACCTAGCAGTGAATTGTCACACCTAGAGAGCTATTTTGTGTGATCTATGCTCGTGTTGGCCCGAGAGGAACCTGATTTCAGGAGTGATCCAGTGTTAGCGTCTTCATCTACCTGTTATCACTGTTACCATCTACCTGTTATCACTGTTACCATCTACCTGTTATCACTGTTACCATCTACCTGTTATCACTGTTACCATCTACCTGTTATCACTGCGTGTATTTCGTCTACTTATTACCTGCTATATTGGTTTTATAGTTCAAGTTTTCTACTCGCGCCAGTCTGCGATTTTTACAAATATTTAAACCAGTGGTGGCCAACTTGAGGTTGCCCGAGGGCCGGATTAAAGCCAAGGCCAAGACCCGCGGGCCACACTTAAGAATATCGTCAAAAATGACAGTAGGGACCTATGCGATATAGTAATATATAAATAATGCTTGCACTTTGACTACATATTTGATTTGTAACAAATCCATTAATTATTCATTTTAAAATTACCTTTAATGTCTCAGTGCGACGATTGTGACTTGTCACAGCTTTCCACCAGAGATTTGAAGTCCACTTCCATTTTTGACGTGGCGATTCGGAGAGTATGGGACAATGTCGAATCGGTCATTCTGTTCCTGGTCTTAGATTTAATTAACTTCATGGAAGAGAATGTTGTCTCGCAGAGATATGTGCTGCCGAATATAGAGCACATCTTTAGTGCCCATTTTCTCAGACACGGGTAACGTTCATTTGGTAGCAATTTCCAGAAGTCAGCTCCTAATGCCTTTACATTACTGAGGAAGGGGTCACACTGAAGGTCACACAACTCTAGTTGAAGATCTGATGGCTGGCACTCCACTGTGCACTTAATTGGGTTATTAAAAAGTTCCGTTTGCGGACGAAACATTTCAAAATCTTGAAATCGTCGATCAAATTCACAAATCAAATGTTCAATGTCAGCTGCGTACTTACTGAAGTTTGCACTTTCTATCTCTGACAACAACTGCTTACAACTTGAAAAATGGAACAGATCATTTTTTGCAAAGAAAGTCTAAATAGATTCAGCTTCTTTTTAAAACCATCAACATATCCCATCAATTGAAAAATGGTTTGCTTTTCCCCTTGTAGCTGCAAATTCAATATGTTCAAATGTTGTGTGATGTCTGTGAGATATGCCAGATTATGAAGGAAATTAATGTCTTTGAGTGCATGTTGAAGATCAATGGAGCATGGTAAGTTCTCTCGCAGGAAGTCATAAATGTCATTCTTCAGTTCAAAAAATATTATTAAACATTTCCCTCGACTAAGCCATCTTACTTCTGTATAAAGCAGGAGATCACCGTAGCTAGAATCTACTTCCTCTAAAAATGATAAAAACTTCCTGTGATTTAAAGACTGGTGTCCTCCTCTTATCAAATTTGTTATTTCACAACAGTAGCCATGGTGTCTTTTAGATTTATGGACTTTGCACAAAGGGCCTCTTGATGAATTATGCAATGCAATGTAGGTACGTTAATTTTGTTTTGCTTTAGAAGTCCAACAAAACCAGTATTTGAACCAATAAAAGCTTTGCAACCATCAGTACACACTGCAGACAACTTTCCAAAACCACCTACTTCATCTACGGCACTATGAACTGCAGAAAATATGTCTGTCCCTCTACAAGTGTCATGCAAAGAGCAAACTTTCAACAATTCTTCAATAACAGTAAAATCCTCCTGGATAACTTTACAAAATAAGAAGCTGGCAAGTGTCAGTGATGTCAGTACTTTCATCAATCGCGAGCGAAAAATATGAGCAGTTTTTAATACAAGATTTTAAACTTTGAGACAGTTGCAGACTGATGTCTTCTGTTCTTCTGGCTACAGTTTGTTTTGAAAGAGGCACAGATTCAAATTCTTTGGCTATTTTTCTTGACCGAATGCCTTTGCCATTTGAATCGCACATTTCTTCACAAAATTTCCGTCAGTAAAGGGTTTTTAGATTTTGCAAGCTCATAGGTAACTGTATATGATGCAATGATCGATGACTCTTTAATTTTATTGCCCTTTGTATACATACTTTGCTGTTGATTCAACTTTGTCTTCAGCTGTTCAACCAAAAGCTTCCTAGCTTCAATGCTATGTTTCTCATAGATGTTTTGATGATGTGTGGCATAGTGCCGTTTTAAATTATATTCCTTCAAAACGGCTAACACTTGAACGCAAATTAAGCACTGAGGTTTACTATCCTTATTGAAGATGAACAAATAATCTAATTCCCATTCAGGTTTAAATATGCGATTTTCACAATCAACTTTTCTACGTTTTAACATGATTTCATACAAAATCTCACATCAAAGTTAAAAGTCACAGAATGTTGGTCCACTATCGAAAATAAGTCCAGATTTGACAGTTATACACAGACTTGTGTTTGACAATGAAATCAAAAGATTGTGACCAAATAAACACGTTGCAGTCATTTTATGGACAAGACAAGACGATGGGATCAAAGGGAATGAAGGCGAACAGTGAAACATTTTGAATGTAACTTCAAAGACAGAATTAGAGCTACGAAGTCCCCTCACCCCTGTCCCTCCCAACCTCATTAACCCCTTACCGCGAAATGAAAGAGCCACCACAAGTCCAGACGACAAATGTTGAGCCAAAGATCTGACGCTATCACCGCACTGACAATAAAGCAACTTTGCGGTACCAACTCGAAGCAAAGACTTTGAATATTGTCGGCACCATTAGTTGTGCAGTGTGTGTGTGTGTGTGTGTGTGTGTGTGTGTGTGTGTGTGTGTGTGTGTGTGTGTGTGTGTGTGTGTAGGTGTGTGTGTGTGTGTGTAGGTGTGTGTGTGTGTAGGTGTGTAGGTGTGTGTGTGTGTGTGTAGGTGTGTGTGTGTGTGTGTGTGTGTGTGTGTGTAGGTGTGTGTGTGTGTGTGTGCGCGTGCGTGCGTGCGTGCGTGCGTGCGTGCGTGCGTGTGTGTGTGTGTGTGTGTGTGTGTGTGTGTATTTGAAATTATGTTGCCAATCTAGCTGTTGCGAGAAATTGACAGAGATTTTCAAATTGTGTATTCTTGAACGATAGAAGAGTTAACTCCGACACGGATTAAAACCAGGAGAAATCCGCTATTAGGGGTAAAAAATTAAGTAAGTCCGTGGAGCTTCGCGGGCCAAGAAAACTAGGCTGGCGGGCCGGATCCGGCCCGCGGGCCGCCATTTGGCCACCCCTGATTTAAACCGTAGAATTCATTAAATTCGCATTAACTAACTAAAAATACATTTCTCGAAAATTATGCGCTCGCATTTTAGTTTTCAGGGTAACTATTTTATAATTCGCACATATCTCACTCACTTTCGTTTTCTCTCTCACTCTCTCTCTCTCTTTCTCTTCTCACTCTCTCATATTCCCTTTCTCTCTCACACTCTCTCATTCACTATCACTATCTATCTCTCCCTCTCTCTCCCTCTCTTCCTGACTCTGCTTGTCCTTGGATTTACCGAAGATCACCAACTTTACATGAGCTTTATAGCCCAGTGTGTACAAAGTGTTGTTCTCCTCTCTCCACTTCCAGTGCAACTGTTGTAGAGCATTGATCCTTAACAAATATTTTCAAAGCCATTTTGTTTGATTCTGTTTTCTTAAGATCGTTCGATATCTGCCCATTATTTTCAACCGCTGTTTTCAGCTGAGTTCTACAAATATATTTTGGCCTACCCCTTTGTCTTCTACACTGGAGATTCCTATAAAGAACCTGTCGTATAATACTTTCAACTGGCTTCTGCATTGTGTGTTCTATCCAGCGTCATCATCATTGTCTCATGTCTTTGTCCACTGATGTTTGCCTCTTACTTTCCCATAGTTCTTTTTTAAGAATTGTATCCTGTCATTTGCATCAGTTTATTGTGCTAAAAAATCAATTAACAAAAGTGTGTATATTCGAAACTGTTATTTTCTTGTTCTCCATGTTGCACAGTCATATAAAGGAACTGATATATAACATCGAGTTTACAATTATTCTATTGTTGTGTCCAACCTAAGTTCTATACATTCCCATATATTTTTATATTGATATGAGACATATATTTTATATGGGATTTTTGTTTAAGGGACGTCAATTAGCATGAACACGAGAACCGCTGTCTAGACTTCCCGTGTAGAGCTCCAGGCATTGAATGGCACTGAATAATGTAGGCTTTTAATGTTGTGATTTTATAACAGAATTGCAATCTCTGGATGAGGTCATTTTTTTATGATTTGATTGCTACTAGGAAAAGGGAAAAAGAACGAGAGAGAGAGAGAGAGAGAGAAAGAGAGAGAGAGTGAGAGAGATGAAATTAAAGATCAGGGAAATAAGAAACCAAATCCATTAGAGCATCAACGACATAGAACATGCAATTACACGTTAAAGTAAATGTGTCATGAATATAGCTAAAGAGATAGATAGTGGGATAGAGAGAGAGAGAGAGAGAGAGAGAGAGAGAGAGAAAGAGAGAGAGAGAGAGAGAGAGAGAGATGAGAAAATGAGCGGGGAGCATGACAAAGTTAAAAATATGCCAGGGAAATTGAAACAAAATCCATTACAAGGCATGACCGCAACAATAGATTATTACAAATTAAAATATATGGACGTTAAAGTAACGTCTGTGTGTGTTTCTCTCTCTCTCTCTCTCTCTCTCTCTCGTTCAGTGTATGCATGTCAGAAAGAAAGAGAGAGAGAGAAGGGAGAGGGTAGGAATAAGACAGGCTATGTCAGATAAGCTGATAAGTTAACAGAGTTGATGAGATGTGAGCTCTGTCGTATATGTTGTAACAATGTCGTGCTAGATGTTAGTATGATATCTCTGACCGTATAAAACGTTCACAAATTATTAATTGATTCGTGTTCATCTTACATCCAACATGACAATCCGCATGGCTGAGTTATTTATGTGCGTAACCAGAGAGATACTGGAGTCATGGTAGGATACTCTCTATATAGAACTTTGGAGAGAAAAGTAATCTGTTTTCAGAAGGATAACGCGTCGAGTAAATTTAGAGAGAGAAAGTAAATTGGTCGGTCCTTTAGCTGCTTGATACTCTATGGTCATTGGGCGTAGGAGGGGGTTGGTCCACTAGGTCATGACTCCAGGCGCCACTGTCATTCTGTGTCTGAGCATGAAAGCTCACCGAATATGAATGTAAATCTGACAAATTTACTGATTATGTGATGCTGATTTTTCGAATGTTGTAATCTGCTCTTATTTTGCTTTAATCGACGTCGTTTTGTCTGATAATATTAGATTCATCTTATGAGTGCTGGCTACATCAGATGTTCTTGAAGTTGTTTTTATTTTCTCAAATTTGTTGGCCAAACCCTCGATGACACAAAGAATTATTGTTGGCCATACTTCAACACAAAGCGATACCTATCAACACAAAGCTGTACATATCAACACAAAGCGGTACCTATCAACACAAAGCGGTACCTATCAACACAAAGCGGTATCTATCAACACAAAGCTGTACCCACCAATACAAAGCGATACCTACCAACACAAAGCTGTACATATCAACACAAAGCGTTACCTACCGACACAAAGCTGTACCTATCAACACAAAGCTGTACATATCAACACAAAGCGTTACCTACCGACACAAAGCTGTACCTATCAACACAAAGATGTACCTATCAACACAAAGCGGTACCTATCAACACAAAGCGGTATCTATCAACACAAAGCTGTACCTACCAACACAAAGCTGTACCTATCAACACAAAGCGGTACCTACCAACACAAAGCTGTACATATGAACACAAAGCTGTACATATCAACACAAAGCGGTACATATCAGCACAAAGCGGTACATATCAGCACAAAGCGGTACATATCAGCACAAAGCGGTACATATCAACACAAAGCGGTACATATCAACACAAAGCGGTACCTATCTTCACAGAAAAACATCATATACCGAGTACATTCATTCCTACATTGTGCTTTTATGCCAGACATTGTCCACTACATCTAAACATGAAAGAAACCTTGTCACCAGAGAGACGAGATTGTCTGAGAAAATCGCTTGGAGTGACTAGAAAAGACAGAATCGAAAATGATATTGTAAGAAAAAGAGTAGGCTTTTGAACAATCCTGAACTACATACAGAAACCTTTTGAAAGAGTGTCACGTGATTCCTTACTTAACAAAGCTTATATTAAAAGAAGAGAAGGGAGAAGAGCAGTAGGCATATCTAGAGTTAGATGGATCGAGGACATCAACATAACGTTACAGCAACATCAACATAACGTTACAGCAACATCAACATAACGTTACAGCAACATCAACATAACGTTACAGCAACATCAACATAACGTTACAGCAACATCAACATAACGTTACAGCAACATCAACATAACGTTACAGCAACATCAACATGCAATAACTGAATCTGGGAGAAAGGCGAGAACCAGAACCTATCTCACTCTACAACCAAATGTGTACAAGAGGAAGTGGAAAGAGGGTATAACTCTTGTGTGTGTGTATATATATATTTATGGATATATATTTATAATACAACACAAATTAAAAAGAAGGCTTGAGTTATCGGGTAATCCCTTTTTTGTATAACGCGAATTGTAGACAGACAGCAAGCACATAAGCATCAAGAATATAGACTGCAAGCACATAAGCATCAAGAACATAGACTGCAAGTACATAAAAATCAACTACATAAAAAAAAACAAATGTTTGTGTCATACTTTACCATTGTTTGTTTCTGTATTCTTCGGAAGATAAAATGATTCAGAAGCGGTGAGAATTAGCAACCACACAGAACAGTTCCAATATATAAAACAAGGAGTCAGACAATGCTGTGTTCTGTCACTGGATTTGTGTTTACTTTATAGCGAAAATATGATTAAATCAATAGTAGATATAAAAGGAATTGAAGTCAACGGTTGCAACAAGCAATTTGCGATAACATAGTCTTAACAGCAGAGACAGAGAATGAACTACATAAATAATAACATAAGAAATGATATACATAACAGTAACAGAAAGAAACAAGAAAGGTCTCAGTCTCAATAGTAAAAATACAGAATTAATGGTCATAACAAAGAAACAATCACCACCATCATGCAGCATAAAAAATAAACAGGACAAAAACCTGAAATAAGTGCAACGCGTCGAATACTTTGGCACAACAATAACATCATATGGAGGATGCACCACAGAAATAGAAAGCAGAATAGCTCAGGCCAAAATAGCATTTCAGAAAATGAAAAATATATTATGCCATATATCTATATCAATAGAAGTGAACAAGAGAGTTCATCGGTGCTATGTAGAGCCAATTCTGACATATGGAAGCGAATCAGGGACAGTAAGCAAACAAATGAAAAGATGACTGGATGCCACAGAGAAGGGATTTCTCAGAAGAATGTTGAGAGTCCCTGACAGCTAAAAAAGACCAACACGGAAATCCTCAGAGAAGCCAACACGGAAAAGGAGCTCCTAAAAGACCTCAGAAAGAAACAATCAACAATTTTCGGGCATATCATGAGAAGAGGAAAGTTGGAATACTTGGTTACAACTGACAAAATACAGAGAAAGAGAGATCGCGGACGACAAAGAGAGAAAATACTAGATAGCTTGGGCGTCATGACATGGAAAACAATCAACAGAATTGATACGATGCACTGTGAATAGAAGATTATGAAAGGAGATGATCGCCTACGCCAACCGGTATGGCACATGATGTGCGTCATAATGTGTGTTATTTCATTAAGAAGTGGCAAGCAGGTAAGTTCTCGTAATGATGCCATCAAGTTAAACCTTTTGTTTGCTTGCTTGCTTGCGTTCATCCAACGACTAGAGGTGCCCACCTCGTCATCATCCGCCCTTAAAAGGACGTTAAGTGGGCGTGTCTGCGTTGTGTTGTGGCTTGCAGTATAACTGATTTTTGCGCCTTTCGGCCCAACACATCCGACTTCAGCACGAAACCTTTTGTTTAACTTTTGCTCTTAATTAATCTATCTATCTATTGTCCTTTCGAGCCGAAGACGGCACATAGGTCAGAACCACAATCTCGAAAACAGAAACCTTGCGTGCCAAAATGGCACATATTGAAGAGATCACTGCTTTAAAATCTGTGACTTGTTTCCATAACAATACTTTTTACAATGACAGCTTGTCAAGCCATCGATCAACCTCCTTAATCGCCTCTTACGACATGCCTGGAAGGTCACAGTGTCACTATTCTTTACCTCCGTCATAATGAGGCCTCGGTAACACACGGGGATCTTAATTAATACTTATCCGAAAAATAACGATAGCAAAGTAACGTTGTGAATATAAAAGTATCGTCAGTGGAATATAATATTAGTTGAACACATTACTTTGTAATATCTGCAAATTGTGAAGTCGAGAGCATTGAGAACTTTTGCAAGAAAGTAAACTTCCTTTTACTACCTACCCGTTCACTCGAGCCTGGATATGCTGGTTCTCCAGTTTGGGACCAACCGCCACATTTACGTCTTCCGGTCGTCTTCGACACACACAGATTTCTAGCTATTTAATATTCCTGCCTGACAATGGTCATTTTAGATCTACACTTGTCGACTTTTAACTGCCGAGGGTACTTGTGCAGAGAGCACACGAAAATTATTGCTTGTCGTCATTATCCAAGTGGGCTAGGCATTGGGTCTCACTCAGAGACCAAGGGATATGTAAGTCATGTAGAAATAATCCCTGCTCAAAGAGAAAAAAATGTATACCGTCTATGCGCGATTCAAACCCAGGTCATTTTAGTATAGATGCCGACGTCTTAACTCTAGACCACCATGTCCTGCAACCCAAACTTAACAATGGGACAAATAACTGCTACAAACATCTGGCACTGGATGTAGCCAGAGCGATCTAGAACTCATGATTTCTGCTAACGTTTGGCTGTCTCAGCTGTAAATGAATGCTGAGAGCAAACAGAAAAGGATGATCACAACTGCTGAAACCAGCTGCCTTGGAACAATGATTTAAATTGGTCAGAGAAGACACAATAAGGGCTTATTAGGGAAAACAATAGGCTTGAACGGTATCTAGAGATAATACAGTAAAGTAAAAGGTGTAGATATAGTTAACGGTTAACCCTATTCCACAATAAAAATTACGAATCAGATGAAAACAAAAGTGAATAGTAGCGGAAGACCTTAAAAATTGATGGAATTATGTAACGTCACATGATGCGCGTGTGAGGCAAACCAAAGAATATTGTCAAGAACACACTTTTAACGTTGATAAACAAAAGGATGAAAGAATCATCATTTTTGTGCCATGTAATGAGAAGAGAACAACTGGACTATATTGTAACAGCTGGGAAAATTGAGGGACGAAGAGATAGAGGGAAGCAGAGAGAAAAGATACCAGACAGCTTAAGAGAATGGCTTGGCAGAAGGTCAACAACAGAAGTAATAAATAACTGTTGTGATCGAAATTTGTGGACAGACATGATCACCTACGCCAGCAGGCCCGGTACTTGATGATGATGATGAAACAAGAGGATAGAGAGGAAGAAGAAGAATATTTTCAACATTAGCTTTTTTAGTCCGGGGTAAATGAGTTACCATATTACTACACACAATAATAATACACAAACGAAATCAAGAGATCAAGATAACGGACACTCTCTGCAAGTCGGAGTCATCGTTAAATATAAGATATGTAGTTATTGCATGCCACACCATAGTGGTTCTGCTGCTTCATTGTTAGAAAGCAAAGATGAGACAAAATATATTGTCGAATGCACAAAGATGAGACAAAATATGTTGTCACAGAGAGAGATAATCACCGAAGTAGAATTTATCGGTTATACACCGATCTTGATTAGCAGAGATAGTAACAGTAAATAAACGTAAATACTTGGATTATTTGTCAACGATGAAGGCTTGACAACTGACGAATCGGCGACATTAGCGCAAAACTACAGCAGACATAGCAAGGTTAAAACATATTTGACAAGATATGAATATCACACATGGCTCTAGAAATCAGGATGATGTGCACCCTTGTCATGTCAATTTTTGCGCAGTGCATATCAGTCTGATACATCCAGTAAAGAGAGCTGACAACAAAAATAGATAACTGGCTCGCAGAGTTGGAGAAGGTAATAATAGCGGGAGAAATCATAAGTCTATAAATAGCATTCCATCACTTCTTCTTCAGCTTTGTATATCAAGGTTATCCTTTAGACCTTATGCCTTTGAAATCATCAGGGATAGATGCCATTGATATCTTCATGTTTGTTTCGAAATTGTAGTTTTTATTGCAACTTTGTGAGAGGCAGTTGCGGTATAATATAACCTGGAAGACGTAGTTTAAGGTACCTCACAAAGACGAGGACAAAAAGCCTAACGGCTATTAATTATCTTTCAACAATTATAACTTTGCCACAATAACGAGGTCAACAATAACACATATTAGTAGCAAGATTACGAGGAAATCAGTGTTGATGTGATAGAGTGATCTTTACATAGAGCCAGCACGAGGCGTTCTCATTGGCAGAAGCATCAGCTCAAGTGTTTCCCTAACTTTCTTCACACAGAACAGCAGTTTCAACAATTATGGATACAATCATTTGTCCAGCAAATTAATGATATTTTGCTTATGTATTCTACTGATTCATGGAGCTTCAACGAGTTAACGTAGAAGACACTGGAGAGCGATTTTAGCTCCTGCTTTTGAACTGACTGGAGAGACTCTGAAAAAAAAAAACATGAGAATTATATATAGTGTATAGATATATATATATATATTCACACTTAGAACAGAGAGCTATTTAAAATAAAAGCAAATGTTTATAACGAATATTTCCACGACAGAATATGTTTGTAACGACTCTTTCCAGAAAACATTATATGTTTATAACGACTCTTTCCAGAAAACATTATATGTTTATGACGACTCTTTCCAGAAAACATATGTTTATGACGACTCTTTCCAGAAAACATATGTTTATGACGACTCTTTCCAGAAAACAATATATATTTATAACGACCATTTACAGGTAACAAAAAATGTTAAGTATCCGAGCGAAAAGTTATCCCATCTATCAGGACCACCTTCATCATCATCCTCACCGTTATCGTCAACAGCGATTCAACAACACGCCGAGAGCTCATTTAGATAATACAATTCCGGACCGTCTCATTTTCTTTTGATTAGAATGACGTGACCCAGTTTGTTTAGCCTGGCCTGTAGATTATATTTCTCTGATGACGTGTTTCCCTAACACTCCATTGATTTTGTCCTTAGATTTATAACGTCGATAATGTCAGAGACAAACAAGAATGAATTTAAAAGGTTGCAGAATGTAAAATGCTGCGTGTTTGTGAGTTAAGTGCGAAATAAAATGAGAAATCATACAAGTGACCTGTCAGTTAGGCTGTTTTCAATTTAACATGGACATCGCTGGATGTTTCTGAGAAGTAACAAAATGGAAATGAAATAACATGATCCATCCGCCAGGTTCAATGAACTAGGTCGTGCGAGTCTCCTTGTCAGCTGAACATTCGTCATCATTATCACCATCAGGTGCCTTGCCTTCAGACATAGGCAAATATGTTCCTTTAAATATATATTCTCGTCACATTTGTTTCCTCTTACTTAACAAATTAAACTGAAGTAAGATACAAAGAAAAAAACATAGTTCTTTTTTTTTGTTGTCTAACTGGCTGGGCTCAATTGCAGTGGATAAATTCTCAAGGGAGGTCTAGTCTAACAAAAGTCTGCTTCATCTTCGTGCCAGAGCACGCGGGTGTAAGATGTAATGAGCGTGCTGACAAGCTTGCCAGTTTGGCTGATGTTGAGTGTGACATGGGAATGGGCTGAACTGACATTTTGAATACCTCAGGGACGCTATTATGAAAAAAAAACGACTAAAAATATGACCATGAATCCGCAACAATGAAGAGACTTCATAAATATCGTGTTACCGAGGGCTACGATGGCATTCAACTTAAGAGTTTTCAATCAACACAGTACCGGTGTCGTTAGTCGTTACACGGTGTGGGATATACTTAGAAGGAGATCTAAGACTTGTCCAATGTGCACTGAAGATGACGTATCGACTGAACTAAAAACTGACTGTCGTTGGCCAAGACGTCCATCCAGCAACCGGGCTTGGGTGACCAGCGACCCACACTGAGTGCATGCGTTAGAATTCGTGAGCAATAGAGTTGATAAAAGCCGTACTCCACTTCCCAGCTGTGCTACTGGAAAATAAGCTATTTAATGTGGCCAAGTGATGTAGAGGAGGGAATGCAACAAGGTGCTACAAAATGTCATGCTGAAGTCGAATGTGTTCCACCGACTAGCACAAACATACTAGATTTCATAGATAAGCTGCATGCAACAACACAACGGATCTTCGCCCACTCACCGTTCTTTTACCGGCTGATGACGATGACAACTCTTCATTGCTCAAGTAGCCGTCGAGTGACCGCCAGGGTGTAGGAAAGGTAATTTGTTGCTTAGCAACGGAGCATAATCTTTCACATGTGTTCCCGGATTTACTGTTTGTTTATTTATGTGTTTATCTGTCCCAGGGGCCACTTATTTTTGACATGTCTGGTATTGAATGATACACAACCTTTTCAAATTCCCCAAGAGTCCACATATGGCATCATCACTGCAGGGGGAAGTCTGGAAACGACTAGCTCTCCAAGTCACCAACCGTCATGGAGCAAGCAGCTGACGAGACGACATTTTGCTGCCAATAATGTGTTGGGGTAGCGAGTAAATAACAAAAATCACAATTAAATCCGTTCGAAATAGCACAAGAACGCTTGAATTTCTTTTTTTTTTTACTACGGGCAATGAAATTCACTTATAACTTAGATTTTACTCACATCGATAATTACATCGTGTTGCCAGCACAGTCACACACCGGTAAATCACAATTAAGAAAGATCAATACATGTGAGATGCGATGCTTGAGAAAAGTAACAAACAACACAAGAAGAGATAGAATACCAAATGACACCATAAGAAAAATGGTAGGAACAAAACCCTGCCAAGAATATACAAGATTACAACAACAGTTAATGGTTTGGCCACCTGGTCAGAATGAATCCTCACCAATCACCATCAAGGGCGTTCTTCTCGAGAATGCATGGAAAAAGACAAAGAGGAAGACCCAGAAAAGGATGGAAAGATGCAGTGACAGAGACATGTAACAACACTAATCAAAAATCACTAATTCAGACAGTTCGAGCAGCTCAAGAACGACAAATGATATAAACCACGACACCTTTTAGGTATCAGTGATAAGTGAAAAGAAAAGAAAGAAGAAGAAAGAAGTAAATAACAGATATGTCACTTGAATCGTGCCCTACATCACATACTTTCACATTCATCATTGTAAACCGTACCTGCTGGAGTTGATGTCTTTTCACAACTTTCTTGCTCTACAATTATTGATCACATCTTTTGTGACTTCCAACAAAACCAATCACTTAAACTGTTTCCTATTTTGTTTCAATATCTGTTTTCCTCTCTTTTGTTTCCTCAGTTTGGTCAAAATCAGTACTACGTAGTTCGTACATCTTCAATGAAGTCACCCCCAGCATTTTCACTTCCATTGGCTGCTTCATACTGGTAAGCATGCTCACGAGGGGACTGGAGAGCTATAGAATTATACATTCAGCAGTAAAAATGATCTGTCAACTAACCTAAACTAAAACTAAACTTTTTTCCTAAATATGTCCAGTTATCACAATATATTACAGTTAAAAAAAAAAAGTAAAGTACCCCCCGTCACGCCAAGTGGCGTATAGGGAAATATGGTGTTAGTGACCCTATATTTTACAGACCTTCAGCATTGGGGTAATGTGGTCGGTATTACGCCCGTGCTGCTTTTACTTTCCCAGAAAAAATCCGGTACCCATTTAAGGCTGGGTGAACCCGGAGCCGTCGGTTGGGATCGAACCTACCCTTGTCCGTAGTAGTCCAGTTCACTAACCACTGAGCTATCGCGGCTCCTACTAATTTTTAGGGAATTAGTAAAACCCAGGTGTCCTCGCCAGGGTACGAACCCCGGCTGTTGCCGTGGTAAGCCAACCGCCTATCGATTGCGCTAACCGGACACATATATTACAGTAGCCACAATATATTACAGTAGCCACAATAGCCAATTAATAATATATTCAAATTATCAAAATAAATTCCAGTTGCTACAATATATTTCAGTTGTCACAATATGTTTCACTTGTCACAATATATTCCACTTGTCACAATATATCCCATTTGTCACAATATATCCCATTTGTCACAATTTATCTCACTTGACACAATATATCTCACTTGTCACAATATATTCCACTTGACACAATATATCTCACTTGTCACAATATATTCCACTTGTCACAATAACAATATATCCCATTTGTCACAATATATTCCAGCTGCTCCAATCATTGAATGGCTAGAAAATAAAACTTTGTTCCACCTGTTGGTGCCAATAAATTTTCCTTTTTTTTAAAAAAACTGTTGACATCATCAGCATGTTCTTGCTAAGCCAGTCAGTCTATTCATGCCAGTCTCAACATTCTTCTATAAAATATATTATGTGGCCTTCAAGGACACTCTCTAGCTCGTTCGATTATCCATGATTTACTTCCATCTGTCGATACGGAATAGTGTCCATACTAAAGAGAAGAAACGTTTTCCTTATCTAGATTATCACCAATTGGTTCAATCTTATTCATTCTCTAGAATGCAGCCTTTGCCTGCGGTATTCAGATCTTACTGTTCTTGTTCTTTCCGAGGGTTAGTTGTGTAGTCATGTACAGCGCAAGAAAATAAAACATACTCATCATTATCATCATCAAGTACCATGCCTGCTGGCGTAGGTGATCATGTCTCTCCACAACTTTCGATTTCGACAGTTATTTATCATTACCTGTTGTTGATTTTCTGCCAAGCCATTCTCTTAAGCTGTCTGGTATCTTTTCTTTTTAATTCCATCTATCTCTTCGTCCATCAATTTTCCCAGTTGTCACAATATATTCCAGCTGTTCCCTTCTCATTACATGGCCAAAAAATGATGATTGTTTCTTCCTAATATTGGATATTAGCTCTCTCTTTACTTTGGCCTCTTTCATAACGTTTTCATTACTCTTCTTAGCTGCCCATGGTATTCTCAACATTCTTCTGTAAAACCGCATTTCTACAGTCTGCGGTGATATTCTTGTCTGTTGTCCTATTGTCCCCGATTGACATCCATATGTTAAGACTGGCTCTTCATAACATTTAAGAACTCATTTCCTTGTTTCTATTGTCAAAAATAGATTGTACAAAATCATTTTTGGAAAGCTGCTTTTGCTTGAGCAATTCTGCATCTCACCTCTATATATTGTAAAACATACTGAACAAATAAAACAAGTGTTGTGTTTTTACATGCCATGAGAAATAAGTTAAACTTGCGCCATATACCAAACTTTCTATCTCGAGGAAGATAACAAATGTGCAATCACACAATAAATATGCCAGAAAACGTAATTCTCAATTCGTGACGATTCACTCCACTTGCAGTTATTGCTTTGATCTAAACCCCACAGTTGAGCTCTCTCTCTCTATTCATTTTTCTTCTTAGCGTTTCTGTTTGTTTTCCGTTTTTTTCCCTGCTACCCGGTGTTGACATAACGACCTAGCGCGGGATCTTCTTCATCCATTCTGATCACCTGACCGCTGTACTTTCAGCAGCATCTCAATCTATAGCTTGATACATATTCGTGTTTCGTTTCTTCTCTTATTGAGTTATTTGCGGGCATTCATTGCACTCCGAACATGTCCTTAGGTGCTCAGATCCCCTCAACAAGTCCCACAGTGTCCAACAACTAACGACTCCAAATCGGTGCTGGTTGATAAGTCCTCTTATAACACCACTAAGTTTCTCGTTTCTGGTTGTGCTCATCTTAACTCCGATCTTTTTCATTCAAAGGTGTTACATGGACTCATGGTTGTCGAAGTCCTGTGTCCTTCCAACATCTTGGAGGGGATTGATGTTGTCCGCCCGATCGATTGGTTGACCGTCTTTAACGACAGCGCAGCTAGCCAACCTGTCCGCTCTTTCATTTCCCCGTAATCAAGAATGTCCTGGGACATAGACAACGGTGACCTTACGTATTTGTTACTTCAGCAATGACTCTACCAATTGCCTGCGTAGAGAGCCCAACTCCACTTTTCTTATCATGCTCATCGAATCACTCAGTATACAGGCGTGGGTGTAGTCTTGTAACTCTAACCATTTGAATGCCTTGGTCACTGTCATCACCTCCATCGTCACGCTACTCGTGTTCATAACGGATGCATCACTGTCTTTCTTGACTATTCTGCCTGCCGAACATGCTATACATACCCATGCATGAACTGCACCTACTGCTTTGGTCTCGTATTACAGATCCCTCTGTATAGATGAATGCATCGTCATCATTGGTGTTTTTTCTCTTATAGTTAAATTATGTGTAAAGTCTCTCCAATGTATGCTTAAGAGTCTTTGTAGGCTTTTATTTCAGCAATTAGTCTCTTTTTTACAGCTTGAGTGATAAGTAACGTTTTAGACATAACATAATAACATAACAACATAACGAATAAATAAAAACAAAACAACTGTGCAAAACAGAAAGATTAACCTAACATATAGTGGTGGGAACAATAACAATTTACCAACTAGATAATGAATGAAAAAGTACATGACGCTAAGTACAAGTACAGCAGTAAATCAGGGTACAATTCAATGCATGTAAAACGATAGATAATTGACAAATAAACATACAGATAACAGAAAAGAAATTACAGTACACTTGATGATGATTATGTTGATGATGCCTCATGTCACATGATCTTGTCCTCCAGAACCGTACGTACTTGCATTCCAAATTATATGTCGGCAGCAAAGGCTTTCTGTGTATGAAGAGGTAACGTAGTACTCCAAAATCCCACGATGACGTCGAATGTGTTGGGCCTAAAGGTGTTTAAACAATGGTTTTCTATAAACCACAATACAATGGATCAACACATGGGCGATGAAGAGGTCTCGTGGTCGGATGAGCGTCAATAAGAAAGTATTCTGGTTGTGGCTGAAGCACGTAAAGCTTGTCTGTTAGCACTGAGGGAAATAACTTCAGGACTTCTTTCACGTCTCTATCCATAAAGCGTTTAGTGTTCCACTGTGTTTGTATCTGGTGGTTCATGGTACAATTTAAACTGATACTTTACTTCTATTTTTGTGTTGCTCAACTGAGAATCGTAACATTTTTGTATTGCTCAACTGAGAATCGTAACGTTTTTGTGTTGCTAAACTGAGAATCGTAACGTTTTTGTGTTGCTAAACTGAGAATCGTAACATTTTTGTGTTGCTCAACTGAGAATCGTAACGTTTTGTGTTGCTCAACTGAGAATCGTAACGTTTTTGTGTTGCTAAACTGAGAATCGTAACATTTTTGTGTTGCTCAACTGAGAATCGTAACGTTTTTGTGTTGCTAAACTGAGAATCGTAACATTTTTGTGTTGCTCAACTGAGAATCGTAACATTTTTGTGTTGCTCAACTGAGAATCGTAACATTTTTGTGTTGCTAAACTGAGAATCGTAACGTTTTTGCTTTGCTAAACTGAGAATCGTAACGTTTTTGTGTTGCTAAACTGAGAATCGTAACATTTTTGTGTTGCTCAACTGAGAATCGTAACGTTTTTGTGTTGCTCAACTGAGAATCGTAACGTTTTGTGTTGCTCAACTGTGAATCGTAACATTTTTGTGTTGCTCAACTGAGAATCGTAACGTTTTTGTGTTGCTCAACTGTGAATCGTAACATTTTTGTGTTGCTCAACTGAGAATCGTAACATTTTTGTGTTGCTCAACTGAGAATCGTAACATTTTTGTGTTGCTCAACTGAGAATCGTAACATTTTTGTGTTGCTCAACTGAGAATCGTAACATTTTTGTGTTGCTCAACTGATAATCGTAACATGTTTGTTTTCCTGTTTTGATAAACCAGATGAGAGAATACAAAGTCGGCCCTCACATTGTGATGGCTTTTATTGAGAGGATTCTCTTTTTCTTGCAATTTTGTTTGAGAAGAATAAGAGGATAACAAGAAACAATATTTGAAAATAATAAAACTAATACAATCGAACATTATTGTTTTATCTCGAAATGGGACTTTAGCGTTATAAATATTGTTCATAAAAGTGGACAATATTTTATTTCAATATTTTCCACATTTTTACAACTGCATTTTTTTAAAGATTGTAACTAATATAGCGCTCTGGGAAGGTGAGGAATGCCACCTCGTATCGTGAGCTTCGATGCTAGAAGCGACACTAGAAGTCGCCGAACTCTTCAGGATAGGCGGCTGGGTTCATATGGGTGAAAACTCGCGTGCTAAGACGCCGATACAAGTCTCGTACTTTACCTTTATCTTTCTATCACGTTTATACAGGAATTAGCTACAGTGCATTGTGTCTCCGCATTCAGCGTGCGTTTGTTTTGGACAGCTTAACTCTTTGGTTTCCTTTCATTTCATACAAGCAGCGGTTGTTTCCAGCAAGAGTTGTGTCTGCTTTAAATGTAGTCTTACTAGAGTAACAAGACCGCCCTTCGCTGAGAAATTACTATTCTAAGAGACTTTCCTACTCTTCACTGAGATGTTACTAGACTAACAGACTTTCCTACTCTTCACTGAGATGTTACTAGACTAATAGACTTTCCTACCCTTCACTGAGATGTTACTAGACTAATAGACTTTCCTACCCTTCACTGAGATGTTACTAGACTAATAGACTTTCCTACTCTTCACTGAGATGTTACTAGACTAACAGACTTTCCTACTCTTCACTGAGATGTTACTAGACTAACAGACTTTCCTATCCTTCAAAGAGAAGTTACTAGACTAACAGACTTTCCTATCCTTCAAAGAGAAGTAACTAGACTAACAGATTTTCCTACCCTTCACTGGGAAGTTACTAGACTAACAGACTTTCCTATCCTTCACTGGGAAGTTACTAGACTAACAGACTTTCCTATCCTTCAAAGAGAAGTAACTAGACTAACAGACTTTCCTATCCTTCACTGGGAAGTTACTAGACTAACAGACTTTCCTATCCTTCAAAGAGAAGTAACTAGACTAACAGACTTTCCTATCCTTCACTGGGAAGTTACTAGACTAACAGACCTTCCTATCCTTCAAAGAGAAGTTACTAGACTAACAGACTTTCCTACCCTTCACTGGGAAGTTACTAGACTAACAGACTTTCCTATCCTTCAAAGAGAAGTAACTAGACTAACAGACTTTCCTACCCTTCACTGGGAAGTTACTAGACTAACAGACTTTCCTATCCTTCAAAGAGAA
The DNA here is from genome assembly GCA_032433765.1 of Megaustenia siamemsis. Classification (NCBI taxonomy): domain Eukaryota; kingdom Metazoa; phylum Mollusca; class Gastropoda; order Stylommatophora; family Ariophantidae; genus Megaustenia; species Megaustenia siamemsis. The sequence goes on along the minus strand of JAVIAB010000108.1, from coordinate 30,948,908 downwards.
GTAACTAGACTAACAGACTTTCCTACCCTTCACTGGGAAGTTACTAGACTAACAGACTTTCCTATCCTTCAAAGAGAAGTAACTAGACTAACAGACTTTCCTACCCTTCACTGGGAAGTTACTAGACTAACAGACTTTCCTATCCTTCAAAGAGAAGTAACTAGACTAACTGACTTTCCTACCCTTCACTGGAAGTTACTAGACTAACAGACTTTCCTACCCTTCACTGGGAAGTTACTAGACTAACAGACTTTCCTACCCTTCACTTCGGTTTATTGTCTACCAGGATTATATTTCTTCTCCAAGGTGTAATCTTGCCGGGTTTTCTCTTCTCCACGCCCGTTATTTCAGGCCTGGTGTGGGGACATGGCCCGATACGTTTGCAATATTCGTCATCAGAATTTGTATGCGAGCAGCCATGCATTCATTTCGTTTGATTGTCAACCTTGCTTTGCTGTTTCCATATCTGCAGTTTCCTAACATGAAACAGATTGTATCAGTCAGAAATAACAGGATTTGATCCTCAGATCTTTGCGGTGGTGTTCTTGAAGTTAATCGAGCTGATATTTTTTTTTAACAACCGCCCACGTTTTTCATATAACGATTTTATTTTCGGCTCTTGATTTAAGCCCCGGCTTTAATTGAAATAATGACGGAGGTCATTAACCACAAAGCCAGCATTATATTTTCTTACTATCGTGTCTCTTACTTCTCTCTCGTGATTTGTGTCTTCGCGCCTTCTCTTGTTTTCCCTTTGTCTTTCTTCTTTCACATGCACACCCTACCCAGTCTTTACCTGTCCGAAGTGTTCTTGTCATGTAGACCTTTGGATCGCTCATCTGCGTGGAGAGAAGATACATGTTGCATGGGCTCGGCTGCGTGGAGTGAAGAAACATGTTGCATGGGCTCGGCTGCGTGGAGTGAAGAAACATGTTGCATGGGCTCGGCTGCGTGGAGTGAAGAAACATGTTGCATGGGCTCGGCTGCGTGGAGTGAAGAAACATGTTGCATGGGCTCGGCTGCGTGGAGTGAAGAAACATGTTGCATGGGCTCGGCTGCGTGGAGTGAAGAAACATGTTGCATGGGCTCGGCTGCGTGGAGTGAAGAAACATGTTGCATGGGCTCGGCTGCGTGGAGTGAAGAAACATGCTGCATGGGCTCGGCTGCGTGGAGTGAAGAAACATGCTGCATGGGCTCGGCTGCGTGGAGAGAAGAAACATGTTGCATGGGCTCGGCTGCGTGGAGTGAAGAAACATGTTGCATGGGCTCGGCTGCGTGGAGAGAAGAAACATGTTGCATGGGCTCAGCTGCGTGGAGAGAAGAAACATGTTGCATGGGCTCGGCTGCGTGGAGTGAAGAAACATGCTGCATGGGCTCGGCTGCGTGGAGAGAAGATACATGTTGCATGGGCTCGGCTGCGTGGAGTGAAGAAACATGTTGCATGGGCTCGGCTGCGTGGAGAGAAGAAACATGTTGCATGGGCTCGGCTGCGTGGAGAGAAGAAACATGTTGCATGGGCTCGGCTGCGTGGAGTGAAGAAACATGTTGCCTGGACAATAACTTGTTTCTTTCTTTTTCTGCCCAAGCTCGCGCCCTGAAGAGGACACTCCAGCATCGCCATTTTGGTACTCTGAATATAAACCCTGCAGCCTGGGAGGAAATAGCTGCCTACTGCAATCTTTGGAAACACACTCTGAAGTTCAAACTCAAACAAGAAGCAAACAGATTCATAGAAAAGAGAAAACACAGCGAAAGAAAAGAAAAAAAAAACATTTCTAGGGGCGCTGGAAAATCCATAGTCAACTATGATTGACGGACACTACTATAGTAAACTATGAATGATGGAGACTACTATAGTGAGCTATAATTGACGGAGACTACTATAGTCAACTATAGCTGACGGAGGCTACTATCTACCTGTCCGAACATGGCTCCCATGATAGCTATTCTGAAAATGTCCCTGTCCATCACGAAATGTCCAGATTCTGCAGCAGTCTCAGTTTATGGCGCCCATGATCTGCTAGGTCTCCTTCTCCCTCATTTTTACCGGGAACTATGCCCTTCATAATTATCTTCCCTTGACCATTATGTCGTTTTTCATGACTAAATTATGTTATGTTCCTTGTGTGTACGTTCTTTATGAGCCAGTTTATTGTTATAGACTCAAGGAGCAACAATATCATCAAAGACTGTCACCACTATTATCCAACAAGGAAATAACTCGAGGCTAGACTGGTACTCTACAAACAATCTTCATTCCAATGTTCTGCTACAAATGCTAGATCTAGACTAAGGACTCAAGAACAGTTAGAAAAATAACAACTACCGAGATGAGATCTCTTTGATGAATGACAGGAAGCAGCCTGTGTGATGAGATCTCTTTGATGAATGACAGGAAGCAGCCTGTGTGATGAGATCTCTTTGATGAATGACATGAAGCAGCCTGTGTGATGAGATCTCTTTGATGAATGACAGGAAGCAGCCTGTGTGATGAGATCTCTTTGATGAATGGCAGGAAGCAGCCTGTGTGATGAGATCTCTTTGATGAATGACAGGAAGCAGCCTGTGTGATGAGATCGGAAACGAAGAACTGAGGAAATAAAGCTTTAAATAATTCTCGTCAATGAATACAGAGAGAAGCGATAAATAAAATAGCTTGGCCACAAGATAAGACAGAAAGACCCAAACACAAAATAGCGAGCCTTCAATATACTTTACGAAAACAAGAGATTCAATGGCCGACAACAAAAAGATGGATTGATGGAATATTAGAAACACAAGGAAACATAACAGCAGAAGAAGCCAACAGATATTCAATAACTCGCAAATTACATCTCCCCTCCTCGCTGATAGGTAAATGGGGAAGGAAAGAACAAGAAAAAGAATAAGCAAAACCAGTTTTCTTGACTTTTTTAAGTTCTGGCAAAATTGCCATGTTTGTTCTTTTCTTTCTTGATTCATCACATGCATACATTCAATCAATCACATGCATACATTCAATCAATCACATGCACACATTCAATCAATCACATGCATACATGCAATCAATCGCATGCATACATTCAATCAATCACATGCACACATTCAATTAAAACGTAGGGGATTGTTAGATAAGAGACACGCTGTGTAATGCAACATCAAGCATAATCAGACACGCTCTCACATGGAAACCGCAGGAAAAGCGGAAATATACATCCTATGAACATATGTCGCCGGAAACCTTCAACATAAGTCACAAAGAAAACTGAGAGAGGGCTCAAAGGTCTGGAGAACTTTTGACCTCTGATTCAACGTGTAACGTTTTTTTTTTTTTTTACAACGAAGCGAGAAAATAAAATGCATATATTCTGTATCTCTCTCTGACGCAAACTCTCTTTCGATCTCCCATCTCTTTCTCATCTCCTCATTTATTCCACATGATTGCGCGCACGTGTAGAGAGATATCAAGTTGTCTGATAACATTCCCGAGAAATTCTTCCTAGAATGCTAGACGAGCAACTTGTTTCAGCGATGTGCTAACGCATGTATCCTCAACAGTATCATCTATCGTACGTTCACCCCACACACCTTTCCTGGCTTAGATTTCCAATCTCCAGCATTGCAGTAGGCATTATCTGAAGCAGATGTTGATGTTTCTTGTGTGTAATGTTGCCATAGTTCCCATGTTTGTCATTTACAGGCATCACAGAAATGGGGTCTATATTTAATGCTGCAGAAATAATCTCTCAGATTCCGTGTTATTCCCATCTCATTTGTGTTATTTCTCTCTCTCTCTCTCTCTCTCTCTCTCTCTCTCTCTCTCTCTCTCTCTCTCTCTCTCTGTATGTGTGTGCGTGTGTAAATACGGGTTGGTCAAAAAGACAACAATAACAGTCTCACATTGGTGGCATAACGTGGGAAGAGGGAATAGAGAGTTGGTGAGTGAGCGAGTCTGTATGAATGAGTGAGTGTGTATAAATGAGTGAGTGAGTGAATTAGTGATCGAGTGAAAGTGTGAGTAAGTTACCGAGTGCATGAGTGAGTGAGTGAGTGAGTGAGTGAGTGAGTGAGTGAGTGAGTGAGTGAGTGAGTGAGTGTGTATGAATAAGTGAGTGATTGTGTATAAATGAGCAAGTGACTGAATTAGTGATCAAGTGAAAGTATGAGTAAGTTACCGAGTGCGTGAGTGAGAGAGTGAGTGAGCGAGTGAAGGATTGATTGAGTGAAGGAGGGAAGTACTAGTGAGTGGGTGAATGAATGAGATGAAAATGAGAATGACAACCTGCAAGTTTTGATGTAAGCATAGAGCAGTAGCCCTCAAATTGAAGAGAAAAATGGTTATAGTAAAGTAAAACAATATAACTGTACTGTTTGTCGGCATTTGCTCCCACCACAGCTACTGTCATATCGTGGCCTTGAAAAAATGAGTGAAATAGGCGTAAATAGCGCTACTTTGTGTTGTGGTTTACAACGACGTGTAATGTATGCTCTTTACGACCCGACACACCTTTGCTTACGTCCGGGTTTTTTCTTCTTCTTCTGCGATCATGACTCTGTCAGAGTATGATTCCGGACTCTCTCACGAAGGCAGCTGTCTGTTTAAGTGATTCGGTTGCCCCGTATAGTTTCTCTTCCAGGGAGGTGGGCGTGGACCACATTGCTCTTCTCAGGTCTGTGTACTGGGGCAATCCTGTAGAACATGATTTGTTGTCATGTTATCCATGGTGCAGTGGCACTGGCTCGTAGTACCAATTTTGAGTTTGGTGAACATGTGGTTTCTCATTCTGTTGTGGTCAGTGCGGAGGCGAAGTAAGATGACTTGATCCCTCCTTGATAGTTGGTCCTGATTTGATTTACATCTTCCATAATTTCCCGCTTGATCTGACTGATTAATGTGTTTCTTGAGACCTCAGAGAGAAAGAAATGGGAAAAAAATTACTTTATTACAACCGATTCACATATCTAGAGACTGGCGGTCAGCTATGAGTCGATGATATCTCTATCTCATTATCCTTATGGCCTCATAACATAATTAATTTGGGAATAAACGAACGTAAATTATTTACAAAAACTACACGGGATACAGAAAACAAACAAAACTATGATACATTAATTGAAATACTAGAGACAGTTTGGAGACATGGGAACAGAATGTTAAGTTAAAATAAAACAAAGAGAAATGCAAGATTGACAGATGATAGTCAGAGGGCGACAATCAAACCCAAAAACTGCGAAAACGAGGTGTGGGATATTCATTACTGGTGACAGCTAAGCTTTGATCTGTGAACTGCGTGGCACCAGAACTCATCATTAACAAGTTATCACTGATGATATCAGTCCTAACTTGCACGATCTCTGCAGTTATTCAGTCAATTTCTCCTAATTTGTTTGGCTGTTTTTAAGCAATTTTTCATTCCTATTATTCCTATGTGTTGACCGTAGTGGGGTGTGCGAGGGTGTTATATTGTATTGTGTAATGTGATGTTTGTTGTCTCCCATATCTGGGCACTCCCATTATTCCTATTGAATCTGTCAGATCGCTATAATTATATGGAGCTTCAAAGAAGTAAATGATTCGGGCATCTAATCAGAATGAAACATAATCTGCCTGCTGTGCGAATATCATCATCATCATTTGTCCAGTAATAATGACGGTCGTTGGGGTACTCTTGGTCGGTCGTTGGGGCACTCTTGGACGGTCGTTGGGGCACTCTTGGTCGGTCGTTGGGGCACTCTTGGACGGTCGTTGGGGTACTCTTTGACGGTCGTTGGGCACTCTTGGTCGGTCGTTGGGGCACTCTTGGGCGGTCGTTGGGCACTCTTGGTCGGTCGTTGGGGCACTCTTGGACGGTCGTTGGGGTACTCTTGGTCGGTCGTTGGGGCACTCTTGGACGGTCGTTGGGGTACTCTTGGACGGTCGTTGGAGCACTGCTGACTGTGGGTGTTGAGGCACTCTTGGACGGTCGTTGGGGTACTCTTGTACGGTCGTTGGAGCACTGCTGACTGTGGTGTTGAGGCACTCTTGGACGGTCGTTGGGGTACTCTTGGACGGTCGTTAGGGCACTCTTGGACGGTCATTGGAGCACTCTTGTACGGTCGTTGGAGCACTGCTGACTATGGTCGTTGGGGCACTCTTGGACGGTCGTTGGGACAATTTTGGTCGGTCGTTGGGGCACTCTTTGACGGTCGTTGGGGTACTCTTGGACGGTCGTTGGGGCACTCTTGGACGGTCGTTGAAGCACTGTTGACTGTGGTTGTTGAGGCACTCTTGGACGGTCGTTGGGGCACTCTTGGTCGGTCGTTGGGACACTCTTGGACGGTCGTTGAGGCACTCTTGTACGGTAGTTGTGGCACTCTTGACAACGGTCGTTGGGGCACTCTTTGGGCACTGTTGACAACAATCAATCGTTTGGATACTCGATAGTGGTAATGATCATTAGGACATCGGTGTATTTATGAATTATGTTTTCTAATTTTTTCTAGGCCATCTTTTTTCAAATTTTTTTTTTTTAATTTCTGTTTTAACAGATAAGTAATATAAGATAACAGATCAGTTCAAATGCTCTACTGACACTTCTTCACATCCCATTCAGTGAAACCAGAGATGCAAAATGAAGATAGTGTATATCATGTTCCAGGTCTTGTAATCTAAAATCGGGTGTCAAAGAGATATTTTTTGTTTCCATCATCATTTATTCGTTTTCGAAGCTCGCGGTAGACATAAAGGTTTGTATTTTTCTATCGGGGATTAAATACAAATCCTGACTCCAACACGTCGTAGGAACTGCCTTTACCAAGCGGCCTGTATTTCTCTGGTTCCGTTAAGAGCCCCTCATCCCCTCCACCCGCTCCCCTCCGACATACACAATTGGATGTATATGGGAGATGTCCCGTAGGATAGTTCTTTTTTAAAATTGTCTGTTATTGATTTAACATAATCCGAACATGCAGCGCAACTTCTCGTGGCTTCAACATTTGATATCTTGTTTTTAACCTTTTTTAATTTTTTTTGCTGGCGTAAAAAGAAATAAATACAATCTCATCAAGTATCATCATTTATGGTTTTGGCGATTAATTCCTTCCAGAACCATCAGAAATCGGAGCTCTTCATTACTTCACGGGAGCGTGAGCTAAGGTCAACGACCCAACATTTATCGAGATCTCACTTCACATATTTTATGAGTCTCCCAAGAAAGGGTTTATGTGAAACCAAACTGGCGGATGAAGTGACGATCACTGTGATACAGTTCGTAGATTGAACATCTTTACTGACCGACACTGTCAGTTAAAGACTTTACAATCTTTACTGACCGACCAAGACAAGAATGTGAAGACATTACTGACAGTGATGGGAACTGCTGATATAGAACATCTAGTATTGCATTACCCGTCATGGCGGACGACAAGCTCCAGCTTTTCCATCAGCAACCAGAAAATGAAGAAAGCAATTGACGTGTGCCACGTCGTCAACTTGAAGTATCAACTGACAGCTTGTTCGTCCTCACAACAAGAAACGAAACTCGGCTCAGCGCCTCCTGTTCCGGTTGAAATTATCATAATTTGAGCACTTCAATTTTCAGATTTCCTACTCGCTGACTCCTCAGTGTTAATTCCCATCCAGCTGCGGCTTCTAGCTTTGTATGTCTTTTCTCTACCTACTTGTCAAATAAGCGAGATTATCTGTCTTCCTACCTATGTCTCAAATAAAACATCGATGTCTGTCTTACTACCTATGTCTAAAATAAAACATCGATGTCTGTCTTACTACCTATGTCTAAAATAAAACGTCGATGTATGTCTTCTTATCTATGTCTCAAATAAAACGTCGATGTCTGTTTTCCTACGTATGTCTAAAATAAAACGTCAATGTCTGTCTTCCTATCTATGACTAAAATAAAACGTCGATGTCTGTCTTCCTATCTATGTCTAAAATAAAACGTCGATGTCTGGCTTCCTATCTATGTCTAAAATAAGACGTCGATGTCTGCCTTACTACCTATGTATAAAATAAAACATCGATGTCTGTCTTCATATCTATGTCTAAATAAAACGTCGATGTCTGTCTTCCTATCTATGTCTAAAATAAGACGTCGATGTCTGTCTTACTATCTATGTCTAAAATAAGACGTCGATGTCTACATTCCTATCTATGTCTAAAATAAAACGTCAATGTCTGTCTTCATATCTATGTCTAAAATAAAACGTCGATGTCTGTCTTCCTATCTATGTCTAAAATAAGACGTCGATGTCTGTCTTCCTATCTATGTCTAAAATAAAACGTCGATGTCTACCTTCCTATCTATGTCTAAAATAAAACATCGATGTCTACCTTACTATATATGTCTAAAATAAAACAACGATGTCTGTCTTCCTATCTATGTCTAAAATAAGACGTCGATGTCTGTCTTACTATCTATGTCTAAAATAAAACGTCGATGTCTGTCTTCCTATCTATGTCTAAAATAAAACGTCGATGTCTGTCTTACTATCTATGTCTAAAATAAAACATCGATGTCTGTCTTCCTATCTATGTCTAAAATAAAACGTCGATGTCTGTCTTCCTATCTATGTCTAAAATACGACGTCGATGTCTGTCTTACTATCTATGTCTAAAATAAGACGTCGATGTCTGTCTTCCTATCTATGTATAAAATAAGACGTCGATGTCTACATTCCTATCTATGTCTAAAATAAAACGTCAATGTCTGTCTTCATATCTATGTCTAAAATAAAACGTCGATGTCTACCTTCCTATCTATGTCTAAAATAAAACATCGATGTCTACTTTCCTATCTATGTCTAAAATAAGACGTCGATGTCTACCTTCCTATCTATGTCTAAAACAAAACAACGATGTCTACCTTCCTATCTATGTCTAAAATAAAACGTCGATGTCTGTCTTCCTATCTATGTCTAAAATAAAACGTCGATGTCTACCTTCCTATCTAGTCTAAAATAAAACGTCGATGTCTACCTTCCTATCTATGTCTAAAATAAAACATCGATGTCTACTTTCCTATCTAAGTCTAAAATAAAACAACGATGTCTACCTTCCTATCTATGTCTAAAATAAAACATCGATGTCTGTCTTCCTAACTATGTCTAAAATAAAACGTCGATGTCTGTCTTCCTATCTATGTCTAAAATAAAACTTCCATGTCTGTCTTCCTATCTATGTCTAAAATAAAACGTCGATGTCTACCGTCCTATCTATTTCTAAAATAAAACGTCGATGTCTGTCTTCCTATCTATGTCTAAAATAAAATATCGATGTCTGTCTTCCTACCTATGTCTAAAATAAAATGCCGATGTCTGTCTTCCTATCTATGTCTAAAATAAAACATCGATGTCTACCTTCCTATCTATGTCTAAAATAAAATATCGATGTCTACCTTCCTACCTATGTCTAAAATAAAACGTCGAAGTCTACCTTCCTACCTATGTCTAAAATAATATATCGATGTCTACCTTCCTACCTATGTCAAAAATAAAACGTCGATGTCTGTCTTCCTATCTATGTCTAAAATAAAACGTCGATGTCTGTCTTCCTACCTATGTCTAAAATAAAACGTCGATGTCTACCTTCCTACCTATGTCTAAAATAAAACGTCGATGTCTGTCTTCCTACCTATGTCTAAAATAAAACGTCGATGTCTACCTTACTACCTATGTCTAAAATAAAACGTCGATGTCTACCTTCCTATCTATGTCTAAAATAAAACGTCGATGTCTGTCTTCCTACCTATGTCTAAAATAAAACATCAAAATATGTCTTCCTACCTATGTCTAAAATAAAACATCGATGTCTACCTTCCTATCTATGTCTAAAATAAACGTCGATGTCTACCTTCCTACCTATGTCTAAAATAAAACGTCGATGTCTGTCTTCCTACCTATGTCTAAATAAAAACGTCGATGTCTACCTTCCTATCTATGTCTAAAATAAAACGTCGATGTCTGTCTTCCTACCTATGTCTAAAATAAGACGTCGATGTCTACCTTCCTATCTATGTCTAAAATAAAACATCGATGTCTACCCTCCTATCTATGTCTAAAATAAAACGTCGATGTCTACCTTCCTATCTATGTCTAAAATAAAACGTCGACGTCTGTCTTCCTACCTATATCTAAAATAAAATGTCGATGTCTGTCCTTCCTACCTATGTCTAAAATAAAACATCGATGTCTACCTTCCTATCTATGTCTAAAATAAAACGTCGATGTCTATCTTCATACCTATGTCTAAAATAAAATATCGATGTCTGTCTTCCTACCTATGTCTAAAATAAAACGTCGATGTCTGTCTTCCTACCTATGTCTAAAATAAAACGTCGATGTCTATCTTCATACCTATGTCTAAAATAAAATATCGATGTCTGTCTTCCTACCTATGTCTAAAATAAAATATCGATGTCTACCTTCCTACCTATGTCTAAAATAAAATATCGATGTATGTCTTCCTACCTATGGTTCCAATAAAACGTGAAATAATTCTTCTTAAGTGGTTAATGGGACCAACCTGACACGGCCACTCATACAAAGCCACTCATAGATGATGAATATTCTCTGTGGTGACCATTTTATCTATAATCTTTTAATATATGTCAAGGGTGGTTCTATGTTGAATCTATCTTTCAAAGTAATTCCTATTGTTTGTCTCTTTATATAGTTTTAGAGTGATTCTATGAATCTATCTTTTAATCTAATTTCCAATTTATGTTCCGGTATACTATATAATTCAGGACGAGTTCTATACTTTGAATCTTTTTCTTTGTTCTTGTTTCTTTCGCTCACTTCATCCGTATTCCTCAGACGTTGTATACACGATGATCGGTTCCACCTCGGACTATTCGTGAAATGATAAAAAATGGGCACAGCCTTGATCGACCATGTTCGGTACGGCTGGTTTAATGTGAATATAAAAAAATAATGTGTCAGAGGTATTGCTTTTGTTAACAGGCACTGATTTGTGTTGTAGAAGAGGGACCAGCTGTCCCAAGATTTAATTTGCCTTCCTGCATCAGATGTTGATTTCTTTGTTCATTTTACCATCTTTAGAGAGATCGTTTCAGGCTTCATTTTTATGTTATCTGCTTAACATTTAGTCAATGTAAGGGTGTGTTGAATTATAATTCTCTTTACATATTGTAATAACTCCTACTTTTATCAGTGTTGGCTTTTCATGGTGTAAGTAAAAAGTAAAGTACCCCCGTCACGCCAAGTGGCGTATAGGGAAATATGGTGTTAGTGACCCTATATTTTACAGACCTTCAGCACATGATTGTTGGGGTAATGTGGTCGGTATTACGCCCATGCTGCTTTACTTTCCCAGAAAAATCAAGTACCCATTTGAGGCTGGGTGAACCCGGAAGCCGTCGGTTGGGATCGAACCCTACCCCTTGTCCTTTGTAGTCCAGTTCACTAACCACTGAGCTATCGCGGCTGCTTTTCATGTTGTTCTGTTCGAAATTCTTTTTATTCTTTTTTTTTCTTCGTCTTCATCTTCCACTTCTTCTTTTCTTCTTCATCATTTCATTTTTTTTTTTCATTTTTTTTCTTGTTCTTTATTTTGTCTCAGAATTGATGAGCTGTTTAGTTTAATGTCTTGTTTACGGCTTTATATGCTCTCAAGTTTCCGTATATTTTTAACATCCCGTCTATCCATCTTTTTGTTCGAGAATTCACTATCGAGCTATTGGTGTTGTATTGTTATTGTTATCTGCGTTGGTTATGTTTAGTTGTGTTTGTTTTTTCTACATTGCCAAACCTTTAATTTGTTGTTTATTTAGCTATTTTAATACGCAGGTGATTACCGCCGTTTTAATTGTTTTATATACAATATTCCTTCCTTCCATTGATTTAACCGCACGTGACATATGTTGCTTTCGTGTTATACAGCTTGGCATTTTTAATGCTTCAAGTGGTCTTTCAGATTTATTTTCTTTCATCCACAACATCTGCACTTTATGGTAGTCGACTTTATAAGTAGCGACAACATAATAGTGTATGTACTTATGTCTATGTGTGTATATTCTATTATTCTAGATTCTTGTTATTTTTTCAATGATTTCTTCTATATTGTTTGCGTAATTCTAGTACCTTATATATATATTGTTATTGTTATTGTTATTGGTTATGGAAGGCCTCGGTATCACAGCAAACGAATTAAAATCCATAAATATATATATTTACTATAGTACGTTAAAATAAAAAGCAGAATAGCTCAGGCCAAAATAGCATTTCAGAAAATGAAAAATATCTTATGCAACAAATCTGTATCAATAGAAGTGAGAAAGGGAGTTCGCCGGTGCTATATAGAACCAATTATGACCTATGGAAGCGAATCATGTTCGCATGTTGTAGACAAACAAATGAAAAAAAACGATTAGAGGCCACAGAGATGGGATTTCTCAGAAGAATGTTGAAGGTTCCCTGGACAGCTAAAAAGACTAATGAGGAAGTTCTCAAAGAGGCCAACACAAAAAGGGAGCTCTTAAAAAACATCAGAAAGAAACAATCAACATTTTTCTGGCACATCATGAGAACAGGAAGGTTGGGATACTTGGTTACAACTGGCAAAATAAAAGGAAAAAGAGACCGCGGACGACAAAGAGAAAAAATAATGGATAGCTTGGTGTCATGGCATGGAAAACAGTCAACAACAGAACTGATACGATGCACTGTAGATAGGAGATTGTGAAAGGACATGATCGCCTACGCCAACCTGTATGGCACATGATGATGATAGTTTGTTCACAAATGGTTTTAGTTGTTTAAAAATGTATATCTCAGCATTGGTGAAGAAACAATTGATTTAAATACATATTTATATCATGGTCAACACTATGTCACAACTGTTTCCATCCTATCAACAATTAGGAAAGATTTGTTCTTCTTCAAGATATAGAACGATATTGTAATGCTCCCTTGGTTATTATTTATGAGTAGGGAACAGGGAAATAATTGCAGTGCTGCGGTAAAGCTGGTTGCAGGAGTAGTAGCGGGGTGTAATGTACACACCTACAAGGTATGGTGACAGCTTTATAAAAAAGGAAAAAAAAAAAATTCTTTCGTTTCTGCTTGTATGTAGCCTTCCTCAGAAAACGAGAACAGCACAACGAAGAATGAAATAAAGGTAAACTCTACTACATCTAGGATGAGCAGAACAGATAAATCAAGCAGTGATAAACAGAGGGATAAGAGATGACACGTTGAAACGAAAGAGAAATGTGCTACATGTCCGAGGATACAAATAGATAATATATGAAGATTAGTAAGCTAAAATATATATAAAATTAAAGCGAGAATTAACTGAGGCAAGATCCATAAGCTCCCAGGAAGTAGATGACTATGAGTCAAATTGACGCTGAGAAGGGGTAGGGGGAGGGGTTTAAGTCACGTGATTAGACGATAAGTCGGACGAGATATCAAGGTAGTAGAATGAGGTGTGAGATGCAGTCAATCGTGACACAGGTAATTACTAGAGATAGGGAAGTGCATATATGGAGTGGAACAAGCAAACAAAACCCGACTTTCTCAGTAGACATGGCGATAAATGAGGCGTCATAGGGATATATTGAGGACTGGCGGTGCAGGGTGGTAGAGGAAGAAAGGGAGATTAAGGCAGAGCTGAAATATAAAGTGGAAGAGTATGTATTGATAAGAATAATAAATTTAAGTGGAGAACAAGCAAACAATAGCAGTGCTGTTGTAATTATAAATATAATTTGGCAAATAGGGATCACGATTCTTGTGGAAAGGTTCCAACGTACTTACAAATATGTAATATAGATCCTGAATATCACCTGTGGAGATTGCGTCAGGACGTAAAGGAAGGGGGGGGGGGTGGGCGACTGGAGCTGGGGTAGAAAGAAAAGAAAGAAGGGGGAACGGAAGGGAGATGGCAGTAAAAGAAGGAAAGGGGGAGGTGAAGGGAATGAGCAGAATAATAAATTACCCGTGCGAAAGAGATACACTGATGCCCCGTGGGGTGAGGCAACCCATACGGGCGATCAGACGATTCTCTAAGTGAAACGGCTGCGGCTGCCAGAATAACATGACAACAGGCCAGTAACTTGGACAGTCACCTTACCTTCATAGCCCTTAGAGTTGAAGTGGGATGCTCTTGGGGTGCCTGGGCCTCCAGTGATGTCAAGAGATGTTCCCGGCATCTATTTAAAAGACGGAGGGTGATTCGCCTATGCAGGTCACTTTACATCGCTTACATTTGATGACATAGATAATGTTGCGCGATGTACAAGTGAATCCTTCTCTGATCTCAAAAGGACCATTTGGGAAGAGAATCGTATTTGTCCAGAGGACGAGGTTGCAAGTTTTACTTACTTTACTGCGTCCCTTTTACTCACAGTCGTATCCTCGCTTGGAGCTTCTGGATCTTGCCTCAGTTAAGTCTCGCTTTAATGTTATATCTATTTATTAGCTTATTAATTTTCACATATTATCTATTTGTATCCTCCAATATCTAGCACATCTCGCTTTCGTTTCATAATTTCATGTCTTATACCTCTGTTTATTTTATTTTGATTTACCTGCCCTACTCATATTATATTTAGCGGAGTTAATCTTTAATTCATTCTTCGTTTGTGTTCTTATCGTTTTCTGAGGCCTTCCTCACATGAAGGCCGAAAAAACGTCAGTATTTTGTTGTGTTCCTTTTTTGTAAAGCTGTCAACATATCTTGCGGGAGTTTACGTTACACCCCACTACTTACTATTCATGAGATTTGCCGACTATATAGTGGTAGCAACCACCTGGCCCTTCAAAATGTGCATTCCAGGTTTTTGTTAAGAAAGTCATGAACGAACTTGCACATAATGAATGTAAATTTTTAGACGCGCTGAACAGAAAATTGTGACATAGAGTTGCCGATGACACAAATATAAATATGTATTGTCAGCAATTTTAACTTTACGAATGCTGAGATATACATTTTTAAACAACAGCAAATATTTGTGAGTGCTCTGTACATACACATCGGCTGAAACTATTATTGAAACTAGTTGTGTTTCTACATTTCCATCTTTGAAATAAACAAAAATACATAAATCAACCAGTAAGATCGATGAAAAGGGGGCTGGGAGTCCCAAGGCGTGGGAAACAAACATTTAATCTCTATCACCTTGCCCCTACTTGTGTTGTGGAAAGGTCATCTCAACACTCAGTCTTCTCTTTGGAATGACCTACTATGACACATCGATTTCTCGCTCGAGATATAAAGACAGATTATTAAAAACATTTAACCAAAAAAATTATATCAGATATTACGTTTCCAATTAATTTTTCCCCGTTCCAACCGAGCCTGCACAATTTTCTGCTTATTTACTCTCGTTATATTTTATGGGACCTCAATTTGAGACAGAAATAAGCCACATGAGATGTGTTTATGCAGATGAATAGGGTGTTTATCTATAGACAAGATGCTAGGTCGTTGTGACGTTCAGGTTATGGTGTCCCTCTTTGCGGTCGACTCAATCGGGAACGATAAAGTTGTTGCCAGTAAATCATGCTCTCTGGGTAGCTCAGATCGAGTTTCTAGTCATATCGGAGACGGAAACAACACCTGCGATGACAGCGATCACTGGCTTATAACTGACCTCTAGCGTTAGGATAGATGAACCCGAACAATGAATATCTTGCTCACAGCTACCTATAACAGTAAAGCCAGCGGACATAAAGGAATTGCACAAATTTTGTGACGTTTTCAACTTTGCGAGTAGGGACTGTTGTGGGTAGAAGAATTACGTCAGCCGTCCATAGCTAGCATAGCTGAAGAGGGATTTTCGTGGGATTTTTCTGGAATTTCCTTCTTTGCCCACCGACCTTACTAGCTAGCTGTGGATCCTACTCCAGGTGGACATGGGAACAAACTAGCCAGTTAAGTCAAGTGAATCAGATCGAAGAGGAAAGGCAACCCAATGCTAAAAGGTGTCGTGCTGAATTGTGATATGTTTGTTGTATCTGATGACGCGATTTCGGTGTAGACTTCGCGACCATCTATCTATCCCGTTTAACGTCTTATCGGACTGTAACAGGATGTAACATCGAGCTAACGCAAAAATAAAACAGTTTGACATTTGAAATCTGTAGATAGCATGGGTTGTGTAATGGAGATGGTCTGTTGAGTAAACTATACTGGAATATACGACATGACTAGATACCCTCCCTCCCTGTTTAAGGACGTTACATATTGCATGTCTGTATGTATGAATGTATGTATGTATGTATGTATGTATGTAATTACATTCCTCACTACTGTAATTGAGTTTTCTGCAGTTGTTTGTGAATTCTCCTGCCTGTAATTATGTGTGAATTCTTAACATAAAATTCCACAGAACTAAACTGTATGTGAAATAGCTCAATAACTTCTTCTCAATTATGTGTGAATTCCCTCTAAAAAAAAGATCGCCACAGAACGTATAATTTCTCTCAGTTAAACACTAATTGTGCTCGAAATGGGTGACGAAGTTTGTTTCTGCTAGACATCACTTCAAGAAATGACACACAAAAACCAACAATGTTATTACTGTGTACTTCTGGGATATTAATTCTGCGACGCTAAATGTTATAGTCGCCCGCCTGGGAATGTATATTTAAACGTACGAACGATCAATTGTATTTTCTTATAACGCTCAACCTATTTTTTTTATCTTGCCGAAATTGAGTGTTAAAATTGCAGCCTGCCACTTTAACATAAGCCCGTCTTATCATGTGTGTTTAAACAGCGCTCCATTTTTTATCATTTACTGATTATTATAGAATTTTTTTTTGTCCCTAACAGTTGCAACATTTGAAAAAAAGAACATGCCTGCCATTTTGTGATTAAGAAGCGGCTTACTAATGTTTACTAACCTTTATCCCGCCTCTTCGTATTTAGTTTTGCGTTTTGTAATTATGACAATTTGTGTACTGTGTAAACAAAATATAGACCAGTCAATGTATTTAACACGTGGTTTACCTCCTCACTAGCTGACATACTTGTCTGGTTGTTGATTTTTTAGTGAGAGGTTGAGGATGTGGGTTCGAGTTAGATGCTTAATCGTTATCTAGCTTAAGCCACTAGCATTCTCCGCACGTGCGTTGATAAATCTTACTGGATATTCTCATTCTGAGTACGAATCCCGGATTTTATATCTCCGCTTTCAAGTACAGATTGTCAAATACATTTGCTGACATTTTCTTTGCTTCCAAACACAGATTGTCAAATACATTTGCTGACATTTCTTTGCTTCCAAACACAGATTGTCAAATACATTTGCTGACATTTTCTTTGCTTCCAAACACAGATTGTCAAATACATTTGCTGACATTTCTTTGCTTCCAAACACAGATTGTCAAATACATTTGCTGACATTTTCTTTGCGTCCAAACACAGATTGTCAAATACATTTGCTGACATTTTCTTTGCTTCCAAACACAGATTGCCAAATACATTTGTTGACATTTTCTTTGCTTCCAAACACAGATTGTCAAATACATTTGCTGACATTTCTTTGCTTCCAAACACAGATTGCCAAATACATTTGCTGACATTTTCTTTGCTTCCAAACACAGATTGCAAAATACATTTGCTGACATTTTCTTTGCTTCCAAACACAGATTGTCAAATACATTTGCTGACATTTTCTTTGCTTCCAAACACAGATTGCCAAATACATTTGCTGACATTTTCTTTGCTTCCAAACACAGATTGCCAAATACATTTGCTGACATTTTCTTTGCTTCCAAACACAGATTGTCAAATACATTTGCTGACATTTTCTTTGCTTCCAAACACAGATTGCCAAATACATTTGCTGACATTTTCTTTGCTTTCAAACACAGATTGCCAAATACATTTGCTGACATTTTCTTTGCTTCCAAACACAGATTGCCAAATACATTTGCTGACATTTTCTTTGCTTTCAAACACAGATTGCCAAATACATTTGCTGACATTTTCTTTGCTTCCAAACACATGTTGTCACGTATATTTGTTGACATTTGTCTTTGCTTTCAAACAACAAATAGTCAAATACATTTATTGACGTTTTCTTTGCTTTTTAATTCAGACTAGAAAATGTGAAAAAAAGGGAGGGAGAGAGGGGGGAAGGAAGGAATTAATCATTTAATAAAGGGTATGAGTGAAGGAATGGGAGCTGCGGTAGCTCAGTGGTTAGTGAATTTGACTACAAAGGACAAGAGGTAGGGTTCGATCCCAACCGACGGCTTCCGGTTTCACCCAGCCTTAAATGGGTTCCAGATTTTTTTTCTGGGAAAGTAAAGCGGAACGGGTGTAAAACCGACCACATTCCCCAAAAATCATGTGCTGAAGGTCTGTAAAATGTATGGTCACTAACACCATATTCCCTATACGTCACTTGTCCTGACAGGGCTCTTTACTTTTACTTATGAGTGAAGAAACACAGAGCGTAAGACAGAGGAAATGAGTGAAGTAATACACAAGGTAAGACAGAGGGAATGAGTGAAGAAATACAGAAGGTAAGACAGAGGGAATGAGTGAAGAAATACAGAAGGTAAGACAGAAGGAATGAGTGAAGAAATACATAAGGTAAGACAGAAGGAATGAGTGAAGAAATACACAAGGTAAAACAGAAGGAATGAGTGAAGAAATGCATAAGGTAAGACAGAAGGTATGAGTGAAGAAATACACAAGGTAAGACAGAAGGAATGAGTGAAGAAATACACAAGGTAAGACAGAAGGAATGAGTGAAGAAATACATAAGGTAAGACAGAAGGTATGAGTAAAGAAATACACAAGGTAAGACAGAAGGAATGAGTGAAGAAATACACAAGGTAAGACAGAAGGAATGAGTGAAGAAATACATAAGGTAAGACAGAAGGAATGAGTGAAGAAATACACAAGGTAAAACAAAAGGAATGAGTGAAGAAATACATAAGGTAAGACAGAAGGTATGAGTGAAGAAATACACAAGGTAAGACAGAAGGAATGAGTGAAGAAATACACAAGGTAAGACAGAAGGAATGAGTGAAGAAATACATAAGGTAAGACAGAAGGTATGAGTAAAGAAATACACAAGGTAAGACAGAAGGAATGAGTGAAGAAATACACAAGGTAAGACAGAAGGAATGAGTGAAGAAATACATAAGGTAAGACAGAAGGTATGAGTGAAGAAATACACAAGGTAAGACAAGAGGAATGAGTGAAGAAATACATAAGGTAAGACAGAAAGTATGAGTGAAGAAATACACAAGGTAAGGCAGAAGGTATGAGTGAAGAAATACACAAGGTAAGACAGAAGGTATGAGTGAAGAAATACACAAGGTAAGACAGAAGGTATGAGTGAAGAAATACACAAGGTAAGACAGAAGGAATGAGTCAAGAAATACATAAGGTAAGACAGAAGGTATGAGTGAAGAAATACACAAGGTAAGGCAGAGGTATGAGTGAAGAAATACACAAGGTAAGACAGAAGGTATGAGTGAAGAAATACACAAGGTAAGACAGAAGATATGAGTGAAGAAATACACAAGGTAAGACAGAAGGTATGAGTGAAGAAATACACAAGGTAAGACAGAAGGTATGAGTGAAGAAATACACAAGGTAAGACAGAAAGAATGAGTGAAGAAATACACAAGGTAAGACAGAGGGAATGAGTGAAGAAATACAGAAAGTAAGACAGAGGGAATGAGTGAAGAAGTACAGAAGGTAAAACAGAGGGAATGAGCGAAGAAATACACAATGTAAGATAGAGGGAATGAGTGAAGATATACAGAAGGTAATACATAAGGTATGAGTAAAGAAATACAGAAGGTAAGACATAGGGAATAAGTGAAGAAATACAGATGGTAAGACAGAAGGTATGAGTGAAGAAATGCAGAAGGCAAAACAGAGGGTATGAGTGAAGAAATACATAAGGTAAGACAGAGGGAATGAGTGTACGATATAATGATCGTAAGTAATATTTGAAATTTGGTTCTGATAATTCAGAAATGGTTGTTTAAAAATCCATCACAGCTCTCTATAATTCGCTATTTGTATCAGATACATTTATAGAATAAGGATCACGTATAAATAATCTCCAACAGTATATATAAGTACTGACAATCAAATTTGGTCAGTTTAATTAGGTCTGTCTTCGATGTAATAACTTCATTATTCAAAGTGATTCATGTTTCTTATTCATTACTCTGACATTTCCATTTTATCACGGGGAATTTTGTAATAGGAGATTTAGGGTGTCATCTAGATCAGCTAGTGCGTAAGTGTAAAACCTATTTTAGAGATTGTTGAGTAAATGTAAAACCTATTTTATAGATTGTTGAGTAAGTGTAAACCCTGTTTTATAGATGTCATCATCATCAAGAACCGGCCTGCTGGCGTAAGTGATCATGTCTCTCCACAATTTTCGATCTCGACAGTTATTTATTATTTCTGTTGTTTACCTTCTGCTAAGCCATTCTCTTAAGCTGTCTGGTATTTTTTTTCTTTGCTTTCCTCTATCTCTTCGTCCCTCAATTTTCCCAGTTGTTACAATATATTCCAGTTGTTCTCTTCTCGTTACATCGCCAAAAATTGATGATTGTTTCTTCCTAATATTGGAAAATTAGCTCTCATTTTGCTTTGGCCTCTTTCAGAGCTTTTTCATTACTCTTCTTTGCTGTCCATTGTATTCTCAACATTCTTCTGTAAAACCACATTTCTGCAGACTCTAGTGATTTTCTTGTTTGTTGTCCTATTGTCCATGATTCACGTCCATATGTTAAGACTGACTCTACATAATATTTAAGAACTCTTTTTCTTGTTTCGATTGTCAAAAATGGATAGTATCTTCCTAATCAATTGAGGTTTCCTATATTTTAACATGGGTTCCGGATTTTTTCTGGGAAAGTAAAGCGGCTCAAGCGTAATAATGAATGAAGAAAAACACAAGGTAAGACAGAAGGTATGAATACATAAGTAAGGTAAGACAGAGGGTGTAAACTAGAGGAACCACAATGTATAGATGTAAGGAAGTGTAAAACCTATTTTGTAGATTAATGAATAAGTGTAAACCTATTTTGTAGATTATTGAGTAAGTGTAAAACCTATTTTGTAGATTATTGAGTAAGTGTAAAACCTATTTTTATAGATTGTTATGTAAGTGTACTACCTATTTTACAGATGATTATGAAGAACAGGCCTATGATGAACCATAATCCATCTGATATATTTAAAAAGTGTTTTTGAAAAAGGAAACGGTTCCTTCCCATATATATTTAGATGGACGTGTTTTTCCATGACCAGTGAGTGACGTGGTCGGTATTACCCCAGATCGCCCTTACTTTCCAGAAAAATCTGTGGTATCCATTTTTAGAGGGTTAGTAAAGCAAGAAGACTTCTCAGTGCTAAAACAAAATGGTCAGGTCTGTCAATTAAACTCAGACCGTGGATTGGGTGGTCGGTCCAAGTTTTTTGGTTAAACACGAACGTGGACTAGAACGAGTGGGTGTTTGGTTTAAACGTGTACTTCCCAGTCCAGACTATGTACCGTACTAAGTACAGTCTATACTATGTATCGTACCAAGTACAGTCAAGACTATGTACCGTACCAAGTACAGTTAAGAAAGACTATGTACCGTACCAAGTAAGGTCAAGATTATGTGCCGTACCAAGTACAGTCCAGACTATGTACCGTACCAAGTACAGTCCAGATTATGTACCGTACCAAGTACAGTCCAGACTATGTACTGTACCAAGTACAGTCCAGACTATGTACCGTACCAAGTACAGTCCAGACTATGTACCGTACCAAGTACAGTCCAGACTATGTACCGTACCAAGTACAGTCCAGACTATGTACCGTACCAAGTACAGTCCAGACTATGTACCGTACCAAGTACAGTCCAGACTATGCGTATACGACGTTGGGAAGACATTGTGGCCAGTGCTATGCGTGTGAGTGATGTCTCTATCTTTCACATATATAAATCATCATCGGGTTGCTTATTCTTTGCAGAACGTTGCTCTCATCACCGCCCGTCGGAAAAACCTGTAGCCAGATCTTCCACTTCTGTTGTCATGTTTAAGATCTCTGTGATGTCTTCACACCACCTTCATCTTGGTTGGTCCCTGTCTCGTCTTCCTGGAATCATGTGTCCCAATATTGTTCTTTCCAGCCAAATGGATTTTTAATTTCTCTGTAAGATGTTTTTGTGTGTAACCCAATTCTTTCCAATGTTGTCTTTTTTGTGTTTTAATTGCTCTTTTTTCATTATCGAAGAAATCCTAAGGATTTTTCTGCAAATTTGTGTTTTCAATGAACCAATTTTCCTCATTTTGTTTGTCAGATTGTTCATGAATCATAACCATGTTTTGCTTCTCTAAAGGCATATGCCGATCGTTGTTTGTCAGATTGTTCATGAATCATAACCATGTTTTGCTTCTCTAAAGGCATATGCCGATCGTTGTTTGTATCTTTACTGCATTATCGGTATCCTGTTTGATATTCCTCATGGATTCTACAAAATGATATCATCATCATCATCATCATCATCATCATCATCGAGTGCCGTCTCCGCAACGAAGGTTGGCTACTATGGAGCGCCATTCTGCTCTGTGTCTTGCTTTTATGGTGAAGGTTGTCATAGGCTGATTTGTCCATCTTTTGATGTTACTCGTCCATGTTAGTCTTGGCCTGCCTCTGCCTCTTTTACCTTGTATTTCCCCCTCCAGGATTACTTTTAGTAGGCTGTTGTGTCTTTTAACATGGCCCAACAATCGCATTTGCCTTGTTTGAATTGTGCTTAGTAGTTCTCTTTTCATTTTTAGTTGTTTTAAGACTTCATCGTTTGTTTACTTTTCCTTCCATCCAATTCTACCTATTCTTCTATATATCCACATTTCAAAGGCTTCAATTCTCTGTTCTGTTTTCTTGTCCATGTTTCTGCACCATATAGGAATATTGAGAAGATGTAACATTTTGCTATTCTTAGTTTTAGCCCTGGTGTTATTTGTTTTGATGTTAGTATGTTCTTCATGACATTAAAATTACTTTTTGCCATTCCTATTCTTTTGTTTATTTCAGTTGTACATTTTCCATCACTGGTTATAGTATGTCCAAGGTAGATGTAGTTCTGAACTGTCTCCAGGTCTATTCCTTCAGTTTTGATATCCACTTGTGGGTTTTTGAGTATTTTCTTTTTTTATGATCATAGTTTTAGTCTTTTTGATATTCATATCTAGTCCATATTTTTGCTTGTCGTGTTTATTTCATTAAGTAATTGTTGTAGGTCTTTAGGATTTTCTGCTAGTAGTACAGTATCGTCAGCATATCTTAGGTTATTGATTATCTTTCCATTAATTTGTAGGCCTGGCATCTCTATGATGTTTTTAAAGATTTGCTCAGTGTATAGATTGAACAAGCTTGGTGATAGGATGCATCCTTGTCTTACTCCTCTTTTTATATCAATGGGTGTAGAAACTCTTTGTTATATTTTATTATTGCTGTTTGCTCCCAGTATAGATTACATATTAGTCGTATGCCCATGTCATCTAGATGTATCTCCTTTAGGCATTCTATGAGTTGTTTGTGGTGTACTCTATCAAAAGCTTTGGTGTAGTCTATGAAGCAGGCATATATTGGTTTGTTTACTTCTGTGTACTTTTCGATTAATGTTCTCATGCAGATTATGGCTTCTTTTGTCCCGCTATTTTTCCTAATCCGAATTGCTGCTCATCTAATTCAGTATTGATTTTATTCTGAATCCTTCCTTGTATAACTTTTAGCAAGATTTTTGTAACAATGGCTCATTAGGCTTATTGTTCTAAAGTCACTGCATTCAACTGCACCATTCTTTTTAGGTAATGCAATGAAAGTCGATGTTTTTAGTTCATTTGGTATGTATCCTGTGTGGTATATGTCGTTGCATATGTCTGTAATCACTTCAATGTCAAAATCATCTAGTGCCTGTATCATCTCTATCTGTATGCTGTCAGGTCCTGCTGCTTTTCCCGTTTTCATTGTTTTTATAGCTTTTTCCACCTCAGATTTTAAGATTTTATAGCCTGATTTTTGTAAAACTAAATTATATATATATATATATATATATATATATATATATATATATATATATATACATGTTATGAAAAGCCAGTCTTAACATATGTATTTGAATCATGGACAATAGGACAACAGACAAGAAAATCACTGGAGTCTGTAGAAATGTGGTTTTACAGAAGAATGTTAAGAATACCATGGACAGCTACGAAGAGTAATGAAAACGTTCTGAAAGAGGCCAAAGCAAAAAGAGAGCTAATTTCTAATATTACGAAGAAACAATCATCATTTTTTTGGCCATGTAATGAGAAGAGAACAGCTGGAATATATTGTGACAACTGGGAAAATTGAGGGATGAAGAGCTAGAGGGAAGCAAAGAGAAAAAATACCAGACAGCTTAAGAGAATGGCTTGGCAGAAGGTCAACATCAAAAATGATAAATAACTGTCGAGATCGAAAGTTGTGGAGAGACATGATCACCTACGCCAGTATATATATATGATATATATATATATATATATATATATATATATATATATTATATATATTTATATACTTGTTTTATTTACACGCAACTACGCGTCACATAAATAAATAAATATAATATATATATATATATATATTATATATATATATATATATATATATATATATATATATATATGATATCAGCCATGAAATGCATAAAGAAACAACAGTTACATTTGTTTGGCTACATTAGACAGGGAGATCAAAACACAACGAACCTTCATTCGATGTTAAAAGAACCCCAGATTCAATGACCGACGACGAGAAAGATGGACTATAGAAAACATAACTTCAGAAGAGGCCAACAGAAAAGCAACTAACTGCAAGTCTAACCAAATCTTACCTGGACGCTGAAAGGTAAATGAGGAAGACAAGAAGAACGAGATGGGCAGCGTACTTGTGTCTATCCATCTATAGAGCTTGTAATTAAAATAAGAAATCAACAGATATGCCATTAAAATAAATTCAACTAGAAGTCGACATCTTCTCATCTTCATTCACATTTTCCTAATTGTTCTTGACTCCTTGCGGCCTTCAATCATTCGAGCATCGTCATTATAGCTCGGTACAATGAACCAGCTGAACCTCGCTCTGGCCTCGTACAGACGGACAACAACAGAAAGTTGTTTCATGAACTCGCGTGTTCAAGCTGTCTCTGGAAAATTGAACAGACAGGATTTGAAAAGGGAGTACCACGTGTTAAAGTGGCGAGACAGTGTGGAGGGTTGTCTCAAGTTGGATACTTGAGAGCTCTTGAGATGGAGTTAAGCTCCTGGCAATAGAGCTCATCCCATTGGCGCAAGCAATTACGGTAAATTCTGTTTATCGGTAGCAAATAATGTTTTTGCTTTTGTTTGATCTTTCAAAGACACAATAGGGGCGCCCATCTAGTAAAGA
The DNA here is from genome assembly GCA_032433765.1 of Megaustenia siamemsis. Lineage (NCBI taxonomy): Eukaryota > Metazoa > Mollusca > Gastropoda > Stylommatophora > Ariophantidae > Megaustenia > Megaustenia siamemsis. Next base: position 30,923,487 of record JAVIAB010000108.1, on the reverse strand, counting down.
TCATAAAGAACATAATGACATTTTGTTGACTATAATTATTAATATGTTGACATATAGAAATAATTCTCTGGATGTTTCAGCATCTGTTTAATACAATGTCATACTCCACATCACAAAACAGCTTAGTTGCATTGTTTTAAAGAGACAGTTGTAGCCGTGTATGCTGTTAAGCATTCGTTTCATGATCACGTGTCCAATGGTGCGACCCTCTTTAAGGATATTATTCTGCGGGAAAATAGTTTATTTAAATGAAAAAAGAAGACTATAGATTTCTTGATGAAAGTACAGCAGCGAAGCCCGATGATAACATATTATCCAAACAATGTGGTAATATGTGCAATGAAAATATCTTCTTTCTTTTCTCTTTTTGCTGATACCGAAAAGGTGTCGGGGTTATATCATTTGTCGTTCTTGAGATACTCGAACTGTCTGAATGAGTGATTTTCCTTTGTTGTTGCATGTCTCTATCACTGCATCTATCCATCTTCTTCTGGGTCTTCCTCTTGGTCTTTTTCTATGCATTCTCGAGAAGAACGCCCTTGATGGTGATTGGTGAGGGTTCATTCTGACCAGGTGGCTCAACCATTTAAGATGTTGTTGTTCTATATATTCCTGGCAGGGTTTTATTCCCACCATTTTTAGTTTGTACAACTTTTATCTAGATATGGTATGTGCTGTTGTAGCAGGTTTTCGTCCTCAAATATTAGGCATTAGTCATCTGCGAAGAGTAGCTCGTTGATGTTGGAATTTTCTACCTCTAAGTTTTTATTTGGTTTGTCCTTATTGGAGATGAAAATGTCTAATTAGGGAATTTATGCCTTTTCTGTGGTCTGGTTGTAGAGCTGGAGAATAAAGGACGAGCATCCAGTGCAATCGCCTCAATGTGTTCTGGGCAGAATTGTTACTTCAGTTTTGATTGGAGGAAAGATAAACAACTTTTTGACCTGGCCGTGATCGAACTTGCTTCCACCGGATTTGTAGAACGGAGTATGTGGTAATCTACTTCTTTCCTTCCTCATTTACCTTTTAGCGTCGAGGGGAGATATAATTTGCGGTCTTTTGCTTTTCTATTCGCCTCTCCTGCTGTTATGTTTCATAGTGCTTATAATATATTCGGTCTATCCCTCTTTTTCGTGGCTGGCCCTTGGGTTCGTTGTGTTGATTTTTCTGCATTGTCACGTAGCCAAACCATTTTATCTGTTGTTCCTTTAGATATTATATTGGAAAAAGGGGGGGGGGGGGTAATTCTTAGCTTTTTACTCAATTCTTCATTTCTAATATTATCTCTGAGGCTGTTTCCTATCATTCGTCTCACACATTTCATCTCAGTAGAGGTTATTTTCTTATTGTTCTTTTATCTAGCGTCCAGTACTCTCATCAGTAACACAACGTTGGGATGAAGATTGTATTGTACAGTGCCCGTTTTGCCTCTAGAGTTATTTCCTTGTTGGACAATAGTGGTGATAGCTGTCCAATGATTTGACAAGCTTTGTTGCATATTGAGTCTATTTCTGCTGTTTGTAAATCATCGTTGTCAGTAGACTTCCTAGGTATTAAAATTCCTCTACTTGTTTTAGTTGTCTGCCGTCCATACTTATGTTGATGTTCTGTTGCTCTTTTGAGATATTCACGACTACTGTTTTGTTGATATTGATTTTCATATTGTATTTTGTGCCTGTGATGTTGATTTTATTTAAGTGTTCTTGTGTGGCCTTTTGTTGTGCCATGTTTTAGTGCCTGATTGTCTACAAATAAATGCTCCTTGATCTCACTGTCTTTGATAGGTTGGCTAACTTCCATATATAGTCCATGTATGAAATAAACAGTAGGGGGATAGTACGCACGCTTGTCTTACACCTGATCTAATTTTGAAATGGTCTGTGTAACCTGCTGCTGTTTTGACTGCGCAGCTGCTGTTGATGTAGAGACTTTTAATTAGGTTAGTTAAATGTTGGCTTGCTCCGTATGTTGTAGTATCTCTCATAGTTGTTCTCTGAGTTTACTCGATCGAATGCTTTCTCCTCGTCTGTGAAAGCTATGTACACATTTTGATTGTGTTTTGTCGTCTTTTCTACTAGCTGTGAATCGAGCGTCAGTACATACTCTGTTTTTTTTTCAGAACCCCATTTCAAAATCCCTTACCTGTTGTTCTATTACTGGATTTCCCCCCCCCCCCCACCACACACAACTTTGCAGTGTAACTTTCCTATATGGTTGAGAAGCGATATACCTCTATATTAATTGCAGTCGCTCCTGCTACCTTTATTATTCCATATTGGTACGATGATTGCCTGTTGCTACTCTTTTGGGGCTTCTTGTTGGTGCCAAGCTGCATTGTATATTATGTGCTGCCATATAACTCCTCTTTCTCCTGTTGCTACTGTTGTTTCTACTAGTGAGTTATCTATCTCCGGTGCTTTATTTCATGGTGCATATTTGATTACTTCTTATATTTCCTCCTTCATGATGTTGGGTTCAGTGTTTGTGCATTCTTGCGTGATTTTGTTGTGTTATTGTTAGTTGGTGTCATGTTTAATAGGTCTTCAAAATATTCTTTCCATCTCTGTTGTATATGTTGGTTATTTGATATTGGCTGTCCGTCTTTGTCATTTATGAGCTCAGTATAATCGTGGTTTTCTTTTTTCATTCTTGTTGCTTTTACTTTGTAAAAATCTATTGTGATTGTCTTGAAGTGCCTGCTCATATTTTGTTGGAATTCTGTCCATTTGCTTTGCTTAGCTTCTTTGATCAAAACCTTAACTTTTTTCCGAATTAAGGCATATTTTTCATGTTCTTCTTGGTTCTTATTTTCCATCCAATTTTTTGATAATTTCTTCTTATTTGTTTAATTGTTTCTCTGTGGTAGTCTGCACTGATAATAACAGACATCATTATTTCTTCTTAAATTGTTCCAGAGATCTATAACGGCGTTACGGAGCTCGTAACGCCTTTAAGGATCTCTGGAACTATTTAATTTTGTCTTCTCCAAGAATATCTTGGTCTTCCTCTTTGTCTTTTTCCTTGGGGGTTCCAAAACAGGGTCTGTTGTGTAATACTCTCAGTTGGACTTCCTCAGTGTGTTGTCTCTATCCAGCGTCATCGTCTTCGCTGTATTTCTTTATCCACATGTATTTGGCTGGTACATTTCATAATTCTATGTCAGTGATTTTGTCCAGCCATTTCTAGCCTTTTATCCTGCTTAAGCATCCATTATTGAAAGTATGTATCTTCATGATGATCATTTTTGTTGTTCTCCATGTTTCACACCCAAAAATTTCCATTCTTTCTGGTTTATTATTATTCAGACTAAGACCTTTATTGTTGCTTTCTTTCACTATTATGTCTATCCTTTCTTGAAGTTCATTCTGTCTCTGCTATCAAGACTGTGTCATCCGTACATCGCAAATTTTTTATGTTGTGACTGTTGACTTCAATTCCTTTTTTGTCTACTTTTGATTTCATAATGTTATCGCTGTAAAGTGAAAACAAATCCGGGGACAGAACACAGCCTTGTCTGACTCCTTGTTTTATTTATTGCAATTGCCCCGTTTGGTTGCTAACTTGTATAGCTGCTGTTTGTTGCCAGTACATATTTTTTAAAATGATTTTCAGATCCTTGATATCAATGTTTAATTTCTTCAGCATATTGATTATTGCCACATGCTTTACTTTGTCAAATGCTTTTGTATCTTCTATAAAGCACATATATAGATCTTTATTTACCTATTTACCTCTTTCTATCAATGTTCACATGATGTATATTGCATTATTAATGCTCTTTCCTTCCACAAATCCACATTGTTCCTCCCTTATTTCTGTTTTTTTTAACTCTTGTTCTTGTTATTATTTTGTTGTTATTGATTAGATATCATTAGATAAGAATGAACATCTCGCCCAGAATTGAGTGAGCGGTGACAAACATTACAAGCCGTTGGCGACTTCTAACGGGAAGGATGAAGATCAAGAAGTTATCTCTGCGGTTCAATCTCTAGGTCTCGTCTCCATGTTGTCCAAGGTCTTTACTTTTTCCTCTTCCCCTGTGGGTTCCAAATGAGAGCTTGTATTTGGCGTTTGAAGTATTTTTGGTATCCATCCCCACCGTCTATTTTATTATCAATACTTCACCAGCCTGTTGATTTGTTATCTGTCAAAGTGTCTCATTTCTTGTGGTTTGTATTGTCCATGTTTGTGTTGTCCAGGTTTGTATTGTACATGTTTGTATTGTCCAGATTTGTGTTATCCAAGTTTGCGTTGTCCTTCTTTGTGCTGTCCATGTTGGTGATCCATATAAAACGACTGATTTGACCCTGATAATAATAATAATAATAATAATAAAAATGAACTAACGCGTGACAGTGTACAAACATATCACATCTTGTCCTAAGTCATACCCATTATGGCATTACAAATCTGCTCATCCCCTCTCATTCTGAAGTGGACTTGTTGCCGACTGTTTTCTGCTCCATAAAATTAGACTGCCCAAGAATCATTTCATGAATTATCAGTCCACAAGAAATATAGTTATAGATGTCAATAGCTGAAAAAGAAAAGTCGTTTTGTAAGTGCACAAATAAAGTAAACTAGACGTGTTTTATGCGGGTCAATAAATTTAAGTAGCCTGGAATTAATGTGCTATGTAGAGCCAATTCTGACCTATGGAAGCGAATCATGAATCGTAAACAAACAAATGAAAAGACGATTAGAGGCCACAGAGATGGGATTTCTCAGAAGAATGTTGGAATTTCTCTGGACAGCTAATAAGACTAACAAGGAAATTCTCAAAGAGGCCAACACAAAAAGGGATCTCCTAAAAAACATCAGAAAGAAACAATCAACATTTTTCGGGCACATCATTAGAAGAGCAAAGTTGGAATACTTGGTTACAACTGGCTAAATACAGGGAAAGAGAAGTCGCGGAAGACAAAGAGAGAAAATACTGGAAAGCTTGGTGGCATGGCATGGAAAACGAACAACAACAGAACTGATACGATGCACGGTAGATAGAAGATTGTGGAAGGACATGATCGACTACGCCAACATGTATGGCACATGATGACGATGATGGAATGATGTTAGTTCCGCATGGTAAATATAGAACAGAGATAAAAAAAAAAAAGTAAAGTACCCCCGTCACGCCAAGTGGCGTATAGGGAATATGGTGTTAGTGACCATAAATTTTACAGACCTTCAGCACATGATTTTTGGGGTAATGTGGTCGGTATTACGCCCGTGCTGCTTTACTTTCCCAGAAAAAAAATCCGGTACACATTTTAAGGCTGGGTGAACCCGGAAGCTGTCGGTTGGGATCGAACCCTACCCCTTGTCCTTTGTAGTCCAGTTCACTAATCACTGAGCTATCGCGGCTCCAAAACAGAGATAAGGTGCAGAATAATTCAGGCTTAGGCAGCATTCCACAAAACGATAAGGATACAGTCCATTTGTGTCAATGGAAATATGGAAAAAAGGAGAATTCTTCACCGCTATGTGGCTCCAGTCTAGATATGTCGGTGTCAATTCTGCACAGTTGGACAACTGACACGAAGATCAGTGAAAGTCACAGAAACAGGGTTTTACATGAACATGTTCAGAATACCATGGACAGCTAAAAAAGAGTAATGAGAATGTTCTAGAAGAGGACAAAGCAAAGAGAAAGCTCATTTCTAACATCAACAGAATGCAATAAACACTTTGTGGCTACGTAATGATAGGGGAATCACTAGAGTATAATGAAACAGTTGGCAAATTGAAGGAAGAAGATATATCGTAAAACAGGGAGAAAAGATACAAGACGATTTAAGAAAATGGTTTGGCAAGAAGTCAAAAAAATTAATAAACAGCTGTAGAGATAAGCAGTTGTAGAGATAAACAGTTGTGGAGATAAACAGTTGTGGAGATAAACAGTTGTGGCGAGATATTATCGTCTGCACAAGCAGGCACGGTAATTGCTAATGATGATCGTCATTTTATGTTTTATTTCTCCAAAATGCCTTGTTGTTTGTTTTGTCTTTAATCTTCTAACTTTAATCTTCTAACTTTAATCTTCTAATTTTATTCTTCGCTTAACGTGCACAAAACATAATTTCCTTTTCTTTATCTCCGTGGAGCATGCGCGTGTGCGTATGTGTATGTGCGCGTTGACCTCTGTCAACACAGCTCCATCAGTCATCTTATCCACCCACGGACCTCTCAACATTCTTCTTTAAAACCGTATCACTGTGAAAGTAGTTTTCCTTGTTTGCTCACTAATTGTCCATGACCGGCATAAACATGTCAAGACCAGTTTCAACGAGGAACTACTTTTTTTGGCTTCTTCCATTCAGTTACGTGCACAGTGTGTTTTACAGCAAAAGAATACAACTCAAAGAAAGAAAAAAACGGAACATTTGAGTTTGTTGACGTTTGTATTAGAGATTGGGGGTGGTGGTGGTTTTGGGAGGAGGAGGGGGGTGAGTGGAGGGTTAGGGTAATAACACGGCGCAAAAAAAAAAAAAACTATTTTCTGTCAACGACAAAAAATTAAGATAGAGTGTTACAACCTCATTAACAAAATAACTCAAGCAGTTTAATTTGCTATTGGGTAATGAGAATAGAAGAGTTAAGTGGTGTTGCAATGTGCACCGTACCTTTAGTGGTAGGAAAACTCGGTAGCGAAGTGGTTTGGCCGTTCGTCTACAGTTTTGATGGCTCAGAGTTTAACTCCCCAAATATGGCGATATCTGGTCAGACCGTGCTGCCTTTGGGACCAACTTAGACCTTATAAATATATACCAGACTGGTTTATTTTTTTTCTCCTTGGTGAAGTAAGTGGCAGCCTGATGTTGTTCTGACCACATACCCACACGTGTATTAATGGTAATGTGAAAATATGGTTACAAATGTTGTTGTTTTTTCACATACAGCGCACAAAGTAACTGATAGTTCATTCCCTCCATCCCTACTCCTTAATTTCCTTCCTTGCTTCTTTCTATTTCATTCATTCTTTCTTTCTTTTTTATTTCATTTTTCCTTCACATTCAACTTTACTGTTGCTTCGTAATTGCATGCACTTATTTCCATTTCTTTGCCTTGAGCCCTTCCTTTCGTTCTCTTTGTTTGTTTGTTTCTTACTTTCTTTCCATAGATAACCTTCGGTTGCCGGCTCATAGATTTCCCGGTCATACCGAGAGATTCCAGTCGTGAGTACTTCCGCCACGCAGTAAAACAAATTGGTTCCGACAGTGAAGAGAAAGTTTTCCGGTCTCAGTGTGTTCTGTTCCTGCAATGCTGAATAGGGAGAGAGAGAGAGGGTCGTTGTAATGAATTGAGTACATCTTTTCGGAGGTTTGTAGTCAGTAAGGTCGTTCCTAATTCAATCTTAGCAATCCCGTTGGTACTCAGTCCCCCCTCCCCCGCCCAAACCCTAAACAATTAGTATGTGTCTATGGTTCATATTATTTGTTGATGTACGCACTCCCTGTACGTTTCATCAGTCGTTCTCCCTCCCCCGTAATTTGTATCTGAGGTAGAACTGTGGTTATTGAACTTGTATACTGAGGGTAAGAGGTCAGGGTCGTTCTTCGCATCGATTGGCTTGTGTTCAACAATGTATGTGTTTTACATATATTTTTTGAATGGGGAGAAAGATAACTCCACCAAGTATACAATAGACAGTGTACTCAAATATGTACCAATGCTCAATGTGCTATATATACAATATAGTAGGCACTGTCAAGTTGATCCTTCCATGGCGCTTCTTTCTTTCTTTTTTTCCTTTCTTTCTTTCTTTGTCATTTCTTTTCTTATCTCTTGATAAGATATCTTTATTTCTTTCTTTTCTCTTCGTTTTTTTCGTTCTTTCTTTCAATCTTTTTTTATTTTATTTATTTCTTTTCTGCTTTCATTTCTTGTATTTTTTCTTTCTTTCTCATTTCTATCTTTACTTTCGTTATATTTTCTTTCGGTCCATCTTTCTTCCCTCTTCCTTCCTTTATTTTCTTTTTTATCTTTGTTTTATTTATTTGTTATTACTCTTTCTTTTATTTGTTGTTTTCTTTCTTTCTTTTTTTTTCTTCCATTCTTTCTGTCTTCCTCATTTCTTTCTTTATATCTCTCTTTATATCTTTCTTTATATCTTTATTTCTCTCTTTCTTTCTTTCTTTCTTTTCTTCCGTCATTTCTTTTCTTTCTTTAATCTTTTTTTAAATTTATTTATCTCTCTCTTTCATCTCTTATTTTCGTTTGTTCTTTCTTTGGCATTTCCTTATTTTCTTTCTTTATATCTTTCTTCTTCTTCTTCTTCCTTTTTTTATTTTGTTATATCTTTATTTTATTTATTTATCTCTTTATTTATTTATCTCGTTCTTTCATGTCTTGTTTTCTGTATTTCTGTGGTTGGATTAATTCGTCCAGCTCGCCCACGCTACCTACTCGAGATTAACATTTGTCTGCCATCCTGTGATATAATTAATTGTATGTCTTGCGATGTCTCCGCAAAATAATGCACATCAAATGGCAGGACAAAATAACCAACTTAACTGTCCTGCAACGTGCTAAGACCCTAACAATCATGTCGATGCTCACAAGTCGAAGGCTAAGAAGGCTGGGGCATGTCCAACGGATGGAAGAAAAACGCATTCCTAGGCAAATACTATATGGTGAGCTAAAACACGGAAAAAGACAAATCGGCAGACCTAAACTACGATATAGAGATATCTGCAAATCATCTCTGAAAGACTTCCCATCTGTGAAAACGACTGGCAACATCTGGCAAGTGATCGCACATCATGGAGAGCATGTATAAGGAACGGTATAACAACATTTGAGACTGTTCTAAGACAGGACTTAGAAGAGAAGAGACTCATGAAAAAGGAAGGTAAACCCTGTGGACCAGCGAGCCTGACCTTTTCATTATGTGACCGCGTGTGTTTGTCAAACATTGGTAGAATTAGCCACGAGAGAAGCTGTTCGGCAAAAACAATACCTCAAAAAAATACGCAATAGCCTCCACTAGACCGTCTGACAAGACGAAAAGAGCCATATATATATATATATATATATATAGCTGATAACGGTCTTTGACCCATGCGGGATTGTTTGAATCAGAGCTGATCAAGGCTCTGCTCCATTTTCAAATGCTTCTCAACGACACAGATGTATTATCAATTGTAATTACGATGGGGGAACGTGTCCCATAAATCTACCGCGTTAAAGACGAGTGTCTCGAGATGCCAGAAAGTTGCAGAAATCACAACTTGGTTGTAAATGTGATAGAGCGCAACAAATGCATTATCCAGACGAACGAAGGAGAAACAGAAGAAGAAAACAGAAGACGCGACGCAAAATCAGAAAAAGCATATAAGGATGAAAACAGTATGAAGAAGAGTTTTAAGGAGAGGGCGGAAATAACAGAATGATAAATGGGAGAAAATTCGGAAAATGAATGAAAAAATAATGAAACAGAATTTAGGAGAATAAGAAGAAGAAAATCAAAGAAGAAAATAGAATAAAGATGAAGAAGCAAAAGAAGCATAGAGATGTACAAGAAAAACCAGAAAACCAAGTTGAAATAAGAAAAGGACAGAGGCAAAGTTAAAAGTAAAGGCTGTAGAGAAGGGAAAAGTAGTGTAAAATAACAATAATATTAATAATATAATAATAAGATGAATAAAAGGCAGGAGAAGGACACAATAAGAAGAATAAAAGGCAGGAGAAAGACACAATAAGAAGAATAAAAGGCAGGAGAAGGACACAATAAGAAGAATAAAAGGCAGGAGAAAGACACAATAAGAAGAATAAAAGGCAGGAGAAGGACACAATAAGAAGAATAAAATAGTAAGAAGAAGAAGAAGAATAGAACAAAAATAAAAGGCATACAATAAAAGAATAAGAAGAATAAATTCCAGAACAAAAGTTGGAGCCGCCAATATACTTTAGAGATATACAATCAGTAGCGAAAGAAATAGAAAAGAAGAACTACAAAAGTCGAGGTAGAAAGGTGGGTATATAAATACAGAACACCAATAATGGCATTAGCTTTATATCTCTTTCATATCATATAAAAAGGACTCTGTAATGTTATATAAATTCATCCACAATTAAATAATTGCTAATTCGTAAAGGCGTGACAATTGTAGAATCTTATAAACATTCTGAACATTTCTATTTGAGTCTGGACAAAGGAATATTCTAAGATTTGTTGACAGATTCTTGGGGAAAAAAGCGACATGTTCATGGAACTGAGAAAATTAGCAACCAAAGATCAATAATAAATGCAGCCAAAAATAGAGATACTAATAGTGGCCAGGGAAAATCACTTTGAAACGTCAGGATTTTGCTAAAGTGACGTCTGGTAGTGTGCTGTATTGTCTGTACATTAAAGAACTTCTCCTGGTACAGTCTAAAGCAGTTTTTTTTTCTCTCCTGAATCCTTTGGAAATCTAAAGTTCTGCTAAACGTTTTTAATGAAAAATTTCAAACGGAGATCTCTTGAACGGGCAATTTGGTTCCATTTTGATCAGTGTACATTAACTGGAGAACGTAATTTATTATTTTTATTTGCTGAAATCAGTTATCAGAAAACATTTGTTTTCTTTCCCTCAGTTTCAATTAGTTTATAAACGAGATAGAAGGAAAATTAGCAGAGTTCAGTTTTTCTGCTTACACCAGTCATAATATATGTGTGTATGTGTGTGTGTGTGTGTGTTTTACGTTTTCCTTTCGAACTTACAGTTTATAGAAATACATAAAATAGATACCACTGATAATATTCTTGTCGAACTATCAGACAACTATCATCACACTAAAGGAATAACACTAGAAGCAAAACGAACACATTCTTCACCCAATGTTGTGGTATGCAATGCTAAACATGGAGACTCAAGAACGATAAGCAAAATAACCTGAACGAGATGAAGTGTGTTAGGCGAATAACTTGAAACAGCCAGAGAGATACGATCAAAAACGAAGAACTGAGAAAAAAGATAGTAATAATTTCCATCGTTGAAGACATAAAGAAACACCAGATAAAATTGTTTGGCCACATGATAAGACAGAAAGACAAAAGCACAACAGAACGAGCCTTAATAAACGTTGTGAGAACATCGGACTCACGACTCAAGGCCGACCACAAAAAGATAAATTGATGTAATATTAGGAACGCCATGAAACCAGCAGAAGAGCAAAGGCCCACAAATTAACCCCCCCCCCCCCCTTTCCCCGACGCTGAAAAGCGGATGAGGAAGAACAAAAGATGATATTTAAAATAACCTTTTTGTAGAGATTCCCTGAGGGATGAACAGAGTTTTTTTTTCCAAGTATTCCTCAAGGCTAGTAACGGTTGAGCAGCTCTGTTCCAACGAGTATTTATTTATTCATATAATATTGTTGACTTCCGTTAGCACTGTAGTTCATCTGCACATGTGACATCTCGAGATGATTATGTACCGGATTGTCATGTTTTGTCAAATGCTCACACGACTTCATTTTCCATAATTTTTAATCTCTTTAATTATTTACCTTTTCATTTTTGACATGTTCAGGGACTTTCCGCTTTCTTGCTTTTCTTCTCATCAAATTCTCATGAATACCATTTCTGAAGTATTTGGGTAAGTGGCTGTTAGGAGTAACAAGAGACTTCTTGCCCGGCCTTATTTTGTATTATAGTACCATTAATTTGTAGTAATCAACGGCACGTTTATTAATGGGCACATCAATTTAATTTTCTTACATAGAGTGTATCACAAATGATAATGGTAAATGTGGATTTATAGAAGAATAGGTAGAATTGGATGGAAAGAAAAGAAAACAAACGATGAAGTTTTAAAGAACTAAAAACGAAAAGAGAACTATTCAACACAATTAGAACAAGACAAAGAAATTTTTGTGGCATATTAAAAGACACAAGAGTCTATTAAAGTAATATTGGAAGGGAAAATGCAAGGTAAAAGAGGCAGGCAGAGGCAGACCAAGACTAACATGGACGAGTAACATCAAAAGATGGACAAGTCAGCCTATGACAATCTGCACCATCAAAGCAAGAGACAGAGTGGAATGGCACTCCATGGTAGCCAACCTTCGATGCGCAGTCGGCACTCAATGATGATGATCACAAATGAAAAAGTTCGCAAAAGGATACAAGAAGTAATCGCTGCACTTGATGATCTGTTGACTTTTGTCAAGAAACGCAATGAAATGGCTTGGCCATGTAACTCGATCGTCTGGTCAAAGACCATTCAATGTAACAGCAGGGAGAAGGAGAAATAGACAGAGAAAAAGATTGGGAAAGCATCAATCTTCTTCTTTCCTTCCTCATTTGCCTTTCAGCGTCGAGGGGAGATATAATTTGCGGTCTTCTGCTCTTCTGTTCGCCTCTGCTGCTGTTATGTTTCCTAGTGCTTCTAATATTCCATCGACCCATCTTTTTCGTGATCGACCCTTGGGTCTGGTGTTCTCACAACGTTTGTTAAAGGCTCGTTGTGTTGTGTTTTGTTCTTTCTGCCTTGTCACGTGGCCAAACAATTTTATCTGTTGTTTCCTTATATATTCTACGGCGGGGGCTATTCCTAGTTTTTTTCTCAGTTCTTCATTTCTTGAAAATCAATGAACCTCGATATTTCAGTCTCAGAAATTACAGGATAGAGAGAGAGAAAGAGAGAGAGAGAGAGAGAGAGAGAGAGAGAGAGAGAGAGAGAGAGATGAGGAAGGTTGACGAAGTCTACTAGTGATGTCCTATCGAACCCCGAGTTAAAGTGGAGAAGAAGAAGTGGTCGGCATCACGCCAGGTCTCCTTAATTTCCCAGTTTATATCCAGTACCCATTTTAAGAGTTGGATAAGCATCGAGGCTAAGTTGGTTCAGAATAATCGCATCTGAGATCAACGAAATGCCACGTGGTCGACGCCTGAAGGGAAGCTAAAGAGAAGATGACTGCAGGCAATTGAGTTGTTGCCCTGTGAGGGACCAGAAATCCTGATAGTCAGTGATTGAGTTGTTGCCCTGTGAGGGATCAGAAACCATGATAGTCTGTGATTGAGTTGTTGCCCTGTGAGGGATCAGAAACTATGATAGTCAGTGATTGAGTTGTTGCCCTGTGAGGGATCAGAAACCATGATAGTCAGTGATTGAGTTGTTGCCCTGTGAGGTATCAGAAACCATGGTAGTCAGTGATTGAGTTGTTGTTCTGTGAGGGATCAGAAACCATGATAGTCAGTGATTGAGTTGTTGCCCTGTGAGGGATCAGAAACCATGATAGTCTGTGATTGAGTTGTTGCCCTGTGAGGGATCAGAAACCATGATAGTCAGTGATTGAGTTGTTGCCCTGTGAGGGATCAGAAACCATGATAGTCAGTGATTGAGTTGTTGCCCTGTGAGGTATCAGAAACCATGGTAGTCAGTGATTGAGTTGTTGCCCTGTGAGGGATCAGAAACCATGATAGTAGTCCCTGTGAGGGATCAGATGGTCAGTTGTTGCCCTGTGAGGGATCAGAAACCATGGTAGTCAGTGATTGAGTTGTTGCCCTGTGAGGGATCAGAAACCATGATAGTCTGTGATTGAGTTGTTGCCCTGTGAGGGATCAGAAACCATGATAGTCAGTGATTGAGTTGTTACCCTGTGAGGGATCAGAAACCATGATAGTCTGTGATTGAGTTGTTGCCCTGTGAGGGATCAGAAACCATGATAGTCTGTGATTGAGTTGTTGCCCTGTGAGGAATCAGAAACCATGGTAGTCAGCGAGTGAGGTGTTCCCACATGGTCAAGGCAAAGAAATTCTGAACCAACACGTCAACTTTTTACGTTCGAGATTCAGCGAGGGTTTATAATCGTGTAATTGACGATGATTCATGACGAGATGTGGTGGAAGCATTGATAACATGAACCGATAGAGAGAGAGAGAGAGAGAAGATGGAGAGGAGATGAGTGATAGAGTGAGGTAAAGTAGAAATGGAGTCATATATAATAGATGATGAGAACAATAATAGTGAAGGTGAAAGAGAGGAATGGCGGGAAAACGAAAAACAGAGAGAAGGTAAAAAGACAATAGGAGAACAAATCAATCGGGGATTTGGGAGGGAGAGTCAATCAGAGACACAAGAGAAAATGTAATAGATTAGATAATGAGAGAGAAAAAAGTAATAGTAAAAATGAACTAGAGAAAATGTAGAAAGCGAAATAGAAAGAAGGAAAGAAAAGAAAGAAAGAGAGGTTGAGCTCAATCGGAAAAAATGTAACGTAAGAGTGAGAGAGCGTTGGAGGAATATATAGAGGACGAACAGACAGGACTGAGAAAATTAATAAACAGAAGATAGAGACAGAGGGAGCAGAGAGCAGACAGAGAGAGAGAGAGAGAGAGAGAGAGAGAGAGAGAGAGAGAGAGAGAGATGAAAGTCGAAACTGATCATGGCAATTAATAATTATGAGTGAGTTTTCTATGGTGTAGGATGGGCCGTCTAGGCAACTGTCATTGTGCTGAAGTCTGGCCGGCTTCTCAAACTGACTCATACGTCATCATTCGTGGGAAGGAGGGGCCGGGTCCCTATTGAACTCACCCTACGAGATCAATGAAAACGCTGATGTCAAGTTAGCTATGTTTACATCAGATCATCACCATTATCATGTGCCGTTTCCGCAGCGTAGGCTGTCTGTTATTGATCGCCATTCTACTTAGTCTCTTTAACTTGATGGTGTATAATATATGACTTACTTTCCAAACCAGCTATTGTTTGGTGGGCGGTATAATCTGTGACTGATTCCTCATTTCATCTCTTATATAATGGGCTGTATAATATATGACTGATTCCTCATTTCACATCTTAGATAATGGGCGGTATAATATATGATTGATTCCTCATTTCACATCTTAGATAATGGGCGGTATAATATATGATTGATTCCTCATTTCACATCTTAGAAAATGGGCTGTTTAATCTATGATTAATTCCTCATTTCACATCTTAGATAATGGGCTGTATAATATGTGACTGATTCCTCATTTCACATCTTAGATAATGGGCGGTATAATCTATGACTGATTCCTCATTTCACATCTTAGATAATGGGCTGTATAATCTATGACTGATTCCTCATTCACCTCCAGGTTAATGAGCCGTATAATATATGACTGATTCCTCACTTCACCTCTTCGCTAATGGGCCGTATAATCTATGACTGATTCCCTAGTTCAACTCTTGGCTACTCAGCTGTATAATCTATGACTGATTCTCTAGTTCAACTCTTGGCTTATGGACTGTATAATCTATAATTGATTCCTCGGTTTATGTTGTCATTACATTTAATCTTCTGCTTGTCCTTGTTTCCTTTTCCTCTGCACCTTTATTTCTAAAATACCTGTATATTGATATGTTTCGTATGTGCAAAGATCTCATAATTATTGCTGGAATTGTATTAAATCATTTCTTCTTCACTTTCTTTTGTTTCAGAACGAACTTCATTGTCTACTTCTTCATATATCCATCTTTTCTCATTGCTCTTTAATTTCCCATTTCTAGTGCTTAAATATTCTTTTCTTTGTCATAGTCCGTATTTCATATTAGGAGCATTCAAAAGGTAATGCACCACATCGGTTTTCTCAAATACCAATAAATATAGAAAAATTAAATTGTGTACACTTTAGATATGGCATTTGTCGATTGTGTGCACCAAATTGCACTGTAACCGGCCATATAGTACGACTGTACAAAACCGTTGAAATGGAGCATGTTGGCAACTAGCGTTATAAGCAGTGAATTGTGATCAGAGAATAAAAGAAACAGAAAGCGGAGATACGGAGCTTCTTGATCGACCGAGCTGTGGACGGCCTGACACAGCCACCAATGCAGAGATGTTGAAATGAGCTGAGAACATTGTTCTTGCTGATAGGCGCATCACTACTCAACAATTGGCCTTAAAGTTGTCAGTCAACATTGGTAGTGCAAATGCAGTTATAAAAACTCTCAGATTCTCTAAGGTTTGTACAAGATGGGTTCCACAAAATCTCACAAATGAGCACCGATTGTAAACAAAAATCAATTTCTTCTGAACTGTTGGAGAGTTTCAATGTTAATGGCGAGAACTTTTTGGCTAAGATTGTTACAGGGGACGTAACCTGGGCTCATCATTTTGAACCTGAGACAAAAATACAGTCAGTGGAGTGGCATCATCCACACTCACCATGAAGAAAGAAATTCAAGACATCTCCTTCACCTGGACAGGTCATGGTCACTGTCTTTTGAGACTTTGAGGGTGTGATTCTTGTGGATGTTGTGTCAAGAGGAGAGACAATCAATTCGCAAGCTTACATTAAAACATTGAAAAAAATCAATCAACATTTTCGCAGAGTTTGGCCACACGAGTTTCCAGCAGACCTGCTTCTCCTTCACGACAATGCGCGCCCTCACCCAAGTCTGGCAACACGGAAAGCAATCACTAGATTGGTTTGGACTGTACTCCTCCATCCACCAAATAGCACTGATTTGACACCCTCTGATTTCCATCTCTGTGGTCCACTTAAAGATGCCCTCCACGGAACAAGGTTTGAAGATGATGAAGGGGTGAGGAAATTATTTTCCTGCAGCGAAGAAATGGCTACATGATCAAGACAAAGACTGGTACAGGCTAGGAATACATGCACTTGTTGAGCGCTGGCGTTAAGCTGTACAAGTGTATGGGGATTATGTTGAATGATACCAATGTTTGCATGACATCCATATACACTGTGTCAAAATTTTCATACTTTTCGAATTAACCGCTCCCGAGAAAACCGATGTATATACAAGAATATTGAATGGACATAACATCTTAATGAAGTACATGACGACTAAGAAAAGAAGGTTCTGTACAGTTTGCCATTGTTTCTATTTTTTGTAGTGAATTTACAAACTATAATGTGATATCCTTCAATGGAAAAAAAAAATCTTTCAATATGTCATTGCGGGGTCTCATACTGACAATATGAGCATCTCCTGCAACATTGTATATATCGATGTGAAAGAGTAGGATTATACACTGAGTGCCTTCTACACCTGCATCATCTCACAACATTTACAGCGGTGTACCTTCATACTGATATGCAAATTACCAACTACACACAATAGGCAATGAGAATATTACAGTTATTATTTTCATTCCGATAGATTGAGTTATGTCATTGTAATTCGTTACAACAATATGATATTGTGAAACTGTAAACATTTTTTTGAATCACTTTGCATATAAGATAGTCTGTCGTTTTCTCAGAGAATTTATAACTTCTCTTTGTGTTCCGGCTGCGTTCATAACTTCATCATTGGTATACATTTTTGTTTAGCTGTCCATAGTATTAACTAAAGTATAACATATAAAGTTAACGTCTTTCTGTATTATTTACAAGTTAATTCGCGTATATATTAACCCTATTATAATATTTCATTTTGAATTATTATCGTCTATGTATATTATGTATCGCTGACAGTAGACAAACAAATGGAAAGACAATTAGAGGCCACAGAGATGGGATTTCTCAGAGGAATGTTGGAAGTTTAACTTGGATAGCTAAAAGGACCAATGAGGAAATTCTCAAATAGGCCAACACAAAAAGGGAGCTCCTAAAAAATCATAAGAAAGAAACAATCGGCATTTTCCAGGCACATCATGAGAAGAGAAAAGTTGGAATACTTGGTTACAACTGACAAAATAAAACTGAGGGAAAGAGAGATCGCGGACGACAAAGAGAGAAGATACTGGATAGCTTGGTGCCATGACATGGCAAACTGTCAACAACAGAATTGATACAATGCACTGTTGATAAAAGATTGTGGAAGGACGTGCTCGCCTACGCCAACCAGTATGGTACATGATTATGATGATGATGGTGGTGATATATATTGTGACCTGTTGAATTATTTTCTTTTTCATTCTGATTGAAGGCAAAGTATGAGAACAATTTTCACCCAAACGTTGTGCTAGCAATACCAGACCTGGACTGCAGACTCTGTAGTTGTAGTTAGTCGAAGGCCCCGGTATCACTGCAAACTAATTAAAATCCATAATTGCTCAACCACTCGTGTGAGGGGAATCATCCGAACCAACATCTCATCTCATCGAAGGATCCAATCAAAGAAAGGCAGTTGCAGTCCCCATCATAGCAGCTACAGCAAAAATACGTCAAAAGACATAAGGCGTAGCTGCACCGACGCTGAACTCTCCTTCGTCATACGATATCATCATTCATCGTAAGTAATCGCAATATCGAAACACGATCCGGACGAAAAGCACAGCTCACGGTTTGCACAGAGCAATAAACTCAGTAGCTCCGACAGCAAGCCGGGCGTGGGCATCGACATCCAATTACTGCTCTAGTAACACCTTCTATACCATGAGCCGCAACAGGAGAAACACAGGAGCCACATTTTGTGGCTTTTAATTTATTTCTATATATCTCTATCTATTGGCCTTTCGAGCCGTAGCCGGCCCATAGGGCGTAGACCAAGATACTCCTTCATCTGAATTTTTGTTCTAGCAGTTTTCAATTCTTTTAAAGATATTTTATCAAATCTCGCCATTTGTCTCTGTTCTGTGCAAGCAGCTCTATCTCATTGAGGGAGCTGATGTATAGCCGATAATTTATTTACTTTTCCAAAAACTCATTTGGACTTAAACCTTGTTATTCTCTTATTTAAATTTCGTTTCCGGCTTCCTGAGCAAATTGTCTGAACATCTGCGTATGTTAGATCAATTTTCATTTATTCTCTCGCTGTTATTTCAAATTAAAAAAAAAAAAATGAGAAACAGCATAACAAAAAAGCGTTTAACCACTTCATAACAAATGTTGTAAAAGCTGACAAGAAAAAGGATGTAATTGGTGAATTGATACAAGCAACAAACAAAATTACATGAGTCGAAAAATTCAAAATAATATTGCGGCATAAACATATTTAATCTAGAAAGTCACTTTTCATTGGTCTTCGAAATATTGTTGTTACATACAATCAATAATTGAAGAAGTAAAAAAAAGTAAAGTACCCCCGTCACGCCAAGTGGAGTATAGGGAAATATGGTGTTAGTGACCCTATATTTTACAGACCTTCAGCACATGATTTTTGGGGTAATGTGGTCGGTATTACGCCCGTGCTGCTTTACTTTCCCAGAAAAAATCCGGTACCCATTTAAGGCTGGGTGAACCCTGTAGCCGTCAGTTTGGATCGAACCCTACCCCTTGTCCTTTGTAGTCCAGTTCACTAACCACTGAGCTATCGCGGCCCCCAATTGAAGAAGTAGAATTATTAAAATCAGTGGTCATAATTTGTATAACAATAGGATTATTTTACTGATGAAACAGTCGGTATTTATTATTGAAATGTTGAATGCCATAATGGACACAATATGGAAAGTTATCACCTACAACCATGAAACCATAAGAAAAATGGTAGGAATAAAACACTGCCAAGAATATATAGAACAACAACTTAAATGGTTGGGCCACCTGGTCAGAATGAATCCTCACCAATCACCATCAAGGGCGTTCTTCTCGAGAATGCATGGAAAAAGACCAAGAGGAAGACCTAGAAGAAGATGGATAGATGCAGTGATAGAGACATGTAACAACAAAGGAAAATCACTAATTCAGACAGTTCGAGCAGCTCATGAACGACAAATGACATAACCACGACACCTTTTAGGTACCAGTGAGAAAGAAGGAAAAGAAGATCACATACAACTTCATAGTTTTGAGACATTGCCTGCAAGTTGCTTCTCATCATGACAGTGCTTGTTTTTCTTTGGGTGTTCCCAGGATATATGTCTCAATGGCTTCAACTTCTCACGGATGACTTTCTTGACATATTCCTGGTAAATTCTGAACAACGCGGTGCATGGGTCGTTAGTGACGCCTTTTCAGAAACTTCTCAGAGAAGCATTTGTTGAAACACTCATCGTATGTTCGTTTCAGCTCCCGACAGTCGTTGCCAACACTATCCATGACGACGGTAATCACTTGATATCACATGTGATGTTGCTGTTAACTCCACTGCCTGTCAAGTTGGAACCATGAGGCAGCTTCTAGTCATGATGTTGAGGGTTCACCCATTCTTAAATGGGTACGGAATTTTTCTCAGAATGCAGAGCGGCCTGGCGTGTTACTGATCACATTACATTTATGCCGTGGGTGATTGTAACACCGTGTTGCCCATACGCCTTAAAACATTGCGGGAACCCTATAATTTATTGTTATTTTTCTATATTTTTACTTGAGTTTATTGAATTGTTCTATTGTGAATTAGCATGATCTATGAACATGTTAGATGATTGTACTGATGCTTTTGTGTGCGTGCACAAAATAAAATTTTGGAAATAACAGGAAGGAAGCTACTAACTTCAAACTATGAGTTAGGATCAGAAAAACAACAGTGGACAAACAAAGAGATACGGCAAAGTTAATGACGTTGGATAGGACACACTGCGAAAGCTAACTGAGAGTATTACACAACAGGCCCTTTTTCTGAAACTCCTAGGGGAGGAGACAAAGGGGAAAGCCAAAATATACATTGAGAAGACATGCGGAAACAGAGCAGAGATTAAGAAGATGGAGAAGACATGGAGCTATAAGACACCAAACAGGACGGCTTGAAAAGTGTTTGTTGGAGACCTATGCTCCACAGGGAGCTAAAATAAAACAGATGAACATTGATATTTTATTGAAACTATTCGTTTTTAATTTGTTTGCATCACTGAGCATCGCTTTTGAAAATATTGAGATTTACAACCCGTTTTCCCCGTGCTCTAATCTATTTTTCTCTGTTTATTATTCTCGCTAGCGTCTGTATATCTTGTTCATTTTCTGTAAATAGACACAGATTATCATGTTTTTCATAAACAGTCCAAACTTAATGTACCTGTTTTCGCTGAGTGTTTTCGAAATTCTTGGTTCTGAATGTTATTGATAGCAATTTGGCTAGCACGTGAGCTAATTTCAAGGAACAATGTCTTCTTTAATAGTCCTCTGTTATTTTCGTTGTTTTATCTGCAGCCAAAGCATACCATTTATTTTAGGGTTCATCGCGTCCTGACAGAAATATGCTGCAGCTGTAGAATGTTGCTTCCTCCATATCATATTTATGTTAGCTCACTCTTTCTTCGCTTCGTCTCAATGCTGTTCTTGTATATAGACCCACTATCAAGGTACTCCCTCACAGCAGAGGGAGACAACCTCTGACCTGCGAGGACAGGCCTGGGAGATACTATTTTCCGCACTTGGGGGCAATTGAAGACCACGTAATGTTTACGAAACTGACGTAAAGATGTCACAAATTTATCTATTTCCTGATTACATTGAATGATCTCAGCACAATGCACGAACTTCGCAACACTTAATCACAATCGTCACCTCGTAATGTAACTTTTAGCAAAAATATTTTAGTTCATAGTGTGTGTGTGTGTGTCTGTGTGCGCGCGCGCACACACACACACACACACACACACACACACACACACACACACATAACATTTTAGCTTTGAATCTATAAATTTAGCATTGATTAGTAAATTCATTCATTCTATAAAAGTAGGATTTTCAGCCAGAACGGTCTGGAACGCGCAGAAAAGACTTATGGTATAATATGGAGATGTAATAGATAATAATTGATGATACAGCAGTAAGAACTGATAGTAGTCGCGATAATATGTGATACATGATAATGTTGAGATGGAAAATATGTTCTAATGCGCGTTTAACGACAACTCTCACAAAATATTCCGTGTTTAATTTCTTGTTTATTTTTTGTACTTTCGTTATATATTGAAGGTTATTCATGTTTTATCTACTTATTCCATATCTATCATGAGTTAGGTGGATAAGTACGTGCTGGCTTTTCGTTTCTGAAGTTTCTTGTTGGTTTTGAATGTAAACACTTCCCAGCTTTGCCAGCCGGTAAACGCTTGATGAATTGAACAATCAGAAAAACAAAATGCAAACACTGGTTATTTTGCGTTCTGCTTCCCTTTCTTATGTAAACAACCAGGGAAAAGGTGCACACTGGTTATCTCTTCTTTCGTTCCTTATTATTTGCCATTTCAGCAAGGAGATTGTTATTCTACATTGAAGTTGGATATTATCAGTGGAACTGGTTATTTACACCTTGAATACTTTTTGTTTAGCACCTTACCTTCAGCTTCTGCTATTTTATTTTGAACACCTGGTCATTTTATTATAAGCCCTAGTCATTTTATCACGAAACGGATTATTTACATAGAATTTCTTTTCATTATTTACACTGGGCATGTGTATTTTATAACGTTTGTTGTCTTGATGGTGCCGTCCTAATTGCTAATAGTTGAACATGGTTTATTTTAGTGATGGAAAGTAATAATTAAAGTCTCAACTTAAAATGGTTGTTGTTGACGGATTACCACGAGTTGATGCGAGCTTGTTTGCCCTTTGACTCATAAGATGTGGCGGGTCGTAATGGCTTTCTTGACATTCCCGGCTCTTACTGGAGGTTGGAGGTCGTCTGTCCCAGGCTACGCTGGAAAACTACTAGTCCAGCCCAGAGGTACTGCAATACTGGGTCCTCAATCAGTAACAGCCACCACTACAGGGAACACGTCGATCCTAGTTTCTGTTACCCAGTCTGTTTTGACGCAGACTGTTACCAGGGGAGACCACGAGGATGTAGATCTGCTAGGTCTTGGTCAGCTGATGGTGCGCCGACCCTGCTATTGCGACCGCAGGTCGCAGGCGCTTAAGCTCCCCCAAACTTAAAATGGTAGAGGTAGTAGTTGCAACAAAGGGAAAGACAACTCCAGTGTCCAAAATGAGAACGTAAAGTACATGGAACATTATTACTAAAGGTAAATGGATTCAAGCACATAGACACGATGTTAACATCACTTTGTGGCTATAGAGCAGAGTGGAGGTGCAGAAATAGCTGAGGTCAAGGCTGCACTCCTGAAAATTAGGACATTATTATACAACCCATTTTGTCAATGAAAATGAGAAGACAAGAGCTCTTCTGTGTTTTGCGGTGATAGTCTTGAGATCGATGCAAGTCGAACAGAGAAGAAAATCTTTGGAGGCCACAGATATATAGTTTTACAGAAGAATGTTAAGAGTACCATGATAGATAAAGAGAGTAATGAATACGCCTTAAAAAGTGAAAATGTAGAATGTCTTCATACTTTTAAAAACGCAAGAAAACACTCTGCTTTGTTTAGTCATGTGATGAGATGGAACAGCTGAGATATGTAGTGATAATTGTAAAAATAATGAGAATGACCGATAGAAGGAAGCAAGGAGATAAAATACAAGACATATTAATACATGTATAATTATTTGATAGGAAGTCAACAACAGAATTGATCAACAGCTTTATAGATAGAAAGTTGTGGAGAGACATGAACATATTCATAATCAGGCATGTTCTAATTGATGATTGTTTGAACACTTGTCTTACTTTGAACACCGATTATTTGACTTACAACAACGGTTATTATACCTACAACAATTGTTACTGTACCTACAACATTGGTTATTATACCTACAACAACGGTTATTGTACCTATAACAACAAGAGCAACGAACAACGAACTCCATCACGAATCGAGTGCGTCGGTTAGGAAAACAGGTGTTTGTATTGTTTTGGACAATCAATAAAATCTTTAAAAATCTTTAAAAGCAAGGAATAGCCCCCGCCATAGAATAAATAAGAAAACAACAGATAAAATGGTTTGGCCACGTGACAAGGCAGAAAGAACAAAATACAACACAACGAGCCTTCAACAAACGTTATGAACCACCAGACCCAAGGGTCGACCACGAAAAAGATGGGTCGATGGAATATTAGAAGCACTAGGCAACATAACAGAAGCAGAGGCGAACAGAAGAGCAAAAGACCGCAAATTATATCTCCCCTCGACGCTGAAAGGCAGATGAGAAAGGAAAGTAGAAGAAGAAGAATAAAATCTTTTGGGTGATTTGGTCAGCACTACGTCTTTCATTTCCAGGGGGGGGGGGAAATGTCTTATTGAAGACTACCTTGAATCTTGACAGGTTTATTTATTTGGAGATTTCACTTTTTGCCATGAATTTTATGACGCACAATCAACATTGAGTGCCTTCTCCACATCGAAGGTTGGCTAACATGGAGCACCATTCTGCTCTGTCTCTTGCTTTGATTGTGCAGGTTGTCATAGGCTCACTTGGCTATCTTTTGATTCTACTTGATGATGATGATGTTAATCTTGGTCTGCCTCTGCCTCTATTACCTTATATTTTCCCCTAAAAGATTACTTTTAGTAGGCAGTTGTGTCTCTTAACTTGCCCCAAAAATCTTATTTGTCTTGTTTCAATTGTGTTTAGTAGTTCTCTTCTCATTTTTAGTTTGTTTTAAGACTTCATCGTTTCTTTTCTTTTCTTTCCATCCAATTCTTCCTATTCTTCTATAAATATGCGTTTCAAAGGCTTCAATTTTCTGTTCTGTTTTCTTGTCTAATGTCCATGTTTCTGCACCATACAGGAATGTTGAGAAGATATAATATTTTGCTATTCTTAGTTTTAGCTCTGGTGTTAATTGTTCTGATGTTTGTATATTTTTCATGGCATTAAAATTACTTTTTGTCACTCCTATTCTCCTGTTCATTTCAGTTTTACCACTTAAGATTTTATGACGTGTAATTTTACAATTTACGTTTTACGACGTACAATTTAACCATTCAATTTTATTTTGAGAAATTTACAAACAACTTTACAATGATTGATAAATAAACTTCTATTGTAATGTTATTAATCGTGGGCAGTGGTCAAACTTGTTTCGTTCTTTCTACTTACCCCGGACATCAAATTCTCATATCGTTTCACCCTTAGTAGGACATACCATTGCCGTACTTGCGTTGTGTCGTAGTTCATACCAAGATGTTCTTCCGGCCCAAAGCAACTGATGTCAGTACGGCATCTTTGAGTACCAGGTTCGCTTCTTTTTCCGACTCCACTGGCTTGGTCAAACTTGATCGTCCTCCAGGGCTACCGTGAAGAGGTTGGGTAGGACCACAATCACCGATGGTTCACCGATCTTTCTGTAAACAATCAACTATGACTCGCTGAGCGGTTTCAATTCATACCCTGTAGCATCATTGTCCCACGTAATGAAACAGCTCTAAAGAACTTTTGCAGCTCCAGGTTTCTGTGAGTACTAGGTACACATCTAGTGTACCATGTTTCTAATCTACATCAACGACCTAGTTACTGAACTACCACATGACATCAACGACCTAGTTACTGAACTACCACATGACATCATCGACCTAGCTACTGAACTGCCACATGACATCATCGACCTAGTTACTGAACTACCACATGACATCATCGACCAAGCTACTGATCTACCACATGACATCATCGACCTAGTTACTGAACTACCACATGACATCATCGACCTAGTTACTGAACTATCACAAGACATCATCGACCTAGCTACTGAACTACCACATGACATCATCGACCTAGCTACTGAACTGCCACATGACATCATCGACCTAGTTACTGAACTACCACATGACATCATCGACCTAGTTACTGAACTATCACATGGCATCAACGTGACAATATATGCAGACAATCTGGTAAAGTGGTGCACAGACGAGCATGAAGCATTGGCCTCTAAATTATTGCAAGGAGCTAATGAATGCACTGAACTCATGATCAAACTGATGATGTGGCAGCATCAATATAGACATAAGCAATATCACGCTCTTAATCCTTATCCCTAAAACAAATAGGAGGAATCAACTACATAAATAATAAGCCCATGAAGGACAACAATCTACTTAAATCGGAGTTGCATTTAACAACAAACTTTCTTGGAAACAACAGATAAATAAGGGAACTCAAAAAGCAACGAGCAAATTAGCTATTCTTAGAAAGCTGTGTGGAACCACTGGGGTGTGAGTGGGAAAATACTCTGTGAATTTTACTTACAGAGTATACGCCCACATCTAGAATATGGATCATCTGTGTTGTACTAGTCAGCAGACACTGTACTGCAAGAGCTGGACAAAAGTACAAAACCAGGCACTTAGGGTCATCACAGGAGCAATTTAATCAATACCAATATTGGAGAGAAAGAAACAATAGTGGAGAATACCAGCACTGAGAAAAGGGAGGGGCACTAAGGTGCTGATACAGGTAGACAAATTATCATGCATGTCAAGACATCCAATGGAAGACCGATTCCAAAAGCGTGCCTTAGGGAGGCTTGAAAGAAGCAGTTTTATCCACCATCCAAGCGAATTTGTAGACAAACACTAGACATACCAAGAGTCAGCCCTCTACTGCCCATACTAGAACAGACTCCCTGGACAGAGGAATCTGGATTGTCGATTCAAATACGGACAGAAGCGAAAGGGATACTCGACAAGGAAGAATATAATAGTATACAGCATAACAAAATCACTCGGATATAGAATGCCCACACGATCTCTGTGTTCATGTAAATACATATGGATCAGCACAAAATGTTGTAAAGAATGGGTAAGCAGGAGAATACATAGAATACCCTAATAACTCTAGGGATATAAAGGAATAGCTACAGTGAAATATTGTCACAATTACGATGCAGAAATCCCAGCAATAAAGTTGGTAACATAAAAAGTGCTGACAGTAATCTTGATCCACAGGCTGTAGTGTTTCTGACAGATGAAAGATCAGCACTCCAGGCACTACAATCCAGAAAATTACCACATCTGCAGACCTTATTGACTGAACTCGGCAAGTACCATAATGTCAGCCTGCAGTGGATCCCATGTCACTGTGGAATAATATAAAACGAGGAAACAGACCAGCAGGCAAAGGGAGACGCATCAGGCAAACACAACTAGATGCACCAGTTAACATACCATCAGAAGAAACATAAGCAAATCATTGAGACGACCTCAAACTCCAATTCAAACCGCCTGCCATATTATGAATAGATGGGAAGAGGTTGTGATGTGGATGTGATGTGGATGTGATGTGGATGTGATGTGGTTGTGATGTGGATGTGATGTGGTTGTGATGTGGATGTGATGTGGTTGTGATGTGGATGTGATGTGGTTGTGATGTGGATGGATGGATGGATGGATGGAAGGAAGGAAGGAAGGATGGATGGATGGATGGATGGATGGATGGATGGATGAAGGGATGGATGGATGGATGGAAGGAAGGAAGGAAGGAAGGAAGGATGGATGGATGAAGGGATGGATTGATGGAAGGAAGGAAGGAAGGAAGGAGGATGGATGGATGGATGGATGGATGGATGGATGGATGGATAGATGGATGGATGGAAGGAAGGAAGGATGGATGGGATGGATGGATGGATGGATGGATGGATGGATGGATGGATGGATGGATGGATGGATGGATGGATGGATGGATGGATGGATGGATGGATGGATGGATGAAGGAATGAAGGAAGGAAGGATGGATGAAGGGATGGATGGATGGAAGGAAGGAAGGAAGGATGGATGGATGGATGGATGGATGAATGGATGGATGAAGGGATGGATGGATGGATGGATGGATGGATGGATGGATGGATGGATGGATGGATGGATGGATGGATGGATGGATGGATGGATGGATGGATGGATGGATGGATGGATGGATGGATGGATAGATAGTGCACCAAGTCACTTCATTAGTCAAGCTCTTCATTGTCTACTAAGGGGACCACTCATATGTTTGGTAATAAAGCATTGATGCCAATACTTCAACATATCAGTGAATTAACACTCAGATACAGCGCTGTAAAGTAAAGTACCCCCGTCACGCCAAGTGGCGTATAGGGAAATATGGTGTTAGTGACCCTATATTTTACAGACCTTCAGCACATGATTTTTGGGGTAATGTGGTCAGTATTACGCCCGTGTTGCTTTACCATCCCAGAAAAAAAGTCCGGTACCCATTTAAGGCTGGGTGAACCCGGAAGTCGTCGGTTGGGATCGAACCCTACCCCTTGTCCGTGGTAGTCCAGTTCACTAACCACTGAGCTATCGCGGCTCCGATACAGCGCTGTACTTGAACAATATCCATTGCTGCTTTAGTCTATCTCCCAAT
This sequence comes from Megaustenia siamemsis, assembly GCA_032433765.1. Taxonomy (NCBI): domain Eukaryota; kingdom Metazoa; phylum Mollusca; class Gastropoda; order Stylommatophora; family Ariophantidae; genus Megaustenia; species Megaustenia siamemsis. The sequence continues at coordinate 30,895,457 of JAVIAB010000108.1, read as the reverse complement.
TACACAGAACAATTCTATAGTACAGGCTACGATCTCTGTAACATTAGACAGTGTACGATCTCTGTAACATTAGATAGTGCACGATCTCTGTAACATTAGACAGTGTACATCATGTAAATTTTGAGAGTTAGATAATGTCATTCAACGAAGATTGCTTATTTATGTCCGTTGCCACTCTATGTCCTGGCACTGGCATATGTCCGCTATGTTTTACTTTTAACTGTTAAGTATTCTTTAACTTGCTTCTTCTTCTTCTTTCATTTCAGCGTCGAGGGAAGATATAGTGTGAAGTCTTGTGCTCTTCTTTTGGCCTTTTCTGCTGTTATGTTTCCTTGCATTTCTAATATTCCATCAATTTATATTTTAGTGATGAGTCTCTGAGTCTGGTTTTCTGGTAGCGTTTATTATAGTCGAATTGTTGTGTCGCATTTTGATCTTCTCTGTCTTATGACAAATCATTGTATCTGTTTATACTTTATGTATTAGACGGGGCAATTATTCCTACTTTTTTTTTTCTATGTTCTCAACTTATGATGTAGTCTCTCACGCTATTTATTGCCATGCGTCTAACACATTTCTTTTCGGTACTGACTATTTTCCCAATTATTCTTTAGTCTAATGTCCAGGTTTAGCATTGGTAGCATAGCGTTGGAATAACGATTGTATTGTAGAGTGTCCATTCTGTTTCTAGTGTTATTTCCTTGTTTGGCAGTGGTGAGATATCACCTCTCTGATAATTCAACAAGCCTTGCGGCAATGATGAGATAAATATTTTATCGTGCGGTTTCGAAACGATTTGTTGATAAATCTCACCTTCTATGAAATCAGGAATGACTGGGGAAAACCCAAGGGCTTCACTTTGAATTCAAGCCCACTTCAGACGACTAATCAAGTTTAATGTTTCGATCCAACGGTGACGGAAGAAAGAAGAAAAAGTATGTCCATATCTTACTCTTTCACTTGTTCTATCATTATGCTCTCCTCTTTTCTTTCTTCTTCTATGCCCACCGTAAACACAAGCGATAAGGTAAACACATAAAAAAATGCTGTCTGTATAAACTAAATCCTTTCACCGGCCCATCAAAAACCAAGCTAGGGAAAAACACGAAATAAAGAAAACATGGGTTCGGAATGTTTCATAGCAAGCTACGTTAATTGCAGGCAATGACTTCAAAGTGTAAACAAAACTATTGCTTCTTGTCTCTCCTTGCTGAGGTATGTAATTAGAAATGTCGTCTCGTGTCGTTTAAGCTAAGTTGCCAGGCTCTTGTGAGCCAGCCAGGTTTATGCAAGTATTTCGCGAACATTCTAAAGTCAGGATAACTTAGAGTTCAGACAGCGAAGCAAAGAGAGAAGAGATAGATAACTCCTTCTGATTACGCCAATATTGTACGGAACTTGGAATACAAACGTGGAGAAATCTGGCAAATTAAATGAGCGCGACGGCCAAAACCGAATGTTAACTTCCTTATTGTATGGGCACCGTTGTTCTGTTTTATTTAGCTTGTGACGTGTCAATAAATGTAAATAACTGTCCTTGTTTGCTGTATAACATAAGCTAGTGCGCATATACGGGCTTCCTTCCTGTTATTCTTTAATCTTTTCAACACGATCAGGCATCACACAGGATTCGCTGTGGAGTTCTCTCAAAGTTTCTATTATTGGCGAGCTTTTCAATCTGTTATCTATGCTTATCATATTTGTCTCCCTTATCAATGTTTCTCGAAGTCTTGCTCCTTTTATTATGTTGTTTTCTGTATGAGGGTTTATTTTGTGATTCTCTTGTTATATCTTCTACATCACTTCATCTTTCCTTCCTCATTTCCCTTTCAGCGTCGATGGGAGATAGAATTTGCGGTCTTTTGCTCATCTGCTCGCTTCTGTTGCTGTTATGTTTCCTAGAGCTTCTAAGTCTACATTACCTGATCGATAAATACTCGCTTTGTCTAGAAGTGTGTCTTAACAGCATTTATCCATGGGTGTGTGTTTGTGTGTTCAATCTGCCGTGACGTTTCCTAGAGAAAGTCAAATAAAGGCTTGCATGCCTGAAGCAGTTTTGAGACATAATTATAAATGATGTCGTTAGAGAGAGATTGGGCACTGAATCATTTCGGAACTAGATAACATATGAAATGATTTACTCATCTGGAATGAATGTCAGAAGATTCTATATTTTGCAAAACGTATATCATAAGTGGAGATGGAAGAAGTGGCCGTGGCTGGCAGAGTAAGACGGGCTGACATGGAAAAACATGGACTAGTTGCTGCAACATCAAATGACAATGACTGAGGTTGCTAGAATGATAAGAGCTAATACTTGATATCTTCTTCGACACCCGAAGGGGTATAAGAGAAAGTGAAGAGAGAAAGAGATAGAGAGAGAAAGAGAGAGATAGAGAGAGAAAGAGAGAAAGAGAGATAATTAAGTTATGTTAAAACAGTTAAGCAGTTGTCACGTGATCAACTTCTTAAAAAAGTATATTAAACGCAGAAAGAAAAGAAAATATGCTGTTTATTATATCGGAATCGAAGCCAGAAACAACAAACACGATTTTAATCAACTCGGTTACTTGTTCTTCTATGTCAAGGGTCTCCCATCATATTTTGTAATGTCGTAGGTGAGCGAAGTATTGCATGCCAATATAATGGACCATAGAGGTAAGGGGATCAGATATTATTTAGCTTCCCAGCTGATTCAGTTAGGTACCCATTTTTTCAGTTTGGTCAAATGGAGAGCGTCAAGCTGCGATCGAACCAAGGTCAACAATATTGCCAGCCAACGTCACTGCCGCTTCACTGCTGGCGTTCACTTGATATTGTCTCTAAACAAAAGGGAAAAACAAAGAAGAGAAAGCAAGAAAGTAAACATGTTTGAACTTCAGTTTACCAGTTCGGTGCCTCTTAAGCTTTTTAATGCATATTTTTTTGTTTGGGGGGGAGGGGGTAAAAAAAAGTAAAGTACCCCCGTCACGCCAAGTGGCGTATAGGGAAATATGGTGTTAGTGACCCTATATTTTACAGACCTTCAGCACATGATTTTTGGGTTAATGTGGTCAGTATTACGCCCATGTTGCTTTACTTTCCCAGAAAAAAATCCGGTACTCATTTAAGGCTGGGTGAACCCGGAAGCCGTCGGTTGGGATCGAACCTCACCCCTTGTCCGTGGTAGTCCAGTTCACTAACCACTGAGCTATCGCGGCTCCGAGGGAGAGGGTGTAATTCTGTGAACCCTGCAGTTGTAGCGTGTATTGGTAGGACACGAGAGCATTGCCAACACAAAGTCCTACTCCAACTCGTAGGTCACTCTGTGCTTTTGTCTCCATTTAAATCACCGTTTACTGGCATCAATGACATCATCATCAGTCCCGTGACCTGGGCAATTGTTGGGTACTCTTGGTGACGTCATCACAATTGTCCTCCAACCATCACGATCGGGAGCTTGTTGAAATGTGACGAACTTCTCTCCATTCTCTGATGTTGTCGTCCCACCACTGTTTCTGTTTGCCTTGCCTTCTTTTGCCAGGTACCATGTTCTGATAAGTTGTCTTGCCACAACAACTATATATTGTTACATATTTGTGTGTTTGAGAATCTACAAATTAATAGTTCAAAAGTATATTTATCAATATATCTATTTTCTTTTGTAAGAAAAGTTTTAAATAATAAATATTGAACATTCAAACTAAGTGAGAAAGTAAAAATGTACTGTTCAATGGCAATGTCAGGTCTTAGGAAAAGGAAATATCACATTTCATCGTACTAATGGATGTGGCGGGAGAGACGACAGTTCTCATTATTGTTACCTTATCTATCATAACCTTACTGGGTCACAGTTCTCATTATTGCTACATTATCTATCTATCATAACCTCACTGGGTCACAGTTCTCATTATTGCTACATTATCTATCTATCATAACCTCACTGGGTCACAGTTCTCATTATTGCTACATTATCTATCATAACCTCACTGGGTCACAGTTCTCATTATTGTGACCTTATCTATCATAACCTCACTGGGCCACAGTTCTCATTATTGTGACCTTATCTATCATAACCTCACTGGGTCACAGTTCTTATTATTGTTACCTTATCTATCATAACCTCACTGGGTCACAGTTCTTATTTAGCTGGCTGCACTAGCTAGCATGAAGCTGTGTTTAAACACACGCTCACCTTATCATCTAAATTAAAAAAAAAAAAAACTTTCAAGAATAGCTCAATGCGTGGGAAGGTAAGGGAAGATAGTTTGTGATATTGGAAATGTGTTGCAGCTAAATATGCTACGTACTCATATGACATCAAGAAAGTGTAAACAAAAATGAAATGGCATACAATGTAGGTAGAAGAAAATGCGAAAGTCAGACAGATACGATACACAATCTGGTGAAAGCTATAAATAACAGCATTGAAGTGTCAATGGAAATGAGGTGTAAACAGTAAGTAAACAACCAAAAATATAACTGGTGGCCATAACAACAAATAAACAGATTTCCTCAATAGAATATTGAGAATGCTGTAAACATGTAAATAGAACAAGGAATTCTCAGACAAGCATTTAGAGAGAGCTGCTTGGTCGAAGCTTATGTGGTCATGTTCTGTAAAAAAAAAAAAAGTACCCCCGGCACGCCAAGTGGCGTATAGGGAAATATGGTGTTAGTGACCCTATATTTTACAGACCTTCAGCACATGATTTTTGGGGTAATGTGGTCAGTATTACGCCCGTGCTGCTTTACTTTCCCAGAAAAAAATCCGGTACCCATTTAAGGCTGGGTGAACCCGGAAGCCGTCGGTTGGGATCGAACCCTACCCCTTGTCCGTGGTAGTCCAGTTCACTAACCACTGAGCTATCGCGGCTCGGTCATGTTCTGGGAGAATTTAAATTGGAACTTTTCGATACAACAGGCAAATTACAGGGAAATTAAGATTGTGGATGGCAGAGCGAGAATATAGCAGCATGATGCAAGTGTAACCTGTCAAAGACAAACGAAATTGATTTGCAATGATGTAGGCAAAATAATGAAGAATGACATGATCGCCAATGGAGCGATACAATAAGAAGAAAGGATGAAATGTTTGATGTGGTCACTGAAGGCGAAGTGTAGTCGGTAATTCTCGTTGATGTTAAACTTCATAAAAGCGAGCATCTTCAAACAGATTCGCATCAAGGCACAAGAGATGTGTCCTCACTGATTCAATATCAACTCCCTGTTCATCAAGACGTTCAACATAACCAGATGAATATCTACTGTTACACACTTCTCGGCCCTGTATCTCCTTTCTTCCTTCAAGGTGTTCAACATAACCAGCTGAATATCTTATGTTACAATTTTCACGGCCATGTGTCATACCTACTCCATCAAGGCGTTTCAACATAACCAGCTGAATATCTTATGTTACAATTTTCACGGCCATGTATAGCCCCAACTCCAATAAGTGCACAACATAACCGGCTGAATATCTTTTTATACACATTTCAAGTCCATGTGTCATCCCTACTCCATCAAGGCGTTTCAACATAACCGGCTGAAATCTTGCGTTACACACTTCACTGCCCTCTGTATCCAATCCTCCATCAACTTGCATTTTAGAAGATATTAAAGATAAGAAAGAAGTGAGAACAAATGATAGAACTTTCATTTATTCTTAAAGAATGCTCGCTCACCAAAGTATAATGTTTGACAACTCTGCAGAGATGGCGTTTTAGAATGCCAGTATTTTTGATTTGCTTCGTAGTAACATTTCTGGAGCTATATTTACACATTTACTGTACAATTTATCAGGTTTCACGTAAATGTTGCAACAGTCATAGCGTACATTATAAAAAGGAAACACTTTTCTAATCGAGTGATATTTCGTCAAAACCAGTAGAAAAGTTAACACAAATTTTCCAAAATATAGAATACGAAAGGAAAAGAGGAAGAGAGGAGTACTTTAGGAGAAATAGGAGATAAGGCAAGCGTGGAATAAGCAATAGATAAAAAAAAAAAAAACCCAAACAGAATGTTCAACATCGGTGAAGATACCTCCACCTGCATGATATGTTTGTTATCTCTACACTGTGTGCTTCATGTTCATTGTGGTTGTTGGTCAGTTCTCTCACTGTGTGCTTCATGTTCATTGTGGTTGTTGGTCAGTTCTCTCACTGTGTGCTTCATGTTCATTGTGGTTGTTGGTCAGTTCTCTCACTGTGTGCTTCATGTGTTGGTCAGTTCTCTCAATGTGTGCTTCATGTGTTGGTCAGTTCTCTCACTGTGTGCTTCATGTGTTGGTCAGTTCTCTCACTGTGTGCTTCATGTGTTGGTCAGTTCTCTCACTGTGTGCTTCATGTTCATTGTGGTTGTTGGTCAGTTCTCTCACTGTGTGCTTCATATGTTGGTCAGTTCTCTCACTGTGTGCTTCATGTGTTGGTCAGTTCTCTCACTGTGTGCTTCATGTGTTGGTCAGTTCTCTCACTGTGTGTTTCATGTTCATTGTGGTTGTTGGTCAGTTCTCTCACTGTGTGCTTCATGTGTTGGTCAGTTCTCTCACTGTGTGCTTCATGTGTTGGTCAGTTCTCTCACTGTGTGCTTCATGTGTTGGTCAGTTCTCTCACTGTGTGCTTCATGTGTTGGTCAGTTCTCTCACTGTGTGCTTCATGTGTTGGTCAGTTCTCTCACTGTGTGCTTCATGTTCATTGCGGTTGTTGGTCAGTTCTCTTATTGTGTGCTTCATGTGTTGGTCAGTTCTCTTACTGTGTGCTTCATGTGTTGGTCAGTTCTCTTACTGTTTCTTTTTAATTTTTTATCTTTATTCTTTTTCGGAAAAAGTGGATGGGGAGGGGGGAGTTTATAGAGGGAAGGAGGTGGGAGAAAAGGAAGGGATGGGACGGGGAAATATTCTAAGAATTTTTCCTCAGACAGGTTGTTTGAAATGATAGCAGTCTTATGTTTCCTTATAGCTGCCATTATCTTGAAATCAGTTTGGCAGCTCCTGTATCCGTGTGCTTATTTAAAATGTATTGTATATTTATTTCATTTGGAGGAAGTTATCTCCATCATGATTTTGAAATAGCTTTTTTTTTTTTTTAAGTGTAATAACGACGGCAGTTTCTGTTTAGATACATTAGCCTCTTCTTCGTGCTCTCGTGGTGAGAGTTTTAGAAAGCGGAGGCGATCTCAGCAATTTATCTCAGTGTGTTTAACCGTGGACATTATTTACTTCACTGTGGTTACACTGATACATTATTTACTTCACTGTGGTTACACTGATACATTATTTACTTCACTATGGTTACACTGATACATTATTTACTTCACTGTGGTTACACTGATACATTATTTACTTCACTGTGGTTACACTGATACATTATTTACTTCACTGTGGTTACACTGATACATTATTTACTTCACTATGGTTACACTGATACATTATTTACTTCACTATGGTTACACTGATACATTATTTACTTCACTGTGGTTACACTGATACATTATTTACTTCACTGTGGTTACACTGATACATTATTTACTTCACTGTGGTTACACTATACATTATTTACTTCACTATGGTTACACTGATACATTATTTACTTCACTAAGGTTACACTGATACATTATTTACTTCACTATGGTTACACTGATACATTATTTACTTCACTATGGTTGAAACAGGGAATAGATGAGGGTGTATGAAACGGGTGTGTAGCGGGGCAACAAGAGAAACAGAGCATTGATGAGAGTTGAATGAAACAGATGATATTAGTAGAGAAATAATAAACATCAAGGGGAGACAAGCAGAAGTGGTCAGGTGTGAGTGAGTGAACTGTTTTGGGAAAAAGGCGAAATAAGCGTGAATGGGTGAGATGTTTTCAAGGGAAGTAGGGAGATGAGAATAGACATAGATTTCAAAAGTCAGTTGCATTTTGAACCGGGTCCAGTGCGGACGTCTAGAGAAATCCAGTTAGCTTACCGCGGACTAGAAAGGAGTTGTAAATAGATGAAAGTTAAGACAGATATAGGGCGACAGCCAATTAGTTTAGTTATCCTATTTCCAGGAGTTGTGTTTGTTAGTTACTAAATGTTGTGTTAGATATGGCAATGTGGAATAGGTGTGATTGTCACTGTTAAGGTTAGGGTTACCTTATCGGCAAAGAAACTGATTGTGAATCAGCGAAATTGACACAATAGAACATTGTTGGAAACTTGTTAAGTGTCCAGCGCTCGCCGACTTTGAGAAGTCGTGGAGCAAGACTTATGAAGAATATAGAATAAGTGTGATTGTAGCTGTTAAGGTTAGCGTTACCTTCTCGGCATAGAAACTGATTGCGAATCAGTGCAATCGACACGTTGTTGGATAATCTCGCCGACTTCGAGGAAGTCGTGGCGGGAAAGTTTAGGAAGCTTATGACTAAGCTTCAACCATGAAGAGAGACTTTCATCGATCGTGTAGATCGTACACATCATTGGGAAACTTCAAGTAAGGGTCCTCAGAGACTTGGGAGCTTATGACTAGCTTCTACGACACACAATTGAACTTGTTAGTCAAGTAGTTTACAGAGTTGGGAACTCGACAAGAGAGTTCCACAGAGTTTGGGGCTGTATTAGCAGTCCATGAGGAGTGCACCTGAGGGTGGCACTATTGCTAATTAAGGGAGGGAATTATCACTGTCAATATATGTACTGTTAATTTGTGAAATATGTTTACGTTATCCGGACATGTGCCTTGTCAAATAAAGATGTTTTGTGTGTAGTAAGGACTTGTGTTGAGTCATTAAAACATCTTCAGTGTTACAACCATCTAGTGAGTGAACGAGCTGGGAGAAATCGCGGGGAAATTGATAAGTTACAACGTGAAGTACTACACTATAGATCATAACGGTTCAAGGAGAGTCGCAACGGAATGACGTGAAGTACGAGGCATCAATCATGTCGGTCCAAAAGACTGGCATGGCAGTTTGAGCAAGGGGCAGATCATCAGAGTGGCGAGCAACTCGTCATTCAGCAATCCGGCCATAAGCAGCATCACGAGCCCTCGATCATCGTGCTAAAGCACCTCTGGTACTCGGGCTCGTGGTGAAGAGGAATGATCTCAGTCTCAAGGTTGACGAGCGGTCAGTCGATCGTTCATTTCATCGGTCACGACATTGATTGCCAAGTGATTGTCGATAAAGATCAAGTATTATCAGTATAACAAGAGATATTACATCATTCCCTCGAGGGCTTTCAAGAACGAATTATTATTATTACATGGTTACACTATACATTATTTACTTCACTATGGTTACACTGATACATTATTTACTTCACTATGGTTACACTGATACATTATTTACTTCACTATGGTTACACTGATACATTATTTACTTCACTATGGTTACACTGATACATTATTTACTTCACTGTTGTTACACTGATACATTATTTACTTCACTATGGTTACACTGATACATTATTTACTTCACTATGGTTACACTGAAACATTATTTACTTCACTGTGATTACACATAGACATTATTTACTTCACTGTTACTACACATAGACATTATTTACTTCACTGTGACTACACAGAAACATTATTTACTTTACTGTGACTACACAGAGACATTATTTACTTCACTGTGACTACACAGAGACATTATTTACTTTACTGTGACTACACAGAGACATTATTTACTTCACTGTGACTACACAGAGACATTATTTACTTCACTGTGACTACACAGAGACATTATTTACTTCACTGTGACTACACAGAGACATTATTTACTTCACTACCACCAACTATCAAGGAGGGATCACGTCATCATACTTAGCCTACGCACTGGCCACAATAGAATGAGAGATCACATGTTCACCAAATTCAAAATGCCTATGCCACTGTACACTGGACAATATGACTACAAAACATGTTCTACAGGATTGCCCCCAGTACACAGACCTGAGAAGAGTAATGTAGTCCACGCCCACCTTCCTGGAAGAAAAACAATATGGGGCAATCGATTCGCTTAAACAGACAGCTGACTTCATGAGAGAGTCTGGAATCCTACTCTGATTGAATCTTGATCGCAGAGAGAGAGAGAGAGAGAGAGAGAGAGAGAGAGAGAGAGAGAGAGATATGTGTGAACCTGATGATTGTAAATTTTACAATTTCAAACCAATATTTCCATTCGATTTAGCATAATTATTATTTGTAAAATGTATATAAGAAGTAAATTATTTTTATTGATATTTCACACAACTTCAAAATGCACTATGTGTATCGTCACGTCTTTCTTATTTATTGACTGGCACACAGCGCACATATAAACGCGTCATTTTAATTTATTATCTGGCTGCGTGCCCCAGACAATTAAGATAAACAACTAGTGCCACATGTGTTGGCAACATCATCACCACTAGAAGCTCGACTTCCAGAACTGACGACATTCACTCCATTAGCTGATGCACGCCATAAACTCGTGACATAAAAGCTGAGAATATTTATGTTCATGATTAAAAAGTCCTCATCGAGAGCAGAAGATCTAAATCCTAGTTGTATGATACGCTTCTACATTAGCTACACTGAAAGGGAAGATAAAGGAGGCTGCATCGCGGGAGGTTTATTTAACCGATGTTTTAGATCAATATAGAAACTATTGGAATAATCTAGCAAGAAAAAAGTTAATGGGACGGCTCTCCTTTCTAGCGAGGAATTGCTGGTGTAAAGAATGGATTTACAATATGGAAAACAAACGTATAGTTCCAGCAGTCCCAGCCAAAGAAATACACGCTGACAACACTGAGTCGTATAGCGCAGATCAGAATGCAGCTGAATTATGTAATATTCATGCGAAGAAGATAAAATAATACTCTAAAGATACTCTGAATGACTTGTAACTTGTAAGTTTTTGTAAGTAACAGTGCAATCATGACGCATTATCCAGCCCTTGAATATAACAGTGCACTTCTGTCACGTTATCCATTCTTGAATATAACAGTGCACTCCTGACCTATTATCAAGCCCTTGAATATAACAGTACATTCTTGACCTATTATCCAGCCCTTGAATGTAACAGTACACTCTTGACCTATTATCTAGCCAATGAACATAACAGTACACTCTTGACCTATTATCCAGCCCTTGAATATAACAGTACACTCTTGACCTATTATCCAGCCCTTGAATATAACAGTACATTCCTGACATATTATCCAACTCTTGAATATAACAGTGCACTCCTGACCTATTATCCAGCCTTTTAATATATCAATGTTAAAAAAAAAGTAAAGTGCAACACAACAAGTGGAGTATTGGTGTTAGTGACCATAATTTTTGTGTTTTTTTTTGCCAATTTTACCAATTTGGTGTTAGTGGCCATAATTTTTACAGACCTTCAGCACATGATTTTTTGGGGAATGTGGTCGGTATTACGCCCCTGCCGCTTTACTTACCCAGAAAAAAATCCGGTACTCATTTAAGGCTGGGTGAACCTGGAAGCCGTCGATCAGGATCGAACCCAACTTCTAATATAACAGTGTACTCATTATATATTATGTTGCATTTTAGTATAACAGTCCACTCAAAAACATGATATGTTGCCATGGAGAAAGTAGTGCACTCCTGACATAATACCCTGCTCTTGGATATAATAGTGTACTCCTTATATATAATTTTCCGTACTTAAGAATAACAGTGTGAAAAAATAATTTGTTGTATTTGGTCAGAAGCGAGGGCATTGGCCGCTACATACCACATTTCAGAGTTATTTCCAATTAATTTAATGTACAAGAATTATTTCCCTTTAATGGAAGAGAATTGTTTCCCAATAATTTAAAGAAACTATTTTCTTTTATTAGATAATTGTTTTCCATTAATGAACAAGGATTGAACTGTTTCCCTCTAAAAAAAAGTAAAGTCCCCGCGTCACGCCAAGTGGCGTATACGGAATATGGTGTTAGTGACCATAAATTTTACAGACCTTCGGCACATGATATATGGGGTAATGTGGTCGGTATTACGCCCGTGCCGCTTTACTTTCCCAGAAGAAAAACCCGGTACCCATTAAAGGCTGGGTGAACCGGAAGCCGTCGGTTGGGATCGAACCCCTACCTCTTGTCCTTTGTAGTCCAGTTCACTAACCACTGAGCGATCTCGTTTCCAAATTGTTCCCCATTAATTTTTTACTGCGCCCGCCAGGTTTCACATCTGGTGATGTCCTTAGAGACTAGAAACTGAATTTTGCGGGTTAGTCTGTTGTTTCCCTTGCAGGCTTGTCACAGAGGTTCCTCGCCGAACAGGCAGTTAACTCTTCGGAGGTACTCATATTTTCCATTGATGAGTAATTGGCGTTCCTTGCCGGGCCTCGCTGCTGAGACCAGGGGTGGCTGCCGCAGAGAGAAATCACAGATACAGATCCCAACTGGTGCAGTCGGCATTTGAACTCACAATATCTCTGTCTCGAGGCCGACGTCTTGCCTCGAGACTAATCAGTCCCCCCTGCCACTAATTCAAAATAAATGGTTCCCTCTCATAGAGGTTCACATTATTAAACGAGAACTGTTTCCCTTTAATGGAGTTTTACATTAATTTACAAGAATTGTTTCCCATTAATTTTAAGAGAATTGTTTCCTTTTAATGGACGAAAATTGTATCCCATTAATTTAAGAGAGCTGTTTCTCTTTAACGGAAGTTCACATTAATAAACTAGAATTCTTTCCCATTAATTTAAGAGAATTGTTTCCCTTTAATGATCAAGAATTGTTTCCCATTAATGGAAGCGCCAAAATCCAATAAACAGCTTTAGGGAGACTTTACATCATCTCTGTAGTAGGCTCTAAAGTTGTCACTACTTGAGCTTCCACGGCAGGTCTGTCATCTCATTCAAAGCATGGACTCCAGAATGGCGAGGCCAGTAGATCCACACAAATCCTTCATGAGGAAAACGTCTATGCTAACCAGGGTATCTGTAAATGCATTCACATAATTAATATTACATACTGGTCTAGAAATGAAGATTAGGAAATAAATTTATGACATTCCATATCTCCTCTAAAAGGCTGATAGTTAATTCTTAAATTACGTTTTCTTCCATCTATTTGAGAAAGTAAGAACGGATGGGAAATATTTTTACAGTGTGAGATTTTGTTGTTTGTTTTGCAATGTTTTTAGAGATTTATGTTCTGGGAAGCAAAGGCGGCCTGGTGTGTAATCGATCATATCATCAAAATATGTGTTGTTATTATGTGACAATAATAGCCACTAATACAATACTGGAAACAAACAAGACTAGCAAATATATAATAATTTTCATTTTAAGCCATGTTGAAAAATATTCGCACGCGTACTAGAACAAAGAATAAGAACTAATGTTGGTCACTCCCTTAACCTAGAACAACTTGGATTTAGGAAAGTTAAAGGATGCACAGATGATACTTTACGTCAAATAAGTGTAAAGAAAAAAAATTCAAATAACTGGGTTGTGTTTGCACAGAGGATGAAAGTGAGACTGGAGTAAGAATTCAAAGTACTAAATACGTTACGCACTTTTTTCCTCAATTTTAAAGCATCCTGCTATCTCAATAGAAACAAAGAAGAACTTGATAAACTCTGTCTTTTTCCCAATTATTTGCTATCAATATCAAACATGGACTCTGACTAAAGATCAAGAAAGAAAACAGACAACTTATGCAATGAGATGCCTCAGGAAAGCTATGAAACAAAACAGGAAGAGATCATGTAGAGAACGATGTAATCATAAACACCATTGGGATTCTACCAGTAACTGAAAACATAGAGAGACAAAGATTAAAGTGGTTTGAACATTTAATGTGCATGAACCCCTCAGCATCAGTGTCAAGAGCTTATAACAACAAAATAGAACAACCAAGATATAGAGATAGACCAAGAAGAAGATGGATTGATGGAATTTAAAAACAATATAATATCACTATGTACCAAGCCACAGAAATTGTCCTTGATAGAAAAACACATCATAGACTAAAACCTGCTACGTCTACCTGCAAAAGGCAGAACTGAATAATAGAAAGAATCCAATACTGTTTGTAGATCTTACAAGGTATGTAGGGCAGGGAACATTTACATATAGGAACGATTTTAAATGAAACCATGCTTCCAATGTTTACTTTATTATGTATCAGAACTGTAGCCTTAAGTAAAGTAAGTAAAGTAAAGAGCCCGTCACGCCAAGTGGCGTATAGGGAATATGGTGTTAGTGACTAAGTAAAGTAAGTAAAGTAAAGAGCCCCGTCACGCCAAGTGGCGTATAGGGAATATGGTGTTAGTGACTAAGTAAAGTAAGTAAATTCAGTAAACTAAAGAGCCCAGTCACGCCAAGTGGCGTATAGGGAATATGGTGTTAGTGATTAAGTAAAGTAAATAAATTCAGTAAACTAAAGAGCCCCGTCACGCCAAGTGGCGTATAGGGAATATAGTGTTAGTGATTAAGTAAAGTAAGTAAAGTCAGTAAACTAAAGAGCCCCGTCACGCCAAGTGGCGTATAGGGAATATAGTGTTAGTGATTAAGTAAAGTAAGTAAAGTCAGTAAACTAAAGAGCCCCGTCACGCCAAGTGGCGTATAGGGAATATAGTGTTAGTGATTAAGTAAAGTAAGTAAAGTCAGTAAACTAAAGAGCCCCGTCACGCCAAGTGGCGTATAGGGAATATAGTGTTAGTGATTAAGTAAAGTAAGTAAATTCAGTAAACTAAAGAGCCCCGTCACGCCAAGTGGCGTATAGGGAATATGGTGTTAATGACTAAGTAAAGTAAGTAAAGTCAGTAAACTAAAGAGCCCCGTCACGCCAAGTGGCGTATAGGGAATATGGTGTTAGTGACTAAGTAAAGTAAGTAAAGTAAAGAGCCCCGTCACGCCAAGTGGCGTATAGGGAATATGGTGTTAGTGACTAAGTAAAGTAAGTAAAGTCAGTAAATTAAAGAGCCCCGTCACGCCAAGTGGCGTATAGGGAATATAGTGTTAGTGACTAAAAATTTTACAGACCTTCAGCACATGATTTTTGGGATAATGTGGTCGGTATTACGTCCGTACCGCTTTACTTTCCCAGAAAAAATTCGATTCCAATTTAAGACTGGGTGAACCCGGAAGCCGTCGATTGGGATCGAACCCTATCTCTTGGTACCCTTAAGTGGTCAGTTCTAACTACTATCATCATGAGCATATTCAGTAATTAATTTTTTGCTTCTCCTTTTTCTTCTGTTTCTCTCATCTACCTTGCAACTTCGAGGAGAGAGATAGAGTGTGGTTTATGTTATATTAGGCCGAGCTCATAATTGTTAATCTTTCTAGCACTTTCTCTCCCCACTTACTTTTGCGATGCACACATGCAGTGTTAATTTCGAAACGTTTGTTCACAGCTTTGTGAATAGTAACTTTTTGTATTATCAGACTAAGAGATTCAATGAGCATGATAAGAAAAGTGGAGGCGGGCTCTATACGCAGGCAAGGGAAAGAGTCATTGCAGGAGTCAAAAATACGAGGGTCGCCGTTGTCTACGTCCGTGGACATGTGAGAGTACGGGGAAATGAAAGAGCTAACAGGTTGGCTAACAGAGCTATCGGTGAAGATGGTCAACCAATGGATCGGGCGGACATCATCAATGTCCTCCGAAATGTGGGAAGGGCACATGATTTCGACAACCAGGAGTCCACGTCACTCCTTTAGATGAAAGAGATGGGAGTTATGATGGGCACAGCCAGAAATGAGAAACTTAGTGGCCGTGTAAGAAGACTTATCAACCAACACAGAACTGGAGTCGTCAGTCGCTGGACACTGCGGGACTTGCTGAGAAGGGGACCTGAGCACCTGTGGACATGTTCAATAATTATTACCCTCAAATAACTCAATAACTCAATTGTCTCTAGCTCCCTTTAAGTGTTTCTACTTCGTTCATTCTACTGTGACTACGTTTAAGTTTACCGCTTCTAACTGTGTCTCACAAACTGACATCCATTATTGGACTGACACTTTTCATTTCGGAGATATTTTTCTTATTGATTGTCCTGTAATGTAATTTCCAAGTTTGACATTGATAGCACAAGTTCGGGATGAAATTGTGCCGAAGACAGCTCATTTTTGCTTCTATTGTGATTGTTTTTTTCGGGTCAGTAATGGGGCTATTTGGGTAATAGTTTGACATGGGAAACTCCTCATTTGTGCGCTTTGTCAAGTGTGTCAGATTAGTCTATTTTGTCGTACGATTTGAAACGTGCTCGTTTAAGATTTCAAGTAGTGATTACTTCATTAGGCGCCGAAGATAGCACATAGGGCAAGAATTCTAGACTCTCTGAGTCAGGCGATCTTTGTCACCAAGTATAAGTCCTTCAACGGGATCTGCATTGTATTTCGTCACAGGACTCAGTTCTGAGCGAATTGTTCAATTTCAGCAACGGAGTTGATGCATGGTGTTGTTACCTCTCGCCTCGGTGTTCTTTTTAGTGTTAATTGAGGTCGGCCTATTTTTCTTTTACCCTCTGTTTCCCATTTGAGGGCTTTGAGATTCTCCTGTTTTTTTTTCTCATCATATGGCCAACATATGAACACCTTCTCTTGATTACAGTTGATATTTTATGATGCCTTGTCATTTCTCTTATTTCTGCCCTGTGCTTAAATTCGTGTCTTGGTTTTGGAAGAATTTCTTTTAAAACATCTGCTAGATTCTGGTTGGAATTCGTCATTGCTATTTCAGAGTCGAGATTTATGTTTCAATGACAGTGTATACTTCATGATGGCGGTTTACTAAACCACCGATCAACCGTCCATAGCAAGAGGAAGTAGAACACTCTTCCATCTTGGATCGAGAACGGTACCTCCTATTTGTTACTTTTACCAGGCACTGACATTTATTAAAGCTCATTTAACTAGTGAGAGTAAACAAAGAACAAGCATGAGATCATGGGATTGTTCAAACTACTGCGCCACTGCTACAAACTTCCCACTCGCCAGAATAACTTTGTCTTTGGACCTTGATCAGAGAGTGTTCATTAGCATTTCGACGTCTTTCCTGATAACACAGACAGATCCCAGCACGGTGTACACACACGCAGGTAACCTCCTCCTCCTTCCCACCTCTCACACACATACACACACACACATACAACAGGCTAATTTATAAGAAAAGCTGCCCAATTATTGTACAAATGGGGAACCATTCGTTTTTCTTTAAAAACTGACAATTGGACAGGCCTGGACAAGCAACATAAACATACTTCTCTTTGCTTTTCTTAACTGCAAATGGTTCTTTTTTGTGCAGAACCTCAGGATGTGTTATAATCAGTCTCAGCTAGGACCAGGACTTGATCTTGTTTACCATTACATCGGGAACAAAAATATGTCACGTTCTGGTAGATTAGAATTGTGTTCATCCTGGTTGTTGTAGTAATCTCAACGTTGTTGCCACCCCCATCTCCGATAATACATGTTTTATGGCTTGCATTTTGTTATGTTTGAAGCTGTAGTGTGTGTGTTCTTGTCTGCATGCCAGGGCCACCTATCTCTGAAAGCAGGGTTGGCATATATTCTAAACATGGAGTTGCCAGTTTCTTAAAACACACTTCATATATATTATAAATATAAGGACCATGTATGTTTTTTTTACAAATGCTCTGAGATGTGTTAGTTTGTCAGTCAATCAGTCATTCAGCCAGTTAGCTAGCTGGCTAGTTAAGTTAGTTATTTAGTTTGTTAATCAATTAATCATTTAGTTAAATAGTTAGTTAAATAGTTAGTCAGTTAGTTAATTGGTTGGTTGATTATTTGGTTAGTTAGTTATTTTGGCTGTTTGGTTGGTTGGTTAGTTATCAGTTATCTTTGGTTGGCTGATTGCTTAGTTTTGTTCATTATGTAGTTGATCTATTTTCTGGTTGGTTAGTTGGGTGGTTTGTTTATTGGTTAGTTTGTTGATTGATTTTTACTTGTTATTTGATTGATTGTTTGGCTAGTTGGTTGGTTACTTAATTGATTAATTGATTGGTTGGTTTGTTGATTGGCTAATTGGTTGTGACGTTAGAAAATTAGTTATATTTGGATTTTTGGGGTTAGTTTATTCAGTTGCTTTACTTTAGTGAGTTATATACAAGTAATTATTTGGGTTAGTTAGTTAATTATTGTGTTTGTTAATAAAGCTAACATTATTATAACATTATATTGAGTTAGTTGGCTCCCCCTGACAGGATATTTGAAAGAAATCTAAACTCATCAGGACTGACGATTCACTTCTTATCTTGTTTTATTCTTTAAATCATAGCAAAGCTTTCTCGGTTAATTGTTCTATATAGAGATTTGTGTGGACCTCGTTGTTTCCTTTTGCCACTCAGTGTCGACATTAAATCTTCGTTTCAGAGTTTTCTTACTTTTGTGTTGAGCACATGACTGATGTAAGGATTTGATATTGTTGTGGGAGTACCCCTCGTACTGGATCAAATGGTCATACAAAATATATGTCAAAATAAAGACTGCCGCTCCTGCCTTGCTAGGGGTATGGTGTTTTAGGAAACCCTAACCCTAACTAAGGTTAGGGTGAACATAGAACAGAAAACATGTTTTTCTATGACCACGGCACATTTTTGGGTGATGTGGTCGGTATCACGCCAGACCGTCTTTAATTCCCAGAAAAATCACTGGTATTCATTTTTAGAGACTGGGTGAACCTCGGAGCCGTGTCAATCCGGAAAATAATCCGCCACTGCTGGGGATCAAATACGGACCCTTCTGATCAGGAAGCGAGCAAACTAACCCCTCAGCCACCGAGGCTCAACAAAATATGTAGGAATATGATATTATATTTACCTTAAGATAATGCTGCTGATGATGATGATAATGCACTATCAAGTATTCTTTGTATTCTTGCTTTACACATATAATATACAATTTTTTTGTATTTCATTAAAAAAAAAGAGTCCATTTTTATATTTTGATAAATTTCTATCGTTTTAGATTTCCTTAAAGAAACGATCAGATTCCAAGCAGCCATTTCTCAGTAATTGACTTTCGCACTTCTTCTGGTCAGCGTGTGATCTCATCCTTGAGAATTTATGAAGGTCAATGGACTGGACGAGTCGATTTATTTGACGGGTAAGTCAGCTATGCTTATGGAAATGTCATCAGATTGAATTGATTAGAATGTAACCCGTTTATGTCTTCTCTCAGTCTTGATTCATTCAACTCATTTCAATTCTCAGCATTTTGCGGTGCTATTTTAGTTGTTTTGTTTCAGAATTGTCCAATATATTTGGTTATTACTTCCAGAACTAACATTACGAAATGCAGTTAGTGTTTCCTCATCTTCTTCCTCTTTTATTCTTCCACCATCTCCTCATGTTCTTCTCTTCTTTTTTTCCTTTCTCTTTTACGTTCAGCTTCCTGTACTCCATGTTGCTTCCATGATTCTACTTGTTAGCAAGAGAGCAGATCTCTTCTTTCTTTTATGAAAATAACTCATAGAGACGAAATTCTGGACTCAGTTAATGGAGATGTCTTCTAGCCGCCATACTGTTCTGAGATTCCTATTCGATGGTGTTGAAGTAGGTCACATTTTAGAAAGCAAAAAAATAAATAAATAAAAAAAAGTTTTTTTTATTGATTGGTGTAGGTTTCTATTTGTAGGTTTCTGTACAGTTAACGCCTTTAAAGAACACATTCTGGGGGTGGGATCTAAAGGTCTACATGACATGTACACTGCTGCGCCACGGTCTATCCATACTCTAAAAAAAGATAGACGTTCACAGTCAGAATATTGCTGTCTGTTACCTATTTTAAAAATCAATGGACAGTGAGATGCGACAAAGACAATAGCGCTTGAAAGAACACACACTACGGAAGAGAGCATAGAATATTACACGACAAGCCCTTTTAACGGAATTCCCAGGATAACAGACAAAGGGGAAGACCAAAATATACTTAGAGAACCCGGTGGAAACTTAGATAAGGAGGATTATGAAGTGGGGCAAAACAGAATGAACAGACCGGGTTAGAAAGTATTTGAAAACCTTTGAGCTACAGAGAGTTAAGATCTCAAATAATATTAAAAAGAACGTTTGTTTTATTCTGTTCTGTCACGATACCCTCTAGGGACCAATCTGTTGTTTATTTTTAATTTCCGTGAATGTCTGTAGTGCCCATGTTTTAAGTGACAGCTATGGAAATGCTAACATGTCAGTTCTGTTCCGATCGTCATGAAAAATATGGGTCTCCGGCATTATCAATACCAAATAACGTGCATGTTGGCGTAGGTGATCATGTATGTCTATAACTTTATATCTGTCTTCTTCTACTTCTACCTTTCAGCTCCCTGTGGAGCATAGGTCTTCAACAAACACTTTCCAAGTCGTTCTGTTTCTTGCCATTCTTTTAAGATCATTCCATGACGTTCCCATCATCTTCATCTCTGCTTCTATTTGTCTTCTCCAAGAATTCCTTGGTCTTCTTCTTTGTCTTTTCCCCTGGGGATTCCAAAAAAGGGCATATTGTGTAATATTCTCAGTTGGGTTCCGCAGTGTGCGTCCTATTCAGCGCCATCGTCTTCGCTTTATCTCTTTGTAAAGTAAAAAGTAAAGTGCCCCGTCACGCCAAGTGGCGTACAGGGAATATGGTGTTAGTGACCACAAATTTTACAGACCATCGGCACATGTTTTTTGGGGTAATGTGGTCGGTATTACGCCCGTGCCGCTTTACTTTCCCAGAAAAAAATCCGGTACCCATTTAAGGCTGGGTGAACCTGGAAGCTGTCGTTTGGGATCGAACCCTACCTCTTGTCCTTTGTAGTGCAATTCACTAGCAATTGAGCTATCGTGGCTCCCTGATGTATCTCTTTATCCACTGGTATTTGACTGGCACATTTCCATAATTCTATGTTAGTGATTTTTTCCTGCCATTCCTATCCTTTTATTCTGCGTAAGCATCCATTAATGAAAGTCTTGTATCTTCATGATTGTCAATTTTGTTGTTCTCCATGTTTCACACCCATATAATAGGACTAACGTAACATTGGAGTTGAAAATTTTTATTTTTGTATTTTACCTAATTTCTTTGGACTTCCATATGTTTCCCAGTGTAACAAGACTTCTCTTGCTTTTGATATCCTTATTTTGGTTTCATTTTCTGTTCCTTCCTCTTTATCTATATTACTACCCAGATATATGTAAGATTGTACGTCTAGTAGAGGTATTTCTCCTAATTTTATTTGGCTATTGCCAACTGCATTAATTTTCACAATGTTGGTCTTATCTCTATTAATCTTTAGTCCTAGCTGTTGTAATCTTTCATCAAGTATGCTCATTTTATCTTGCATCTGTTGATGGATGTGTGATAGAAGAGCTATGTCATCAGCAAAGTCTAAATCATCAAGTTGCTTGGTCAAAGACCACTTGATTCCATTCCTGTTGTTTTGAGTTATTTTCATAATCCAAAATATGGCCAGTAGAAAGAGAAATGGAGACAGAAGTCATCCCTGCCTTACCCCTGTTCTTATTTCAAATGCTTCTGTAAGCTGCCTTTCATGCACCACACTACATTTCATTCCTTCATACATTGCTTTAAATCAGGTTAATAAACTTTATGGGGATTCCGTAATGACTCAGCAACTTCCAAAGCATTCTTCTGTCTAAACTATCAAATGCCTTTTCGCAATCTATGAATCCAATATAAAGTGGGGACTGTAGTTCTAAACTTTGTTCAACTATTATATGTAGAGTAGTTATTTGATCAGCACATGATCTGTTCTTCCTAAAACCTGCTTGTTCATCTCTCAAATGTTTCTCTATGGCCTCTTTTAGTCTCTCCAGAATGATTCAGCTTAATATTTTTCCTGGCACTGATAGCATAATTCCCCTATAATGTGTGTACTCCTGTAAACTACCCTTCTTTGGTAGTTTGATTATATAACCTTCTTTCCAGTCTTTAGGTATTTCTTCCCTCTCCCAAATTTTATCTAATAGATTATGTAGCATCTTGGTAGAGGTGTTAATATCTGTTTTGATGGCTTCCGAAGGAATTTCATCTGGTGCTGTGGCTTTACCATTGTTTAATAGTTTGATGGCTTTCATTATTTCTACTTTGCTTGGTTTTCCACAGTTAACGTTTAACTCTTCTTCTGCTGGTAGTATATCTGGAGGATTATTTGAGCAGGGTCTATTCAAAAGTTCTTCAAAGTGCTCTTTCCATCTCTCCATTTGTTCCCTTATATTACTAAGCAGATTTCCTTCCTTATCTTTAATGAAGACATTGATATGCTTGTATTTTCCACTTAATTTCTGTGTGCTTTGTACAGTTCTTTCATATTCCCTTAATTTGCAGCCTCCTCTGCCTCTTTAACTAGTTCATCTATATATTTACTACTATCCCTTTTGATGCATCTTCTCACTTCTTTGTTCACCTCTGTGTGGGCTTTCTGTGTTTTAGCTTTATTACTTTTCGTTCTGCTTTTATTCATGTCTCTTTTTTTGTTCTTTCTTTCTTTAATTTTATCTAGGGTCTCCGCTGTCATCCATGCCTTATTCTGGCGTTCTCTTTTCCCCTGTGTTTCTTCGCATGTCCATTTTCATATATCCTTTATCTGTTTTTTTTAGTGACCTTCTATATTTATTGAATTTTCTAGTTGTTGGAGGATTTGTTATTTGTTTGATACTGTGAATGTAAATTTATCTTTAATTCCTTGGTCTTTAAGAAACCCTACATTGAAATACTATCTACCCTTATGTGTTGTAGTATATCTTTTCAGTTTAAGTTTAAGTTTGGCTATCAGAAGACGATGATCAGAAGCTGCATCTGCCCCTCTATATATTTTTACATCCTGTAAGGATGAACTAAACTTATTATCAATATATATGTGATCGATTTGATTTTCCGTTCTATGATCTGGTGACACCCATGTAGCTTTGTGTATTCTTTTATGTTGGAATACTGCTCCTCCTAAGCTCACTTTATTAAGGGCGCAGAAATTCACAAATACCTGTCCATTCACGTTTATATCTCCAAGTCCATGTTTTCCCATAATCTCTTCGAAGCCTCTGTTGTCTGATCCTACTTTAGCATTTAGATCTCACATCAAGATTATAATATCCTTGGCTCGTCTTTCGTCCATCTGACATTGCAACTGTTTATAGAATTCATCTTTAATTAAATAATCCTTATCATTGGTTGGTGCATAGTAAAAAAATGTAAAGTACCCCCGTCACGCCAAGTGGCGTATAGGGAATATGGTGTTAGTGACCATACATTTTACAGACCTTCGGCACGTGATTTTTGGGGTAATGTGGTCGGTATTACGCCCGTGCCGCTTCACTTTCCCAGAAAAAAATCCGGTACCCATTAAAGGCTGGGTGAACCCGGAACCCATCGGTTGAGATCGAACCCTACCCCTTGTCCTTTGTAGTCCAGTTCACTAACTTCTGAGCTATCGCTGCTCCCGGTTGGTGCATTGCATTGGATATTGCGTAATTTTATTTTGGTTTTGTTTGTTTTAAATGTTGCAATCATTAGTCTTGGCCCTACTGATTCCCATTCTATTAGTGTCTTCTGTACATTCCTTGAAAACATTATAGCTACCCCTTCACTATATTGTGCTCCAGGTTCCTGGTGTCCTGATGATATAATCATCTCTCCCGTATTTAGTTGTTTTCTTTCCGTTCCTATTCATCTTGTTTCGCATATTCCCAGAATATCTATTTTGTAATTTCTCATTCATAAAAAAAATTAGGAAGATACTATACAATCCACTTTTGACAATAAAAACGAGAAAAAGAGTTCTTAAATGTTATGCAGAACCAGTCTTAACGTATGGATGTGAATTATGGACAATAAGACAACAGACAAGAAAATCACTGGAGTCTGTAGAAATGTGGTTTTACAGAAGATTGTTGTGAATACCATGGACAGCTAAGAAGAGTAATGGAAATGTTCTGAAAGAGGCCAAAGCAAAAAGATAGCTAATTTCCAATATTAGGAAGCAACAATCACCATTTTTTGGCCATGTTATGAGAAGATAACAGCTGTAATATATTGTTACAAATGGAAATTTTAGGGGCGAAGAGATAGAGGGAAGCAAAGAGAAAAAATACCAGACAGCTTAAGAGAATGGCTTGGCAAAAGGTCAACAAGAGAAATGATAAATAACTGTCGAAATCGAAAGTTGTGGAGAGACATGATCACCTACGCCAGCAGGCCTGGAACTTTATGATGATTATGAATTTCTCATTTCTGCTGCTACCTGTGCAGCTTTTCCCTGTTCGTTTAGGGTACGTACATTGCAGGTGCCAATTCTGGAGGATTTCCTGGTAGACAAAAGGTGAGTCGGCAACCCGGACTCCTTACGGCTTTCTCCGGCTTGCGTCATATGTCTCTTAGACACAAAGCCTTTTGGCGGATGGCGGATTTACTTTTATTCTTTTCTTTGACTTGTCCATGTTTGTGAAGCCTTTTCGGCGTGTATTTTTACAGTATGGGATTGTCACTCCCAAACCCGACCCTCCTTTCTCGCCTCTTACGAACATGCCTGGTAGGGTACGGCGCCACTATTTTTTACTCCCCTTTCGGGCCCCAGCAGTGCACGGGCGAGGTACATACATACTTGCATATATATATATATATATATATATATATATATATATACACACACACAATGTGCAAACATACATACAGGTCACATGTAAATTGCTTTATAACAAATAGATTCGCCTAATATATTCACTATATATGCAAGTTAGCCAACCCATTATAGACAGAGGAGATCAACGAGCGTCTATCTGCAGACGATCAAGCACTAATACATGGAAAAATAGAAGACCTACAAAAACACTTGATTAGACTCAACAACACAGGCACAGCGTACAAGAAAATCAACACAACAGAAATCATGAATATTGCAAAAGAGAAACAAAACATCAACATAACAATAGACGGCAGACAAGTAAAACAAGTAAAGGAATTTAAATACTTATATTTTACAACTTTATATCTGTACAGCTGTTTTTTTTGTTCAATTGTATCAAATGATTCTCTAAAACTGCCTATTTGTGTCTCTCTATGTCTCTTGGTCTCTCAATTTTCTTGAGATATCCTAATATATTGCAACTGTTACCGTCTTGTTTCAAAGGTTATGCAATATGATCATCTCCTTCTGATGCTGGCAACATGTTTTGTTTGGCATGTTATATAGAACATATTTGTTACTATTTCTAGCTGTCCATTCTCAATAGTCTTCTGTACAACCACATTTGTCCAGTTCTCACATCCATATTTCAGGACTGGCTCCACGTAAGATTGAAGAGCTCTCTTTATTATTTGCATTGATAACAATTGGTTGTATGATATTGTTCTCAATCTTTTAAGTGTACCCTTTCCTTGAACTAATTGTACCTCAGCCATCCGAAGTTAATATCGACATGATCACCAACCCCTCTTTCTTCTCTTTACGCTGTGTCCATGCCCGCAACCAGACGTAACAGAGCCTAATACACGACAATTTTCTTATCTGTTTGACTCATATATACCAAGAAAGAAGGTTCAATGGAATAATAAAGCGACAATATACATATCTAAGTGAATCCAAATAGATAAATCTTTTGGGTTTAGTGCAGCTGTACACTTCTGAATAGATGAAAAAAAATAGCGTGTTGATTAGGCAAGCAAACTTTCAAGTCAGCTGCAACTGTAAACTCGCATTATGGAGCAATAAGGGAGATAAGATAGCGATTACAAAAATTGGCAATTTTCCTTCCAAATGGTAAGCCTTAGATGTAGGACATTTCGAACTCTTGAAGCCTTTAATACAGTCCTTGATGTACAACAACCGTTTACTGTGCTTTACAGAGCAGAGCTATTATTATAGGATATACTGTAATAGAATCGGGCATAAAAATATATGGTGATGTAGTACAGCTGATGACTGAGAAATAAAATGAAAAAAAAACGTTTTTTTTAATTGTCTTTCACATTAAGAACAAATATATGCTTGTCTGTTTGCACGTATATGTATGTTAGTTTATGTCCTGGTCTAGCGTGTACTATGTGCCTAGTGGTGTGCCTTTCTTCACCTTAATGATGCATTAAAACAGTTATTTCTCACGAAATCTGTTGAGCTAAATAACTAGATTTGCTGGTTATAGAATCAAGCACATATCTTGGCAGCACTGTAGACGAAGTGTGAAGTTGACATCCGGTTATCGAAATAGAAATCCCAAAGCAAAGTGATTTTTTATATTTTTAAATAATATTTTAATATCATAGCAACTAAATCTAAAATGTAACTAAAAAACATCAGGGCAACTATCAAATCTGCACTGGCTCAGAAAAATGTAGTGTAATTCCTGATAGTTGTCTAAAATAAGTTTTTATAGGAATTGTAGGTTTAGAAAACTGAGTCAACAAAGCGGAACAATGTGAAAATATGTCCGACTTATAATAGAAAACAGCGTGAGAGACACATTTAGATGTGAGGAGTTAAGAAGAAGATTGGAGATCACATTCGCAGCAAAAACATTATTTTAAAGATAGTTAAATCGTTTTGCAGATGTTACGAGACAAAGAAAATGAATTCTGATGCACACAGATATGTATAAATGTTATGAAAACAGACCTATACATTATACTCGGCAAAGGATAGATAAAATACTTGAAATAATCAGACGTGGGATAGGAGAGTTAATGTTAATCAAAGAGCAAATGGCAGCAAACTATCTTTCCCATCAAGGATTGAAAACAGATGAAGAATTAAGGAAGATGAAGAAACGACGCAAAGACTGCCCTTGTTCAGATTTTAAAGATTTTTTGTTAACATGCCCAGTTAAAGTAAATGACTACAACCTGACTATCTCTCCTAGAGAGGTCATATAACAGATGATTGTCTGTCCGCTGTGATATAAGGCCAGATCTTTCCAGACAGAACACCTGTCATTGACTTCTAATATAGACTTTACAGACTTGGACAAACAGTCATAGACAGCAATATACATTCATGGACAGCAAGATCAATTGACAACTGTATATGGTATTTCTAGAGACTGGCTCCACTGGCCTGTGCTCCGACATATTTAATGGCGTGTAACATCGTAGGCTAACAATTACAAGACCTGCAATCACTAGTCACAACATGCTCACACACTTATAGTGAAATATACAAATCTACAACAGGTACTTTGTTACATCTGTTTATCTCTAACAGAACTCCTAAGACCTTTAAAACACTCCAAGATGGACCCAAGCTTCTAAATAATTCGATGTATATCTAATCTTTCATTAAAGGGTGCTTACGCAGAATAAAAGGATGGAAATGGCAGGACAAAATCACTAACATAGAATTATGGAAATGTACCAGTCAAATACCAATGGATAAAGAGATACAGCGAAGACGATGGCGCTTGATAGGACACACACTACGGAAGCCAACTGAGAGTATTACACAACAGGCCCTATTTTGGAATCCCCAGCGGAAAAGACAAAGAGGAAGACCAAGGAATCCTTGGAGAAGACAGATAGAAGCAGAGATGAAGATGATGGGGAAGACATGGAATGATCTTAAAAGAATGGCAAAAGACAGAACGACTTGGAAAGTGTTTGTTGAAGACCTATCCTCCACTGGGAGTTAAAAAGGTAGAAGAAGAAGAGATATCTAAACTATATGCTTCTAACTTGTTTGGCTAAGCTTTCTGCTTCAAATCTAGCTACCGACACTTCCATATCCGGGTGGCAACCATTTCTATGGATATTATCTATCCTGCTAGCGCAATTTATGATCTAACCCTACGTCTTATCTGTCCGAAGTACTGGTGAGAACTAACTAGGCCAGCCCTCTAGCCCAGCTCGTCAACTTTGTCATGTGACTATATCCTAATCAAGCGCGCTCGTGATGTCCTTCAAAACTGACTAGTGTTCAACGAGGCTGAATAGCTTAACGTCTCCCGGTCATCCCCCTGTTAATTCTTCAAACTCCAATCTCCTAGAACAAACTTTAACCATCTCAAACCCAAGATCTAGTACATGTCTCCCTCCAATAAAACTAGTTACCAAATACAACATTACATTAACATCGTGGGTAATTGAAAAGTACCCCATCGATCTACATATGATTCCTAACGTAAACTCTATGACGCAAATCACACACGACTACTTTAGCGCTCTGCGTGTTCCACAGATTAATATAAGCAATCATGAGCGACAGATTATACAAGAAAAAAGTATTTCTAATTAGAGAAGAAAGGAGAAAACAACGGCTGGTTATATAGTGTCAAGAATACCATGCTCCATAATTCTGTATGAAAGAGAAGTAAGAGAATTGTGACATTTGTGAGGAATATAGAGTGACGATAGTGATGACAATGTGTAGAATGGGGGAGGAGGGGAAACAAAGACGAGAGAACAAGGTCAAGGAGGAAAAAAGGAAAACGACATTAAGACGAAGTCACGAGAAAAAATAAGGAGAGGATGGGTCGAAATGCACAAGGAAAACGTGAAGACCATGTGGGCAGACAAGATACATAGGTGTAGAAGTGGGAGGAAGGAGAGAATAGAGGAGTAAACAGACGAGAGAACAAGGTCAAGGAGAAAAAAAGGAAAAAGACATTAAGACGAATTCAGGAGAAAAATGAGACTATAGGTCGAAATGCACGTGCAAAACGTAAAGACCATGTTCAGAAGTGAGTGGGAATACAGACGCGTAGGAAGTCAGTTTTGATTGGCTGACAAGATCCAAATTTAAGAGGTAAACACAAACGATTGACAAGCACTTGAAGACGAATCACTTGGAGACGAAGCACTTAGAGACCAGACACTTGGAGAAATGTAGTCGGCTCGTTAGGAGACGGGCTACCATGTGGTCGGCCCATAGAGAGGCTAACCTTAGCCTAGTAGAATTAGATTAGAATGTGAGTTAGAATAATAGTGAGCACTTTTTGCATACCGAAGACTGGAAGAGACTGAGATGGCAAGGAGTGACGATCTAGAGTCAGGACACCAAGCAAGAGCAATAGAATTTTAGTCTGCAAGAACGCGCGATAGATAGGAGATGCAGAGACTAGAGAAGAACAGTTAAGCGGACAGATTAGTGAGTAGCGCTATTAAGAGATAGTAGCAGGGGCCAAGAGACAGCTGGACCGGTAGAAGTTAGAGATTATAGGTGGGCCGTCAATGGGGGCGGTCCACATATAGTGTAGATGAGAGTATGAATGCGGTCAGAGCCCAGAGACAAGTGTTAGGGCGAGAGACTGAAGAAATTATAGAGTGCGCTCTAAGTGTGTAACTTGCCATATCCAGTGTGTACGAGAGCCCGATGTGACAGAATTTAAAGTCGGAACAAACTCTTATAACCGAGGTGTTGTTATCTGTTACACAGTTATCTTTATCTAGCCTAGCGTCAACCCTCGGAGACGAATCATAACAACAGTAAAGTTGTCGTGGAACCACAACATGAAACGGTCATCTTAACAACAAATCCAAAGTACTACAGTGACCCGGCAAGGTCAGGGCTGTGACGATAGCAATGGGGGCACGAAGGCGTGTTAGCCCGATTGTAAACATGAGCAGCGCATGCCAGCGGAGGTCAATCACCCCGAGAACTGACAAGTGTGTCAAGTATCGCACGGATGACAATTATCCCCAAATAGAGCTCAGCAGCACGTCAATAACAGCAATAACAAGGAAAGAAGTAAACCAAGTCCGGGTACAAATGTTAGTTATGTGATGATGATGTTAGTGATGCTAATGATGATAATGTTAGTTATGTAATGATGATGTTAGTGATACTATTGATGTTGGTGTCACTTCTCTCTCTCTCTCTCTCTCTCTCTCTCTCTGCGATCAAGACTCAATCAGAATAGGATTCCAGACTCTCTCATGAAGTCAGCTGTCAGTTTAAGCGAATCGATTGCCACATATAGTTTCTTCTCACATCTTTGTGTGTCCGTGTCTGTGTTAGTCACATCTCATATCTTTGTGTGTGCATGTCTGTGTTAGTCACCTCTAGTGACTCGGGCAGATGGTGCTCGTAAACCTGGGAGGGCCTACCATCTAAGGGCAGAATCCCCCTACAGAAAAGACAATCTGCTGCCTTGCAGGAAGATTGGGGACAATCAAAGGCTAGGGAAAGCAAACCCGAATAAAATGCTGGCTGAAATCGGATGCACTGGGTCACTGGCGCAGAACACAGTGCAACGTATTAACGGGTGTTCAGTCAGAGTGGATCTGACAGACTCTAATTGTGATGTTCTGTCTGTGGGGGCGATCAACACACTTAGCCTGACAGCTGACTTCAAATGAGAGTCTGGAATCCTTACTCTGATTGAGTCCTGAAAGCAGACAGAGAGAGTGAGAGAGAGAAAGAGAGAGAGAGAGATACATATAGTTTCTCTTCCAGGGATGTTGGTGTGGACCACATTGTCCTTCTCAGGTCTGTGTCATTTATGGTGGCGATATGGTGATGTTAGATTTACTAGTGAAGTTGGTGTCATTTATGGTAGTAATGTTATGATATTAGTGATACTAGTAATGGTGATGTTGGTGTCATTCGTGGTGGTGATATGATGATGTTAGTGATGCTAGTGATGGTGATGTTGGTGTCTTTTGTGGTGGTGATATGATGATGTTAGTGATACTAGTGATGGTGATGTTGGTGTCTTTTGTGGTGGTGATATGATGATGTTAGTGATACTAGTGATGGTGATGTTGGGGTCCAGTTATGGTGGTGATATGATGATGTTAGTGATACTAGTGATGGTGATGTTTGTGTCTTTTGTGGTGGTGATATGACGATGTTAGTGATACTAGTGATGGCGATGGTGATGTTGGTGTCAGTTGTGGCGGTGTTGTCATGATGTTAGTGATACTAGTGAAGGTGATGTATGTGTCAGTTATGGCGGTTTGTCATGTTAGTGATACTAGTGATGGTGATGTTGGTGTCAGTTATGGTGTTGATGACATGATGTTAGTGATACTAGTGACGGCGATGTTGATAGTGACGTGATGATACCTTTTGAGATTGGGTTTTTAGTGTTATCGATGATGTTAATGTGATGATGATGTTAGTTTTGGTAGTGATGGTAGTGATGTGATTATAGTGATATGGTGGTGGTTGTAGCAGTGTGATCTGTATTTATTTCTTCATGTCTCTATTTGTTCAATATAAATGTAAGCGTTGCTGCGGTTCCACATACAAAAAGTCAACTCTGAACAAACATGTAAAATAAACATAAATTCTGTTAAGCAGTTACACCTGTATAGTCACGAAACAAACTACCACATTTCGGCAAAATCCTTTGTAAGATACAAAACAACAGATATTAACACAAAGGCAAGTACTACTCTGAAATCACATCCATTTGAACTGACATGCTCCTTCTGTGTTAGCATGATTCAGACAAGATTATTACATTTGATCACCAAAGTCCTACATACAAGAGAGGGCAACTAAACAATTCAGATAATGTTCTCGTTATGGCTTACTGTGGATGATTATATATTTTTATGTTTTAATCAAGGCCTCAATGCGCGTTCAACGTAGCCAGTGTCTTTCCATTTTCTATTCAAAATGAAGTAAAAAAGTAAAGTAAAGTACCCCTATCACGCCAAGTAGCGTATAGGGAATATGGTGTTAGTGACCACACATTTTACAGACCTTCGGCACATGATTTTTGGGGTAATGTGGTCGGTATTACACCTGTGCCGCTTTACTTTCCCAGAAAAATATCTGGTACCCATTTAAGGCTGGGTGAACCCTGAAGCCGTCGGTTGGGATCGAACCCTACCACTTGTCCTTTGTAGTCCAGTTCACTAACCACTGAGCTATCGCGGCTACATTTTCAATGAAGTATTTAGCCTATTTTTGAAGCCTGTCGAGGGAGAAGTGAAGGGCGGGGACTATATGACAGTAAAATAGCATGTACAGCGCTGTAGCCACGAGGTGTTCAGGTCAGAGTTTTTGTTCATTGCTATTGATTAAGAAAATTGTTAATTAAATTTGTTTTTTTCCTGCCGCAAATCGAAACCTGTTCTCCTTATTTGGAGCATGATAAGATATCCTTTCGATGAGCCAGTCTCAAAGTAAGTTTTCAAGTTTCTATAAATAATATGTTTTCAAACTGTCGGAATTATCCAAATTAGTCTATTTTCGTCACTGGAGTCTGTAGAAATGTGGTTTTATAGAAGAATGTTGTGAATACCATGGATAGCAATGGAGATTAATGATAATGTTCTGAAAGAGGTCAAAGCAAAAAGAGAGATAATTTCCAATATTAGGAAGCACTGACAATCATCATTTTTTGGCGTTGTAATGAGAAGAAAACAGCTGCAATATATTGTAACAACTGGGACAATTGAGGGACGAAGAGATAGAGGGAAGCAAAGAGAAAAAAATATCAGACAGCTTAAGAGAATGGCTGGGCAGAAGGTCAACAACAGAAATGATAAATAACTGTCGTGATCGAAAGTTTTGGAGAGACATGATCACCTACGCCAGCAGGCCTGGTACTTGATGCTGATGATGAGTCTATTTTCAAACTTACAAAATTTGCATATTTTCAAACTGTCAAAATTAGCCTTCTTTTCAAACTATCAAAATTAGTATATTTTCAAACTCTAAACTTGTCAAGATTAGTCTGTTCTCAAGCAGTCAAAATGTCAACATCTTTTTTTTGCAAACTGTCAAAATGAGTCAATTCTCAAATTATCAAAATTAATAACTTTACCATAATATTATTCTTTCCTTTTTCTTAAATGATAAGTGGCTGTAGAACAATAATTATTGAACTGGTGTAATTTGAACAAGCTTCTAGAATCATCCAGCCATAAGGTGGGTAGCAGAGATTTCTCTCAGAAAAAAGAAATGCGACACTGTCGTACTCCTGACCACACTAACCAAACCAAAAGAAGCGCGGCAAGACAGATAGATTACGGCCCCTATATTAATATCCCAGAACAGGGCTCTTTGTTTTCTCGCTGTTTCTGCTTCTGTAATATTGCAATTGTGTTTATCTTCATAAAGTTAGACATCACTGGTTATCCTTCTATATCTCTTTATTATGTTTCCTTATTTCTTGCCCTTAGGGATCTCTTATTCTCTCCCCTCACTCTGTCATTGTGTCTCTTTCTCTCTTCCTCTGTCTCTCTCTCTCTCTCCTTACTTCCTTGTTATCCCTCTTAATAATGCGTTGTTTTTATGACTGTCTCTTTCTCTCATCCCCATTTGTCACTCACTCTGTTCTTTCCTTCCATTGCCGCTTTATTTTCTCACCCTCACATATTTTTTACGAGGTATTTCTTCGTTTCACTGACAGTCTCTCAATCACTTTCTCTCTCTCTCTCTCTCTCTCTCTCTCTCTCTCTCTCTCTATCTCTGTCAATAAATTATATATATATATATATATATATATATATATATATATATATATCTTGTCTTAATTCTTATTCAATCTTTCTCTCCAAAGCTTTCTGTATTTTTCCCTTCTTCATTTACCACTCCCCCTTTCTCACTTCCGTATTTCTTTCATTCACTCACACACACACAC
The DNA here is from genome assembly GCA_032433765.1 of Megaustenia siamemsis. Taxonomy (NCBI): domain Eukaryota; kingdom Metazoa; phylum Mollusca; class Gastropoda; order Stylommatophora; family Ariophantidae; genus Megaustenia; species Megaustenia siamemsis. Next base: position 30,861,982 of record JAVIAB010000108.1, on the reverse strand, counting down.
ACACACACACACACACACACACACACGCACGCACGCACGCACGCACGCACGCACACGCACACACACACACATACACACACATACACACACTCTTTCTTGTTGCTTGAATTTATTTAATTCATTGTCTCCTTCTCAGCCTCTTTCTTTCCCTAATATATGTCACACCGCTACTTCTTTTTCTTCCCCTTTCTCTCATCTCTACTTTTTCACTCTGTAATTTTCTCTCTTTTCTCTGACATTCCCCCCCCCCTCTTCTCTCTCTCTCTTCCCCTTTCTGTAATCCCCACCTAACCCTCATCAACATCTAGTATCTTAATAATCTCAATATTCTCACATTTACTATCTTCTCATGTTTATCATAACCTTGTCCCTCTTGCCATTATCTTTATAACTTATAAATCTTTCATCGAGCTTATCCTCATCATATTTCTTTCTTCCAGCATTTCAGCATATGAATGTTTGATTAGTTTTCTTTCCCCACTGATTTGCTCTAACCTTTTCAACACATCACTTTAACCATTTCTACTTTCATTCGTTTCCCCAGTGCTGTCAATTTGACATGTTTTCGTCGTCCCCCGGGCATTTAATGAAGCTCTTAAGCTGCCCATACCCAGAAAAGCTAATTCAGAACTCAATAAACGCGCCTCACGATGGTTTCCCTAATGCATTGTCATAAAATGAGATTGTACATGCATCTAACCAGCGCTTAATCTTATTATCACTAGTGCATCTATAACTTGATGACTAAAAGACACACAGCGATACAAGAGCAAGATTGATACATTTGTTGTCAAATATTACACAAGGGAATCTAAATCGAAACGATGGAAAGACTATGAAGGTGATCAAGAAAGGTCGAACACAGCTAAAATATAAATTAAAACCTGACAAAATATGAGAAGGAATTATATGCAACAAAGCTGGTGTTTTTAAGAGTCTGTATTCTTCCTATGTGGTTTTATAGAAGAATGTTGAGCACACCATGAACAGCTAAGAAGAGTAATAAAAATGTTCTGAAAGAGGCCAAAGCAGAAAGAGAGCTAATTTTCAATATTAGGAAGAAACAATCATCATTTTTTGGCCATGTAATGATAAGAGAACAGCTGGAATATATTGTAACAATTAGGAAAATTGAGAGACAAAGCGATAGAGGGAAGCAAAGAGAAAAGGTACCAAAGAGCTTAAGAGAATGGCTTGGCAGAAGGTCAACAGAAATGATAAATAACTGTCGTGATCGAAAGTTGTGCAGAGACATGATCACCTACGACAGCAGGCCCGGTACTTGATGATGATGATGATGATGATTCTTCCTATCGATAGATCTGCTGGAAAAAAATGCATCCTTACCTTCGGATGCATGTTGTAGAGATTCGGATGCATGTTGTAGAGATTCGGATGCATGTTGTAGAGATTCGGATGCATGGTGTAGAGATTCGGATGCATGTTGTAGAGATTCGGATGCATGTTGTAGAGATTCGGATGCATGTTGTAGAGATTCGGATGCATGTTGTAGAGATTCGGATGCATGTTGTAGAGATTCGGATGCATGTTGTAGAGATTCTGATGCATGTTGTAGAGATTCTGATGCATGGTGTAGAGATTCGGATGCATGTTGTAGAGATTCGGATGCATGTTGTAGAGAAGAATGCCCATCATGTGTAGACTTCCAGTTTCAAGATGGTGGAATAGAGTTTATGTTCCGTCGAAAGATGCAAAATTTGCATTTGGACACTGATTAATTTCAGCTCTCAAACATAGATCGATGTGTTAAAGTCAACCTGAGGTTCCACATCACGGATTCACGCCAGTTCTACGGAGTTCGTACACATTGGTTAGGTTTTTTTTTAATCAATAGGGATGTTGTCTTAATTCAAGAGAGTTACAGCGGGCACGATGGTGGACTGACATTTCTAAGTCGTTTATCATTGGTTAGGGAGGTGATTTGTTCACTTATGGACTTGTGCGATGGGAATATCCGGATTTGATCAAATAACAAATATGTCAATGTTGCAAAAACCTAAAATTCCAGAAAACCGATTAATTAATAACATAAATATGGGAAATGGCATTTGTGGGTCGTGTAAAGTGATATAATGGCCTAGAGAAAATAATTATTAAGGGCATAGTTCCAAGTAAATGTGAGAGAGGAAAACCTTGAAGATGGTGGGCGCAAGGCGAGCTGAGATTAACTGCTGCTGACACTGGATATCTCGCGCAAACAAAAAAAGAAAACTTCGCAGTAGCTATCAAGGAAGTAAAGTTCCCATTGGGACAAACTAGATGACGACGACGATGATGATGATGGTGGTGGTGGTATATCTAAATCAGGTTGAATGTGGGGATATTTACAATATACATTTATCGTGGGCACTTGTCTGAAAGTGTAAAAACATATTAATTTCTGTTATAGTTTTAGAGAAGCATGACAAAACAGCGTTTCAAACTATACAGTAATCATCAGGAAACAAAGGAACACTAAAGTACATACACCAAGGGTGATACGATTTATTTCTTGATATAAAGAATAAAGAAAGCCGAAAAGTCATGACCGTGACTACCATTTATCAATAACCGGAAATTAAAGGTAATAAAAGGTCAGGAAGTGAAAGGTCTTATGATGGATATGTCATGAGAGACACTCGGAAAATGGTAGAATCCCGTATTACATTATGTATCATTAGCTATGGGATCCAGGCCCTGGGGTTGCCCTGCACTTCACTTTAAAAATAAATATATTTCTGTGACATGATGCAACAAGAAGTTGGCATTGAGTCAGCCATAAGCGATGTCTGCGTGAGATCGGTGGGCATTGAGTCAGCCATAAGCGATGACTGCGTGAGATCGGTGGGCATAGAGTCAGCCATAGGCTATGACTGCGTGAGATCGGTGGGCATAGAGTCAGCCATAGGCGATGACTGCGTGAGATCGGTGGGCATAGAGTCAGCCATAGGCGATGACTGCGTGAGATTGGTGGGCATACAGTCAGCCATATGCTATGACTGCGTGAGATCGGTGGGCATAGAGTCTGCCATAAGCGATGACTGCGCTGCGTGAGATCGGTGGGCATAGAGTCAGCCATAAACAATGACTACGTGAGATCGGTGGACATAGAGTCTGCCATAGGTGATGTTTTGGTAAGATCCGTGGGGTTATAGTCAGCCATAGGCGATGACTGCTTTAGATCGGTGGGCATAGAGTCAGCCATAGGCGATGTCTTGGTAAGATCGGTGGACATAGAGTCTGTCATAGGCCACGTCTTGGTAAGATCGATGGGCATAGAGTCAGCCATAGGCCACGTCTTGGTAAGATCGATGGTTATAGAGCCAACTATAGGCGATGTCTTGGTAAGATCGGTGGACATAGAGTCAGCCATAGGCGATGTCTTGGTAAGTAGGATCGATAGTTATAGAGCCAACCATAGGCGATGTCTTGGTAAGATCGATGGTTATAGAACCAACCATAGGCGATGTCTTAGTAAGATCGGTGGGCATAGAGTCAGCCATAGGCCACGTCTTGGTAAGATCGGTGGGCATAGAGTCAGCCATAGGCCACGTCTTGGTAAGATCGGTGGGCATAGAGTCAGCCATAGCCATAGGCGATGTCTTGATAAGATCGTTGGGCATAGAGTCAGCCATAGCCATAGGCGATGTCTTAATAAGATCGTTGGGCATAGAGTCAGCCATAGGTGATGTCTTAGTAAGATCGGTGGGCATAGAGTCAGCCATAGGCCACGTCTGGGTAAGATCGGTGGGGATAGAGTCAACCATAGGCGATGTCTTAGTAAGATCGTTGGGCATAGAGCCAACCATAGGCGATGTCTTAGTAAGATCGTTGGGCATAGAGCCAACCATAGGCGATGTCTTAGTAAGATCGTTGGGCATAGAGTCAACCATAGGCGATGTCTTAGTAAGATCGTTGGGCATAGAGTCAACCATAGGCGATGTCTTAGTAAGATCGTTGGGCATAGAGTCAACCATAGGCGATATCTTGGTAAGATCGTTGGGCATAGAGTCAACCATAGGCGATGTCTTAGTAGGATCGTTGGGCATAGAGTCAACCGTAGGCGATGTCTTGGTAAGATCGTTGGGCATAGAATCAACCATAGGCGATGTCTTGGTAAGATCGGTGGGCATAGAGTCAACCATAGGCGATGTCTTAGTAAGATCGGTGGGCATAGAATCAACCATAGGCGATGTCTTAGTAAGATCGGTGGGCATAGAGTCAACCATAGGCGATGTCTTGGTAAGATCGGTGGGCATAGAATCAACCATAGGCGATGTCTTGGTAAGATCGGTGGGCATAGAGTCAACCATAGGCGATGTCTTAGTAAGATCGGTGGGCATAGAGCCAACCATAGGCGATATCTTGGTAAGATCGGTGGGCATAGAGTCAACCATAGGCGATGTCTTAGTAAGATCGGTGGCATAGAGTCAACCATAGGCGATGTCTTAGTAAGATCGATGGGCATAGAGTCAGCCATAGGCGACGTCTTGGTAAGATCGGTGGGCATAAAGCCAACCATAGGCGATGTCTTAGTAAGATCGGTGGGCATAGAGCCAACCATAGGCGACGTCTTGGTAAGATCGATGGGCATAGAGTCAACCATAGGCGATGTCTTAGTAAGATCGGTGGGCATAGAGCCAACCATAGGCGATGTCTTGGTAAGATCGGTGGGCATAGAGTCAACCATAGGCGATGTCTTAGTAAGATCGTTGGGCATAGAGTCAACCATAGGCGATGTCTTAGTAAGATCGTTGGGCATAGAGTCAGCCATAGGCGACGTCTTGGTAAGATCGGTGGGCATAGAGTCAGCCATAGCCATAGGAGATGTCTTAGTAAAATCGGTGGGCATAGAGTCAGCCATAGGCCACTTCTTGGTAAGATCGGTGGGCATAGAGTCAGCCATAGGCCACGTCTTGGTAAGATCGGTGGGCATAGAGTCAGCCATAGGCCACGTCTTGGTAAGATCGGTGGGCATAGAGTCAGCCATAGGCCACGTCTTGGTAAGATCGGTGAGGTGACGAGCAGTTTTCAAGTAGGTCATGATGTGAAGTGATTGGGAGAGACGTATCTCTTGACTAAAGACAATAAAATGGAGCGCCGTGAGATGTAAGAAACATTTCTATTTTTTTAAATGTACTCGTATAACATTTGCGGACTTATTTCCCTTCAAATGTTGAGCTGCATAGCCAAAGCAAGCGCTGCTCCCTAAACAGACCTTACAAAACAAGGATGCCCATTATTGTTATTATTATTGTTATTATTATTATCGATTACTATAGTTTGATGCTACACAAAATTAGAATACATAACCCAACAAGTGTGAATGGTAATGTACACAAGCGTGTACAACAGCGAAATATTGAAACAGTCAACGTGTACAAACTTCGTCAATTGAATTCTCTTTTTTTTTTTTTTTTTTGGTAGTAAACGGGGATAGAGTGTGTTTTACCGGCGATCAACAAGAGAATGTTCTATCCATCTCTCGTGAAGAACTCATCATCCATGTCTGTTCTTTCAATGTAACTTCGTTTTTTTTTTTTACCTTCTTCTTCTCCTTTCCTTCCTCATTTCATTTGCCTTTCAGTGTTGAAGGGAGATATAATTTGCTTACTTTTGCTCTACTGAATGTCTCTGCTGCTGTTATGTTTCCTAGTGCTTCTAATATTCTATCGATCCATCTTTTTCGTGGACGACCCTTGGGTCTGGTATTCTCGCAACGTTTATTGAGGGATCGTTGTGTTGTGTTTTCATTACTCTGCCTAGTTTTTTAAACCAGTTATTAAAATATGTATTTCGTAACCCGCAGTGCTGGCATATGTTGATATAGAATTCCTAGTCGTCTGTACCACCCAGGAGATCCAACTTCCTCAGGAGAGCCCAGGGAATCAAGAAGATAATTGCAGTCCGCTACATCATCATCCTGAGTCTAAGAGGTAACGGTACGGCTAGCTTCAGAATCATCACCATCATGTGTTCTGTAGTAGTGTTTGGGACAAGGAAGTGATCAACGAGAAAAGAGTTGTTTCTATAGAGAGATTAAACACACACACACATTTGGAGAATTGAAACACAGAATAGAAATGAATATACAAAATACTTATACAAATAAATATACAAAATACTATACCATCATGAAGTATCATGCCTGCTGGCGTAGGTGACCATGTCTCTCCACAACTTTCGATCCCGACAGTTATTTATCATTTCTGTTGTTGACCTGCCAAGCCATTCTCTTAAACTGTCTGGTATCTTTTCTCTTTGCTTCCCTCTGTCTCTTCGTCCCTCAATTTTCTCAGTTGTTACAATATATTCAAGCTGTTCTCTTCTCATTACATGGCCAAAAAATGAAGATTGTTTCTTCCTAATATTTGAAATTAGCTCTCTTTTGCTTTGGCCACTTTCAGAACATCTTCATTACTCTTCTTAGCTGTCCATGGTATTCTCGGCATTCTCCTATAAAACCACATTTCTACAGACTCCAGTGATTTTCTTGTGGGTTGTTCTATTGTCCATGATTCACATCCATATATTAAGACTGGCTCTACATAACATTTAATAACTCATTTCTATTATTGTGACGATTCATGATTGTACAAAGAAATTACGGCGGTGGTTTTCTGTTGTCTTCCGTCGGTTTGTTTACGGTTGGCTCCGCTAGCCTTTGACTAAAATGTCTCACCCACAAGGCAGTGGGGTTGTTTTACTTCAACTACTATATAAAAAAAAATAAATAAATAAATATACAAAGTACTACACAGAAATGAATTCAGCACACAATTGTTTGTTTAATTATCAAATTGACCTGTGATGTTATGGGTTAAGGTTTTGTAGGTCTTTTGTTTATTGCATACATGAATGTTTGTGAATAGAGCTCGTTAAATCTCCGTTAAAGGACAGCGAACAAAGAGTTAAATAAAGATATATTACAGGATTATACAGATAAATAAAATAAAGATGTTTTTAAAATATAAAAATACACAAACGAAATGAATATTTTACAAATGAATAAATAAATAACAAGGCAGCTTGTTCACATCTCAAATTGACACTTCGGTCCTGCCACTACTTATGCTTTCATAGGGAAGATTCCCTTCTTCTTCCTCTTTCCTTCCTCATTTACCTTTCAGCGTCGAGGGGAGGTATAATTTGCGGTCTTTTGCTCTTCTGTTCGCCTCTGCTGCTGTTATGTTTTCTTGTGTTTCTAACATTCCGTCTATCTATCTTTTTCGTGGTCAACCCTTGGGTCTGGTATTCTCGCAACTTTTATTGAGGACTAGTTGTGTTGTGTTGTGATCTTTCTGCCGTGTCACGTGGCCAAACCATTATATATGTTGTTTCTTTATATATTCTTTGCCGGGGGCTATTCCTAGCTTTTTTATCATTTCCTCATTTCTGATCTTATCTCTCAGAATGTTTCCTGTCATTCGTCTGACACATTTCATCCCAGTAGAGGTTATTTTTCTTATTGTTCTTGCATCTAGGGTCCAGGTCTGGCATTGGTAGCACAACGTTGGGATGAAGATTCCCTGTAATAAAAAAAATAATAAAAAGTAAAGTACCCCCGTCTCGCCAAGTGACGTATAGGGAATATGGTGTTAGTGACCATAAATTTTACAGACCATCGGCACATGATTTTTGGGGTAATGTGGTCGGTATTACGCCCGTGCCGCTTTATTTTTCCAGAAAAATCCGGTACCCATTAAAGGCTGGGTGAACCTGGAGGTCCGTCGGTTGGGATCGAACCCTACCTCTTGTCCTTTAGTCCAGTTCACTAACCACTGAGCTATCGCGGCTCCCATGAAGCTTCCATGAGTCTACTATATTCCGCCCAATCTTAAAATTGATATTTCATCTGTTTCGTTTCTAATGCAGCAAGATGGTGTCTCGGCTGACAAAAATATGTACCTGACTCACTGAATTATGCAAAAAATAGTGACTGCGAGAACAACCGCTGCCTCCCCCAGCCCCAATCTGCACATGCTGTGAAGCAGTACGGGGAAATATGATTTGTCTTCACTAAGATATGACACGTGCTTGCTGTGAGACTTTACTTCTCTTCAAACTATGCACATTTATGACACCACACAGAGTCAGCACACAGAGCACACAGAGTCAGAACACACAGTCAGCACAAATATGTTTCTAGTAGAGCTATTTTTTTTTTTTTTACATTTTCATTTTATTTTAGAATATCTGTCTGGAGACAAATTCTCTCATACACGCTGTGATGAGTGCAACGTTCTGTTAAGGACACGCAACCCCATGATGATATTTTAGAAGATTATTTTTAAGAGAATTAATACTCTACAGAAGAACCAATCACAGACTTTCTAGTGCTAAATAGGAAATGGTTTTCTTGGCCATGTAATGAAAAGAGAACAACTTGAATATATTGTAACAACTGGAAAAATTGAGGGACGAAGAGATAGAGGGAAGCAAAGAGAAAAAATAACAGACAGCTTAAGAGAATGGCTTGGCAGAAGGTCAACAACAGAAATAATAAATAGCTGCCGAGATCGAAAGTTGTGGAAAGACATGACCACCTACGCCACTAGGCCTGGTACTTGATGATGATGATAGCAATTGCTGTTGGATATGAAATGTGTTTGTGAATTTATTTTACCAAACCAAAGCTTCATGAGGTGGGATGGCCATTTCCCTTCTTCGCTGCCTTTCCTTCCAATAATATCTTTGTTCATCATCAGGTCGTATGTCCTTTGCAGACAGTTTCATTCACCTGAGCCCGTCTAAAAGGATCTCTGTCTCTAGCCAGATCTCCCACAGAACGTTGCATTCACCTGAGCCCGTCTAAAAGGATCTCTGTCTCTAGCCAGATCTCCCACAGAACGTTGCATTTACCTGAGCCCGTCTAAAAGGATCTCTGTCTCTAGCCAGATCTCACATAGAATGTTGCATTTACCTGAGCCCGTCTAAAAGGATCTCTGTCTCTAGCTAGTTCTCCCACAGAATGTTGCATTTACCAGAGCCCGTCTGGAAGGATCTCCATCTCTAGCCAGATCTCCCACAAAACGTTGCATTCATCACATTCCGTCTGAAAGAATCTGTCTTTAGTCAGATCTCCCACAGAACGTTGTATTCACCACAGCCCGTCTGAAAGAATCTGTCTCTAGCCAGATCTCCCACAGAACGTTACATTCACCACATTCCGTCTGAAAGAATCTGTCTCTAGCCAGATCTCCCACAGAACGTTACATTCACCACATTCCGTCTGAACGAATCTGTCTCTAGCTAGATCTCCCACATAACGTTGCATTCACCACATTCCGTCTGAAAGAATCTGTCTCTAGTCAGATCTCCGACATAACGTTGCATTCACCACATTCCGTCTGAAAGAATCTGTCTCTAGCCAGATCTCCCACAGAACGTTGCATTCACCATATTTCGTCTGAAAGAATCTGTCTCTAGCCAGATCTCCCACTTCTTCTGTTATCATGTTCAAGGTTTCCGTGATGTCTTGAAACCACCTTCTTCTTGGTCTGCCCCTGATGCGTCACCCAGGAACAAAAATGCCTTCCATTATTGTTCTTTCAAGCCCGTTGTGACGTTTGACGTGGCCATAGTATTATAATCTCCTCTGTAGAACGGCGTTTATAAGCCAATTCCTGTTAATGTTTAATTCTTAAGTATGTCTTCATTGCTCTTTTTCGTTATCCACGGTATCTTAAGGGCTTTTTTTAGCATTTTGTTTTGAATGTATCGATTTTCTTCCATTTTTTTGTATGTGAAATTGTCCGTGATTCACAACCGAATGTTCCTATCGGGAAGATTCAATGCCCTCGGTGGTTTTAATGTTACTCCCTCGCTGGTTTTGTACCACATGGACTTCAAGGCATTTAATTTGTGTGTTGCTATTACTAATCTTTTGATCTCTTTCTAGCAGTCTCCATTGTTAGTTACTACAGATCACAGATATTGATAGTTTGTTACAATTCCAAGTTCTTCACTATTGATGACGATTTTGGTTTGGCTTTTTTTGTTTGATGTTTCAGGTTCTCGTCAAAAGTGGCTGTGTGGGTCTGAGAGCTTCTTCTTAGTGGTAACATCCCCCCCCCCCCCCAATGACATTCTGGCCCCGAACCTTGAGGTTGGCAGGCGAGTGCACTAACCGTAACACCACCGAGCTCTCATGTAAAATGTACATTCTGAAAACACAAATTCTATGAAGTCACAAGATAAGGACACTTCCACTATTTATTTGGAATGTGTCATATAAGAAACGTTTTTGTTTTTTTATATAAAATTAGCAAGTGGATATTACGACTAAAATTGCAATGATAAACAGCCGTGAATGACAGAAACATTAGATAATTAAGTTACTTCATACACACCCCAATGAGTAAACATCAAAGAGACATGAAAACTCACATAATTAGACAGCTTAGCATGGACGGCGTACTTAACCGCATCATTAAATACAGAATTAACAAAGCCAGAACTGGCTACGACACGTTTCACCCTGTGTGGCTGTGTGGAAGCACTATCTCTAAGGAACAAAATCTGTATCCACAACATAAATGTCAAGACAGTCCTACTCTACGATTTCCGAAATATGAACGGAAATAAATAATAATAATAGACTGGAGTCTTTCATAAACAGATGCCTACAACAGCTTCTTAATGTTGGATTGGGAAATAAAAGTAAAAAGCAAATCATTTGGGAATGAACTGTTCCTATACCAATAGGAACTAAGTTCAAGAAAAGGAAATGGGGATTGAGCCACTCCATTGAAGACCTCTGAGTAATATTGCAAGACGGTCAGTGAACTGGAATCTACAAGGAACTAGGAAAGTTGGAAGGCCCCTCTACATCAGGATAAGAACCGTCGAAACAGAAGAAAAATGTTCCAGGATAAAAGTGGACTCAGTTGGAGAAGATAACACAGACCCGAGTTTGTTTCCAGAATTTGGTTGCGGCCCTTTACTCTTTAATGAGCTGCAAGACGTAAGTCAGTAAGTGTGACATATGACAAGAGTTAACAAGATGACATGTCCTCATAGCAAAGATTAGATATCACCAAAACATGTTTCATTTAATGTCATAACAAGGTTTGTTGTCTAATATCAAAGTTAGATGTTCTCATAACAAAAGTTGATGTTCTCATAACATGTTTAGATGTGCTCATAAGTAGATTAGATATATTCATAATGATATTGGATATATTCATAATGGTATTGGATATATTCATAATGATATTGGATATATTCATAATGATATTGGATATATTCATAATGGTATTGGATATATTCATAATGGTATTAGATATATTCATAATGATATGGGATATATTCATAATGGTATTGAATATATTCATAATGATATTAGATATATTCATAATGATATTGGATATATTCATAATGATATTGGATATATTCATAATGGTATGGGATATATTCGTAATGATATGGGATATATTCATAATGGTATTGGATATATTCATAATGATATTAGATATATTCATAATGGTATTGGATATATTCATAATGGTATTAGATATATTCATAATGATATTGGATATATTCATAATGATATTGTATATATTCATAATGATATTAGATTTATTCATATTGATTTACCTCAAACCAAATTTACTGGATAATCTGGATTTTGCAGGCGATATTTTGCTCCTTCCTGATAGTAAACATAAGACACATATTCTCAATCATCATTGTTTGGCAGAATAGGTCCTGAAATGAACAGCGATAAGTCCAAGATAATGACAACCGAGGCTACCAAATGGGAATATATACCTTGTTGCAGGTGCAGAAAGTGCACTTTATTTTTTTTTATTTTTTTTAGAAAGTGTGTACTTTATATACTTTAGTTGCAGTATAAATGAAGAGGCAGAAGCTAGAAAAGAGATCAGAAATAGAACAGTAAAGGCGGCTTTAAGTTTTAGAAATCTTCAAAAAATGTAGCGATGGAATGTACTCAGCACGAAAATAAAACTTCGAATTTTCAACTCAAACGTATTATCCACCCTCACTTATGTGTGTGATGGATGGGAAACGGCAAGAAAAAATTCAAGAGAAAAACTCAACACATTTGAAGACAAATGCCTAAGAAAGATACCTTGCATTAAGTTTTATGAAATCAAGACTAATGCTGAAATAAGATAAACGGCCATGCAACTATTTATCTCGTCTACTATTAAGAAAAGAAGATGGACATATGTGAGGCATGAAATTAGAATAAAGGATCAGAAAATTAGTAAGCAGCTCTCAAATGGGAAACATCAGGTCATAGGAAAAGAGGGCGAACTCGAAAACACTGAAAAGAACTCTAACAAAGCAGGCATGGTTGGCAGTATAGACTCACTCTCTATAATCGAGCATCTCGCCCAAAATAGAGACAATTGGCGGGAGACTTTATGAACCCTAAGTGCTGTCAAACGGCACTGGATGGATTGAGAATCGAGACAAAAAATGTAATTCCGTTAAAATAATATTAGATATACTCATAACAAGATTAAATGAGCTCATGATTGGATTAAATGTCTTGATAACAAGATTAAATGAGCTCATCGCCATATTAGATGCCTTCATTCCAAGACTGTAATGTTGTCAAAACAAGTTCATTTACCTTCATACAAATTATAAATGTCATCATAACAATATTAGATGTTCTCATAACACGTTTCAACATTAGACTAAGAAAGGTTCTAATTGAGAAAGTTTCTTTCACTGGACAAAAGGCATCAATCACTCGCTCTACGAGGTAACAACATGAGCTATGTTCACTTTGTTTCCTGAAAAAGGAAACTGTTGATCCCACAGACATGTCCGCAGAGTTATCTGTGAGTTGGGTTGACATGGTCTGTAGTCTGTAGATGCTCAGGAAGTCTATGATCAGTTACATGCAGTTGACATTGAGTATGAAGGTGCAGAAATAATCAAGTATATGATATAGGAGATCAATAAAAATACAATATATGACTGAAACCGAATTCAACATTGGAAGAACTCGTATTGTAGAAAGTTATTCTACACATTTTCAAACAAGCTTACACATGACATAGTTCACCTATCTCTGTTCTACGGTCATAGCCACTGTCTCCATTGAAAAAGAAATAAATTCCAGAATTGGAAAAGCAGCTTCCACATTTGGTAAACCTAAAGATAGAGCATGGGCCAACATCAAATTAACACTCAGGACCGAGATTCAAATTTACCAAAGTTGTGAGCTTAGTACACTTCTATACGGATCAGAAACTTGGACTACCTATTCAGGGCAGGAGAAAAGGTTAAACAGCTTTCATGTGCTTTGCCTTCAAAAGATTATGAACATCAAATGGCAGGACAAAGTAACCAACTCTAAAGTCTTACAACGAGCCAAACTCTCATCCATCATGGCAACACTTAGGAGTCGGAGACTAAGGTGGCTGGGTCATGTAAGTGTAACAGAGTAAGCTAATGAAAGCATGGGAGCGGGTAATTTAGTCGTTACCCGTTTCTTCTTGGACAATAGCAGCAACATGTGGTAACGACCAGCAGTAGTTAGGACATAAAACTTAAGGTATGGAACATTTTCAAACCAGAATAACAAGTGTACAAATAGAGATGGCGCAGAGTTTATAGTAGGGATAGGGACACCCACAGATGAATTATACTCGGACATAAAAAGGACACCCACCAAGCTAAGATAGGAAGGTAGGATTTTCCAGGTCATAACAAGTTAAGGTAGACGTTGAAAGGGGATAGTAGACAAAGAAGGACAGGTAGAATTATACTGAGAGTTTAGGTCCATGGAAATTTCCACGCAGATTTCCACAACAGCAGGTTGGGGAGATGACAATAGCGCATGCATTGACCCCATGACTTTGACCGTCTGATAATTAAGTTGTCATCCAACGAAAAGGCCAACGAAAATAATGTGTTTCGTCAAATCATGAGAATAGTTCAAGTTTCGGTCACAGAATGACGAGTGGTGACCAACTCAAGTGATCAGAAGAGTGCAAATTGTCACTTTGCGACAGTTTGATTGGCTGCTGATTTTCAGACGAAGAGTTGTGGCTGAATATAAAACCTTCAACACAATAGGTTTAAGAGAGATAGAATTAGACACAGAGAGAGAAGTCAGAATGTAGACTAAGTAAGCTTAGTCCGGCTTCGGCCGAACTGCCGAAAGCAGTTAGTTAGGAGTTAAGTAGAACTAGACACAGAGAGATAGTCAATTGCGAAGTGAGTTAATGAACATAGGAGAATTAGTTAGGAAACTGTAAAGTGTTGAGAGTTCATTAACGTGTGATCAATGTAATGCGATGTGCTGTCAAAAGGAATACAAAGATAATATAAAGAATTAACATCACAACTTTATAACATAAGACGATTGGAAAATATTCGTATTTCAAAACAAATATTGTATGGCAAACTTAGGGACGGAAAAAAAACACCAAAGCGCGGACCAGTGCTGAGATATAAAAATGTTTGCAGGGCTTCCTTGAGGGAATTCTCTATCAGTGAAATAAACTGGGAAAGTCTGGCTGCAGATAGTAGCACATGGAGAAAAAAAAATAAAAATAACACAGCAACTGTAGAGACAGTGCTGATGTCAAATTAAGAAGACAAAAGGCGCAGGAGAATTGAAACAAGACCAGGCACCACAAATACATCTTGTTAATTCTGCGGACGAAAAAGTCTATCAAATATTGGCAGATTCGGCCACTAGAGAAGCAGTTCAGCAAAGCAGCATGCAGCATAAGACACTAATGCTTTACTGAACTACTGACTTATCATGATTGCTTGCTACCAACCGTCTGTCAGAACGACAAAGGCCTTATATACACAAGATTGTACACATTTCCATCCATTCAAAAGGATGTCTGAAGGGACTTGTTCTATGTTTATGCCTTCTGTTTTCAGTCATGGCAGTCTAAGACATTTAATTTCGGTAGTGGTTATTTTTACTTGGGTCCAGCATCCATGGGGAACACAAAGAATGAAGGTTGTTTTTTTAACGTGCCCGTTTAGCCCATAGTGCTATTTCCTTGTTGGACAGCTGTGGTGAAAGATGCCCGATGATTTAACAAGCTTTGTTGCATCTAGAGACTATTTCTAGTGCTTGTGAATTGTCGTTTTGCCACTTCCCGCGAACCGCGATAACTCAGTAGTTAGAGAATTGGACTGTTAAAGACAAGAGGCTCGGTTCGATCCCGACCGACGGCTTCCATGTTCACACTGCTTCTAAATGGGTGCCGGGTGTTTTTTTATATTTTGTTTTTGCTTTTAAAGTAAAGCAGAACTGGCGTAATACTGACCATATTAGTGCAAAGTTTATGTGGTGATGGTCTATAAAAAAATATGGTCACTAACTCTATATTCCCTATATGTCAGTGGCATGAATGGGCTCTTTACATTTTTCTTTGCTAGATTCTCTAGATATTTAAATTCCTCCACTTGTTTTAACTGCCTACCGTACGTCGTTTTGTTGATGTTCTGTTAGTATTTTTTTTTTTGGTATGTGATGTTCATGAATTCTATCTTGTTGATATTGATTTTCATGTTGTATTTGTTACCTGTGATGTTAGATCTATTTACGTGTTCTTGTAACTTTTTGCATACATTAGTGCCTGATCGTCTGCAAATAGAGGCGTGTTAATCTCCTGTCTGCGATGGGTTGGATAACCTTCATATATAGTCCATGTATGTAATAAACAGCAGGGGAGATAGTACGCACCCCTGTCTTACTCCTGATCTAATCTCAAAGCGACCTGTGTAGCCAGCCTACTGCTCTTCTGACTGTACATCTGTTGATGTAGAGACTTTTACATAGGTTGGTCAGATCTGCACTTGTGTTGTTAGTGTCTCCCACAACTGTTCTTCGTTTACTCGCTTGAATATCTTTCTTGGTCTATGAAAGCGACCTACAGATTTGGATTGTGCTCTGTCATCCTTTCTACTTGTTGTTTTATAGTGAACACTGCGTTAGTACATCCTCTATTTTTCTAGAAGCGCAACTGGGAGTCACTGATCTGTATCTTTATAATTGGTCTCAATCTGTTCTAAATAATGTATAACTTAACTTCGATGCTTATATTGAATATTACAGAAACAAAAAATGATTAGATGGCACCAAATAATGCTCGGAGCTTGGCTTCAATACTGCTTCAAGGCACAGATGTTAGATAGTTTGTGGTGTTTGGACATACTGCAGGTGTGTGAGAAATGTGAGGTGCACGTTTGAAATTTGTTACATTTTCTTCTAAATTGCTGATTTCAACTTGTCTTTGATTATATGGGAAAGTGCTTCATTTTCTAGTCCTGATAATGATGTGGTGGTTGATACACTTTGTGGCAAGTGACAGGTGGAGAAGGCAGGTCTATCTATGTGTAGCTGTAATTTAGCATAGATTTGGCTATTTATATTTGTGTTATATTCCAAAAGATTACCCTTTAATCTGGAAAGAACCATCTTGAACATTTTACGGTGAAATATTTTATTTTGCATGTGAATTATGTTACTTATTTTAGATTAGTAATATATGCCCTAGTGTTGTACATATTTATAAGTAAACCGAGTACTTAGATTTATGTACCGATAACCTTTTATACGTTTAAAGAAATGTAAAGATTCATCATCATCAAGTACCGGGCCTACAGGCATAGGTCATCATGTCTCTCCACAACTTTCGATCTTGACAGTTCTTTATCATTTCTGTTGTTGACCTTCTGTCAAGCCATTCTCTTAAGCTGTCTGGTATTTTCTCTCTTTGCTTCTCTCTATCTCTTCGTCCCTCAATTGTTCCAGTATAACAATATATTCCAGTTGTCCTCTTCTCATTACAAAAAATGATGATTGTTTTTTCCTAATATTGGAAATTAGCTTTCTTTTTGCTTTGGCCTCTTTCAGAACGTTTTCATTACTCTTCTTAGCTGTCCATGGTATTCTCAACATTCTTCTGTAAAACCACATTTCTCTAGCCTCCAGTGATTTTCGTGTCTGTTGTCCTATTGTCCATGATTCACATCCATATTTAAAGATTAACTGTCAATAAAAAAATAATTGTCAACCAGTACTTTCAATCGTTGTCAGTGCTTTGATTAAGTGTTAATTTAATAGAAACTTCCAAACTATTGTATGTGTGATACGATCTGGTTGACTACTTCCGTTTTTGTTTCTTTTTCTAGCTTTCAAATTAACATTGTTTTGATAACAAAACATTTGTATCTAAATACAAACATTGGACTAGTAGATATAAGAACAAACCTTTCTTCATTAACGTGGTGTGTCTTCTCAACATGACTGTTTAAATGTATAGTCTGGCCCTTGTGTATGGCAGGCAGTCACACTGACTAAAGACAACTTTACATATTTAGTCATAAACGGGTGTTTCTTGTCAAATACTTCACTCTGAATGCACAGTAAATCGTAATGTTATTATAAATTGGTTATTTATTTGCCTTACAGGGCAGACCTACTAGGGAGCAAGCTCATTTTCAGTGGTGTAGTTACGAGTATTCATACTAATTGTTCCTTTAGTTAATTCGTTATAAACAAATCTTTTGGGGCTGACTGATCTGATCGAGGGGTAAGTCGTCAGCAACGGGACAAGAAGGTCTCATGTTTGTATCCTGGTACAGGTGCTGGAAATGTCTCTTCGAATGTGTGGTTTCTTTATGGCATCTCTCGGTCGCTAGGTGATAAGTTTCGATGTCCAGACCTCTATGATAAAACGGAAAACTACAGGAGATGCTGTGTTCGTGTTGCTCATGTTAAAGAATCCTTGCAAACATGAGCCAACATGAGTGAGTTAAATATGGCTGCTGCTCGAGCAAACAATGTTTAGAAACTTAAATTTGTTCAGTTACTCTCCCTTTGCCCTACATTTTCAAAAGTTGTCGCTGGTGTTTTGGAATCCATACATCTGAGCTGAAACCATCTTCATTGCTTTCACTAATGTTGGGCGGGGGATAGCTATTATTGGGATCGCTAGAGGGTGAACACTGATGAGACGAGCGATATTTGGGTGGGAAAAGTGAGCACTGTTGAGTTGCTAGGTGTTGGGAGGGGATGTGAGCACTGTTGAGTTGCTAGGTGTTGGGAGGGGATGTGAGCACTGTTGAGTTGCTAGGTGTTGGGAGGGGATGTGAGCACTGTTGAGTTGCTAGGTGTTGGGAGGGGATGTGAGCACTGTTGAGTTGCTAGGTGTTGGGAGGGGATGTGAGCACTGTTGAGTTGCTAGGTGTTGGGAGGGGATGTGAGCACTGTTAAGTTGCTAGGTGTTAGGAGGGGATGTGAGTACTGTTGTGTGGCTAGGTGTTGGGAGGGGATGTGAGCACTGTTGAGTGGCTAGGTGTTGGGAGGGGATATGAGCACTGTTGAGTTGCTAGGTGTTGGGAGGGGATGTGAGCACTGTTGAGTTGCTAGGTGTTGGGAGGGGATGTGAGCACTGTTGAGTTGCTAGGTGTTGGGAGGGGATGTGAGCACTGTTGAGTTGCTAGATGTTGGAAAGGGATGTGAACACTGTTGAGTTGCTAGATGTTGCATGAATATGTATGTATGTGTTTGAACCTTGCATGTATGCATGCGTACATTAATAAAGAATTAGCGGGGAAAAAAAGACAAAACAAGTGGAACGGCACAGAGACGACACAAGAATGAAGACGCAGCAAAATCCCCAAAGTTATGTTCAACCTCCATCTACATTTGTTCTACGTAAGGACGAGGCTGTCGTTCTAGGAATAGATTTTCCATTCATAAAAAACCTTGTGTTCGCTCTTAAATAACCTACTTAGGCACATCTTTTTCTTCCTCTTTTCTTCCTCTTTTTTTCTTCTTTTCTTATTCTTCTTCTCCTTCTTCTACTTTTACTTTAGCGGTCTTTTGCTCTTCTTTTCACCTCTGCTGCTGTTATGTTTCCTTGTGTTTCTAACATTCCGTCTATCCATCTTTTTTTCGTGGTCAGCCCTTGGATCTGGTGTTCTCGCAACGTTTATTGAAGGCTCGTTGTGCTGTGTTTTGATCTTTCTGCCTAGTCACGTAGTCAAACCATTTTATCTGTTGTTTCTTTTTTATTTTCATTGACTTGGGTTATCCATAGAATTTTTCTCAGTTCTTCATTTCTGATCTTATCTCTCAGGCTGTTTCCTGTCATTCGTCTAACACATTTCATGTCAATAGAGGTTATTTTTCTCATTCTTCTTGCATCTAGGGTCCAGGTCTGACATTGGTAGCACAACATGAATATTGTAGAGTGCCCATTTTTACTCTAGAGTTATTCCCTTGTTTGACAATAGTGGCGTCAGCATGCCAATGATTTGACAGGTTTTGTTGCATCTTGAGTCTATTTCTGTTGTTTGTGAATTGTCATTTGCCGCTAGACTTCCTAAATATGTAAATTCCTTTACTTGTTTTAGTTGTCTGCTGTCTATAGTTATGTTGATGTTGTGTTTCTCTTTTGCAATATTCATGACTTCTGTTTTGATCATTTTCTTGTATGCTGTGCCTGTGTTGTTTAGTCTATTTAAGTGTTTTTGTAGGTCTTCTATTTTTTCCATGTATTAGTGCTTGATCGTCTCCAGATAGAAGCTCGTTGATCTCCTCTGTCTTTAATGGGTTGGCTAACTTGCATATATAGTGAATATATTAGGCGAATCTATTTGTTATAAAGCAGTTTACATGTGCCCTGTATATATGTGTGCATATTGTATATATATATATATATATATATATATATATATATATATATATATATATATATATGCAAGTACCTATGTATTGTATATATGTGTATATGTGTATGAATGATATGTGTGTTTGTCTATGTATTTATGTATGTATATGTGTGTAGGTATGGATGTGTGTATGTAAATATTATACACGTATATATGTGTGTGGATGAATGTGTATGTGTGCATATGTTTATGTTCATGCGAAGCAGAACACGAAGAGTGCAATACTTTTATCATCGGGAACTAGTTACGCCAACATGCCGCAGACCTTGCCCTTCTGGCACACACCGATGATCGTCTCAACAAGAACATGATCAGTTCAGTAATACAGCAAGATACAGTAAATAAAAGTAGTAGTAAAGAGCCCCCGTCACGCCAAGTGGCGTATAGGGAATATGGTGTTAGTGACCATACATTTTACAGACCTTCAGCACATGATTTTTGGGGTATTGTGGTCGGTATTACGCCCGTGCCGCTTTACTTTCCCAGAAAAAAATCTGGTACCCATTTTAAGGCTGGGTGAACCCGGAAGCCGTCAGTTGGGATTGAACCCTACCTTTTGTCCTTTGTAGTCCAGTTCACTAACCACTGAGCTATCGCGGCTCCCAGTGTGATACAATACTTGGTACGAATTGGCAATGTCACAGGCTAAGGAGGAGGGTGGAGGGAGCTTTTTTTTTTCATTTCGAACCCCAACGTTTGGAACATGTGGTCTACAGGCTACCCAGCTGAAGAGAGCGGATACCAGGTCCTTGGACAGATGTAACAGCTGATATATGTATGAAATGTGTGAAATTTGAGAAGAAACATTCTTGAATTAACATTGTTCATTGCTAAGAAACTACAGAAAGGTTACAAAACAGATCAACATGAAAGTCAACACAGCTGGTAATGAAACAATACAACTGTACAACACATGACAAGGAAGTGATACAATAATACAATAACAAAACTTATGTTTTTGAAGACTCTGTATTTGTAACATTACATAGCGACATATGGCTGTGAAACGTGGACTATAGACGGATTTGTAACATTACATAGCAGCATATGGCTGTAAAACGTAGACTATAGACGGATTTGTAACATATACATAGCGACATATGGCGGTAAAACGTAGACTATAGACGGATTTGTAACACATACATAGCGACATATGGCTGTAAAACGTAGACTATAGACGGATTTGTAACATATACATAGCAGCATATGGTTGTAAAATGTGGACTATAGACGGATTTGTAACATATACATAGCAGCATATGGCTGTAAAACGTGGACTATAGACGGATTTGTAACATATACATAGCAGCATATGGCTGTAAAACGTGGACTATAGACGGATTTGTAACATATACATAGCGACATATGGCGGTAAAACGTAGACTATAGACGGATTTGTAACATATACATAGCGACATATGGCTGTAAAACGTAGACTATAGACGGATTTGTAACATATACATAGCAGCATATGGTTGTAAAATGTGGACTATAGACGGATTTGTAACATATACATAGCAGCATATGGCTGTAAAATGCGAGCAAGGGGTGGTTGTGGCTAAAATGATGTCAGCCGTCTATAGCTCGCATAGCGAGACGTCACAAGTATTGGGATGTTTGCGGGAAAACCCTCTCAGCGGGCAGGCTCAGAGATATCGGTGGTGACGGTCAGACTGATGTGGCACCATGTAGACCACACATGAGACGCCATTCGGTAACCTGTGATATTAAAACATGAGTAGTTGTTGTGCACTTGAAAACATTGTAAAGTTGAAAGTCTCGTTTCTTATTTGCTTCCTTATGTTCACTTATTGACTAAAAGAATACTCCTTCATCATCCGCTCTTAACTGAACGTTAAGTAGACATGTAAGCGTTACGTTGTGGTTTGTAGTAAAACCACATTTGCGCTTTTCAGCCCTAACATCCGACTTTAGCATGGCATGTTTACTACCGAATTGTCTTCCCTCTCGATCCTTACTCATTTTGTCAGACAAAATTAACTAGTTCGTTACCTAGAGGTACAGCGAAGTGGTGGAGTAGGGTCTGGATGGTTCTAGCTCACCGATCCTTGTCCAAGTCATCAGTTACGATGCGCTGCCAACTTCGACTGTAGTGCGCCTTAGCCTCCGTTTATGGTTTAGTTTTGTGATATCCTCAGAATTCAAAAATCATTTTTAATATACTCTAGGCTTCGAGACAGAAAGGTTGTGGGTTCAAATCCCGGCTACAGCGGTTGGGATTTTTATTTATGATTTCTCTCTGCGGCAACCACCCTTGGTCTCAGCCGCGAGGCCCGGCTTGAAACGTCAATTACTCATCGACGGAAAAAAATATGAGTACCTCCGAAGTCGGAGTTATCTGACTGTGCGGCGAGGGACTCCTGTGTACACGACTGCCAGGGAAAAATGGATTAACAATAAAAATTCGGTTCCTAGTCTCTAGGTACTTCGTCAGAGGTAAAAGCTGGCGAGCGAGAAAAAAAAAATATATATATATATATATACTGTGCAGCTTTACCGCGGTGCAATGAGCTTTCAGTGTCTGCTCCAAATAGTAGGAGAACTGCGGTTGTAGCAGATCTTGTGTTTGAGCGGGTTAAACAATGCACTAAGAGGGTGGGAGTTGATAGAGTTGACGGGGTGTATTGCCGTGAGATGTAATTATCTATGTTGAACACAGGTGAATTATGAATTGAATGACATCTCGAGACCGTGTGATTGATTTGTAGTCACGTGAGAAAAGTCGACGAGCCAAACTATGGAGCTGGACCAGTCAGTTTCCTCCACTACCTTGATCAGGCAGGACAAAGATTTAGATCTGGAAAAAAAGTGGGTGGATGACAGCAGGATAGGAAGTATAGATAGCTAGAACTGAAGTAGAAAGTTCAGCCAAACAAGTTAAACGCTTGAAGTTAGATATAATGGTTGGGTCTATCCTCAACAGCTTTAAAGGATTGAAAAGTTATGTTGGAGGTAGCCAATTAGATGCGACTGAGCAACAGTTGTAGATATGTATATTTCACTATGGAGTGTCTAAGCATGATGCGATTTGTGATTGCAGGACTTTGTAATTGTTGACCTACGATGTTACATGCCATTAAACATGTTGAAGTACAAGCCAGTGGAGTCATTCCCTAGAAGTATCACATGTTGAAGTACTAGCCAGTGGAGTCATTCCCTAGAAGTATCACATGTTGAAGTACTAGCCAGTGGAGCCATTCCCTAGAAGTATCACATGTTGAAGTACTAGCCAGTGGAGCCATTCCCTAGAAGTATCACATGTTGAAGTACTAGCCAGTGGAGCCATTCCCTAGAAGTATCACATGTTGAAGTACTAGCCAGTGGAGTCATTCCCTAGAAGTATCACCTGTTGAAGTACTAGCCAGTGGAGCCATTCCCTAGAAGTATCACATGTTGAAGTACTAGCCAGTGGAGTCATTCCCTAGAAGTATCACATGTTGAAGTACTAGCCAGTGGAGTCATTCCCTAGAAGTATCACATGGTGAAGTACTAGCCAGTGGAGTCATTCCCTAGAAGTATCACATGTTGAAGTACTAGCCAGTGGAGCCATTCCCTAGAAGTATCACATGTTGAAGTACTAGCCAGTGGAGTCATTCCCTAGAAGTATCACATGATGAAGTACTAGCCAGTGGAGTCATTCCCTAGAAGTATCACATGATGAAGTACTAGCCAGTGGAGTCATTCCCTAGAAGTATCACATGATGAAGTACTAGCCAGTGGAGTCATTCCCTAGAAGTATCACATGATGAAGTACTAGCCAGTGGAGTCATTCCCTAGAAGTATCACATGATGAAATACTAGCCAGTGGAGTCATTCCCTAGAAGTATCACATGTTGAAGTGCTAGCCAGTGGAGTCATTCCCTAGAAGTATCACATGTTGAAGTACTAGCCAGTGGAGTCATTCTCTAGAAGTATCACATGTTGAAGTACTAGCCAGTGGAGTCATTCCCTAGAAGTATCACATGATGAAGTACTAGCCAGTGGAGTCATTCCCTAGAAGTATCACATGTTGAAGTACTAGCCAGTGGAGTCATTCCCTAGAAGTATCACATGATGAAGTACTAGCCAGTGGAGTCATTCCCTAGAAGTATCACATGATGAAGTACTAGCCAGTGGAGTCATTCCCTAGAAGTATCACATGATGAAGTACTAGCCAGTGGAGTCATTCCCTAGAAGTATCACATGTTGAAGTACTAGCCAGTGGAGTCATTCCCTAGAAGTATCACATGTTGAAGTGCTAGCCAGTGGAGTCATTCCCTAGAAGTATCACATGTTGAAGTACTAGCCAGTTGAGTCATTCTCTAGAAGTATCACATGTTGAAGTACTAGCCAGTGGAGTCATTCCCTAGAAGTATCACATGGTGAAGTACTAGCCAGTGGGGCCATTCCCTAGAAGTATCACATGGTTAAGTACTAGCCAGTGGAGCCATTCCCTAGACGGATTTGTAACACATACATAGCGACATATGGCTGTAAAACGTAGACTATAGACGGATTTGTAACATATACATAGCAGCATATGGTTGTAAAATGTGGACTATAGACGGATTTGTAACATATACATAGCAGCATATGGCTGTAAAACGTGGACTATAGACGGATTTGTAACATATACATAGCAGCATATGGCTGTAAAACGTGGACTATAGACGGATTTGTAACATATACATAGCGACATATGGCGGTAAAACGTAGACTATAGACGGATTTGTAACATATACATAGCGACATATGGCTGTAAAACGTAGACTATAGACGGATTTGTAACATATACATAGCAGCATATGGTTGTAAAATGTGGACTATAGACGGATTTGTAACATATACATAGCAGCATATGGCTGTAAAATGCGAGCAAGGGGTGGTTGTGGCTAAAATGATGTCAGCCGTCTATAGCTCGCATAGCGAGACGTCACAAGTATTGGGATGTTTGCGGGAAAACCCTCTCAGCGGGCAGGCTCAGAGATATCGGTGGTGACGGTCAGACTGATGTGGCACCATGTAGACCACACATGAGACGCCATTCGGTAACCTGTGATATTAAAACATGAGTAGTTGTTGTGCACTTGAAAACATTGTAAAGTTGAAAGTCTCGTTTCTTATTTGCTTCCTTATGTTCACTTATTGACTAAAAGAATACTCCTTCATCATCCGCTCTTAACTGAACGTTAAGTAGACATGTAAGCGTTACGTTGTGGTTTGTAGTAAAACCACATTTGCGCTTTTCAGCCCTAACATCCGACTTTAGCATGGCATGTTTACTACCGAATTGTCTTCCCTCTCGATCCTTACTCATTTTGTCAGACAAAATTAACTAGTTCGTTACCTAGAGGTACAGCGAAGTGGTGGAGTAGGGTCTGGATGGTTCTAGCTCACCGATCCTTGTCCAAGTCATCAGTTACGATGCGCTGCCAACTTCGACTGTAGTGCGCCTTAGCCTCCGTTTATGGTTTAGTTTTGTGATATCCTCAGAATTCAAAAATCATTTTTAATATACTCTAGGCTTCGAGACAGAAAGGTTGTGGGTTCAAATCCCGGCTACAGCGGTTGGGATTTTTATTTATGATTTCTCTCTGCGGCAACCACCCTTGGTCTCAGCCGCGAGGCCCGGCTTGAAACGTCAATTACTCATCGACGGAAAAAAAATGAGTACCTCCGAAGTCGGAGTTATCTGACTGTGCGGCGAGGGACTCCTGTGTACACGACTGCCAGGGAAAAATGGATTAACAATAAAAATTCGGTTCCTAGTCTCTAGGTACTTCGTCAGAGGTAAAAGCTGGCGAGCGAGAAAAAAAAAATATATATATATATATACTGTGCAGCTTTACCGCGGTGCAATGAGCTTTCAGTGTCTGCTCCAAATAGTAGGAGAACTGCGGTTGTAGCAGATCTTGTGTTTGAGCGGGTTAAACAATGCACTAAGAGGGTGGGAGTTGATAGAGTTGACGGGGTGTATTGCCGTGAGATGTAATTATCTATGTTGAACACAGGTGAATTATGAATTGAATGACATCTCGAGACCGTGTGATTGATTTGTAGTCACGTGAGAAAAGTCGACGAGCCAAACTATGGAGCTGGACCAGTCAGTTTCCTCCACTACCTTGATCAGGCAGGACAAAGATTTAGATCTGGAAAAAAAGTGGGTGGATGACAGCAGGATAGGAAGTATAGATAGCTAGAACTGAAGTAGAAAGTTCAGCCAAACAAGTTAAACGCTTGAAGTTAGATATAATGGTTGGGTCTATCCTCAACAGCTTTAAAGGATTGAAAAGTTATGTTGGAGGTAGCCAATTAGATGCGACTGAGCAACAGTTGTAGATATGTATATTTCACTATGGAGTGTCTAAGCATGATGAGATTTGTGATTGCAGGACTTTGTAATTGTTGACCTACGATGTTACATGCCATTAAACATGTTGAAGTACAAGCCAGTGGAGTCATTCCCTAGAAGTATCACATGTTGAAGTACTAGCCAGTGGAGTCATTCCCTAGAAGTATCACATGTTGAAGTACTAGCCAGTGGAGCCATTCCCTAGAAGTATCACATGTTGAAGTACTAGCCAGTGGAGCCATTCCCTAGAAGTATCACATGTTGAAGTACTAGCCAGTGGAGCCATTCCCTAGAAGTATCACATGTTGAAGTACTAGCCAGTGGAGTCATTCCCTAGAAGTATCACCTGTTGAAGTACTAGCCAGTGGAGCCATTCCCTAGAAGTATCACATGTTGAAGTACTAGCCAGTGGAGTCATTCCCTAGAAGTATCACATGTTGAAGTACTAGCCAGTGGAGTCATTCCCTAGAAGTATCACATGGTGAAGTACTAGCCAGTGGAGTCATTCCCTAGAAGTATCACATGTTGAAGTACTAGCCAGTGGAGCCATTCCCTAGAAGTATCACATGTTGAAGTACTAGCCAGTGGAGTCATTCCCTAGAAGTATCACATGTTGAAGTACTAGCCAGTGGAGTCATTCCCTAGAAGTATCACATGATGAAGTACTAGCCAGTGGAGTCATTCCCTAGAAGTATCACATGATGAAGTACTAGCCAGTGGAGTCATTCCCTAGAAGTATCACATGATGAAGTACTAGCCAGTGGAGTCATTCCCTAGAAGTATCACATGATGAAATACTAGCCAGTGGAGTCATTCCCTAGAAGTATCACATGTTGAAGTGCTAGCCAGTGGAGTCATTCCCTAGAAGTATCACATGTTGAAGTACTAGCCAGTGGAGTCATTCTCTAGAAGTATCACATGTTGAAGTACTAGCCAGTGGAGTCATTCCCTAGAAGTATCACATGATGAAGTACTAGCCAGTGGAGTCATTCCCTAGAAGTATCACATGTTGAAGTACTAGCCAGTGGAGTCATTCCCTAGAAGTATCACATGATGAAGTACTAGCCAGTGGAGTCATTCCCTAGAAGTATCACATGTTGAAGTACTAGCCAGTGGAGCCATTCCCTAGAAGTATCACATGTTGAAGTACTAGCCAGTGGAGCCATTCCCTAGAAGTATCACATGTTGAAGTACTAGCCAGTGGAGCCATTCCCTAGAAGTATCACATGTTGAAGTACTAGCCAGTGGAGTCATTCCCTAGAAGTATCACCTGTTGAAGTACTAGCCAGTGGAGCCATTCCCTAGAAGTATCACATGTTGAAGTACTAGCCAGTGGAGTCATTCCCTAGAAGTATCACATGTTGAAGTACTAGCCAGTGGAGTCATTCCCTAGAAGTATCACATGGTGAAGTACTAGCCAGTGGAGTCATTCCCTAGAAGTATCACATGTTGAAGTACTAGCCAGTGGAGCCATTCCCTAGAAGTATCACATGTTGAAGTACTAGCCAGTGGAGTCATTCCTAGAAGTATCACATGTTGAAGTACTAGCCAGTGGAGTCATTCCCTAGAAGTATCACATGATGAAGTACTAGCCAGTGGAGTCATTCCCTAGAAGTATCACATGATGAAGTACTAGCCAGTGGAGTCATTCCCTAGAAGTATCACATGATGAAGTACTAGCCAGTGGAGTCATTCCCTAGAAGTATCACATGATGAAATACTAGCCAGTGGAGTCATTCCCTAGAAGTATCACATGTTGAAGTGCTAGCCAGTGGAGTCATTCCCTAGAAGTATCACATGTTGAAGTACTAGCCAGTGGAGTCATTCTCTAGAAGTATCACATGTTGAAGTACTAGCCAGTGGAGTCATTCCCTAGAAGTATCACATGATGAAGTACTAGCCAGTGGAGTCATTCCCTAGAAGTATCACATGTTGAAGTACTAGCCAGTGGAGTCATTCCCTAGAAGTATCACATGATGAAGTACTAGCCAGTGGAGTCATTCCCTAGAAGTATCACATGATGAAGTACTAGCCAGTGGAGTCATTCCCTAGAAGTATCACATGATGAAGTACTAGCCAGTGGAGTCATTCCCTAGAAGTATCACATGTTGAAGTACTAGCCAGTGGAGTCATTCCCTAGAAGTATCACATGTTGAAGTGCTAGCCAGTGGAGTCATTCCCTAGAAGTATCACATGTTGAAGTACTAGCCAGTTGAGTCATTCTCTAGAAGTATCACATGTTGAAGTACTAGCCAGTGGAGTCATTCCCTAGAAGTATCACATGGTGAAGTACTAGCCAGTGGGGCCATTCCCTAGAAGTATCACATGGTTAAGTACTAGCCAGTGGAGCCATTCCCTAGACGGATTTGTAACACATACATAGCGACATATGGCTGTAAAACGTAGACTATAGACGGATTTGTAACATATACATAGCAGCATATGGTTGTAAAATGTGGACTATAGACGGATTTGTAACATATACATAGCAGCATATGGCTGTAAAACGTGGACTATAGACGGATTTGTAACATATACATAGCAGCATATGGCTGTAAAACGTGGACTATAGACGGATTTGTAACATATACATAGCGACATATGGCGGTAAAAACGTAGACTATAGACGGATTTGTAACATATACATAGCGACATATGGCTGTAAAACGTAGACTATAGACGGATTTGTAACATATACATAGCAGCATATGGTTGTAAAATGTGGACTATAGACGGATTTGTAACATATACATAGCAGCATATGGCTGTAAAATGCGAGCAAGGGGTGGTTGTGGCTAAAATGATGTCAGCCGTCTATAGCTCGCATAGCGAGACGTCACAAGTATTGGGATGTTTGCGGGAAAACCCTCTCAGCGGGCAGGCTCAGAGATATCGGTGGTGACGGTCAGACTGATGTGGCACCATGTAGACCACACATGAGACGCCATTCGGTAACCTGTGATATTAAAACATGAGTAGTTGTTGTGCACTTGAAAACATTGTAAAGTTGAAAGTCTCGTTTCTTATTTGCTTCCTTATGTTCACTTATTGACTAAAAGAATACTCCTTCATCATCCGCTCTTAACTGAACGTTAAGTAGACATGTAAGCGTTACGTTGTGGTTTGTAGTAAAACCACATTTGCGCTTTTCAGCCCTAACATCCGACTTTAGCATGGCATGTTTACTACCGAATTGTCTTCCCTCTCGATCCTTACTCATTTTGTCAGACAAAATTAACTAGTTCGTTACCTAGAGGTACAGCGAAGTGGTGGAGTAGGGTCTGGATGGTTCTAGCTCACCGATCCTTGTCCAAGTCATCAGTTACGATGCGCTGCCAACTTCGACTGTAGTGCGCCTTAGCCTCCGTTTATGGTTTAGTTTTGTGATATCCTCAGAATTCAAAAATCATTTTTAATATACTCTAGGCTTCGAGACAGAAAGGTTGTGGGTTCAAATCCCGGCTACAGCGGTTGGGATTTTTATTTATGATTTCTCTCTGCGGCAACCACCCTTGGTCTCAGCCGCGAGGCCCGGCTTGAAACGTCAATTACTCATCGACGGAAAAAAAATGAGTACCTCCGAAGTCGGAGTTATCTGACTGTGCGGCGAGGGACTCCTGTGTACACGACTGCCAGGGAAAAATGGATTAACAATAAAAATTCGGTTCCTAGTCTCTAGGTACTTCGTCAGAGGTAAAAGCTGGCGAGCGAGAAAAAAAAAATATATATATATATATACTGTGCAGCTTTACCGCGGTGCAATGAGCTTTCAGTGTCTGCTCCAAATAGTAGGAGAACTGCGGTTGTAGCAGATCTTGTGTTTGAGCGGGTTAAACAATGCACTAAGAGGGTGGGAGTTGATAGAGTTGACGGGGTGTATTGCCGTGAGATGTAATTATCTATGTTGAACACAGGTGAATTATGAATTGAATGACATCTCGAGACCGTGTGATTGATTTGTAGTCACGTGAGAAAAGTCGACGAGCCAAACTATGGAGCTGGACCAGTCAGTTTCCTCCACTACCTTGATCAGGCAGGACAAAGATTTAGATCTGGAAAAAAAGTGGGTGGATGACAGCAGGATAGGAAGTATAGATAGCTAGAACTGAAGTAGAAAGTTCAGCCAAACAAGTTAAACGCTTGAAGTTAGATATAATGGTTGGGTCTATCCTCAACAGCTTTAAAGGATTGAAAAGTTATGTTGGAGGTAGCCAATTAGATGCGACTGAGCAACAGTTGTAGATATGTATATTTCACTATGGAGTGTCTAAGCATGATGCGATTTGTGATTGCAGGACTTTGTAATGTTGACCTACGATGTTACATGCCATTAAACATGTTGAAGTACAAGCCAGTGGAGTCATTCCCTAGAAGTATCACATGTTGAAGTACTAGCCAGTGGAGTCATTCCCTAGAAGTATCACATGTTGAAGTACTAGCCAGTGGAGCCATTCCCTAGAAGTATCACATGTTGAAGTACTAGCCAGTGGAGCCATTCCCTAGAAGTATCACATGTTGAAGTACTAGCCAGTGGAGCCATTCCCTAGAAGTATCACATGTTGAAGTACTAGCCAGTGGAGTCATTCCCTAGAAGTATCACCTGTTGAAGTACTAGCCAGTGGAGCCATTCCCTAGAAGTATCACATGTTGAAGTACTAGCCAGTGGAGTCATTCCTAGAAGTATCACATGTTGAAGTACTAGCCAGTGGAGTCATTCCCTAGAAGTATCACATGGTGAAGTACTAGCCAGTGGAGTCATTCCCTAGAAGTATCACATGTTGAAGTACTAGCCAGTGGAGCCATTCCCTAGAAGTATCACATGTTGAAGTACTAGCCAGTGGAGTCATTCCCTAGAAGTATCACATGTTGAAGTACTAGCCAGTGGAGTCATTCCCTAGAAGTATCACATGATGAAGTACTAGCCAGTGGAGTCATTCCCTAGAAGTATCACATGATGAAGTACTAGCCAGTGGAGTCATTCCCTAGAAGTATCACATGATGAAGTACTAGCCAGTGGAGTCATTCCCTAGAAGTATCACATGATGAAATACTAGCCAGTGGAGTCATTCCCTAGAAGTATCACATGATGAAGTGCTAGCCAGTGGAGTCATTCCCTAGAAGTATCACATGTTGAAGTACTAGCCAGTGGAGTCATTCTCTAGAAGTATCACATGTTGAAGTACTAGCCAGTGGAGTCATTCCCTAGAAGTATCACATGATGAAGTACTAGCCAGTGGAGTCATTCCCTAGAAGTATCACATGTTGAAGTACTAGCCAGTGGAGTCATTCCCTAGAAGTATCACATGATGAAGTACTAGCCAGTGGAGTCATTCCCTAGAAGTATCACATGATGAAGTACTAGCCAGTGGAGTCATTCCCTAGAAGTATCACATGATGAAGTACTAGCCAGTGGAGTCATTCCCTAGAAGTATCACATGAAATACTAGCCAGTGGAGTCATTCCCTAGAAGTATCACATGTTGAAGTGCTAGCCAGTGGAGTCATTCCCTAGAAGTATCACATGTTGAAGTACTAGCCAGTTGAGTCATTCTCTAGAAGTATCACATGTTGAAGTACTAGCCAGTGGAGTCATTCCCTAGAAGTATCACATGGTGAAGTACTAGCCAGTGGGCCATTCCCTAGAAGTATCACATGGTTAAGTACTAGCCAGTGGAGCCATTCCCTAGACGGATTTGTAACACATACATAGCGACATATGGCTGTAAAACGTAGACTATAGACGGATTTGTAACATATACATAGCAGCATATGGTTGTAAAATGTGGACTATAGACGGATTTGTAACATATACATAGCAGCATATGGCTGTAAAACGTGGACTATAGACGGATTTGTAACATATACATAGCAGCATATGGCTGTAAAACGTGGACTATAGACGGATTTGTAACATATACATAGCGACATATGGCGGTAAAACGTAGACTATAGACGGATTTGTAACATATACATAGCGACATATGGCTGTAAAACGTAGACTATAGACGGATTTGTAACATATACATAGCAGCATATGGTTGTAAAATGTGGACTATAGACGGATTTGTAACATATACATAGCAGCATATGGCTGTAAAATGCGAGCAAGGGTGGTTGTGGCTAAAATGATGTCAGCCGTCTATAGCTCGCATAGCGAGACGTCACAAGTATTGGGATGTTTGCGGGAAAACCCTCTCAGCGGGCAGGCTCAGAGATATCGGTGGTGACGGTCAGACTGATGTGGCACCATGTAGACCACACATGAGACGCCATTCGGTAACCTGTGATATTAAAACATGAGTAGTTGTTGTGCACTTGAAAACATTGTAAAGTTGAAAGTCTCGTTTCTTATTTGCTTCCTTATGTTCACTTATTGACTAAAAGAATACTCCTTCATCATCCGCTCTTAACTGAACGTTAAGTAGACATGTAAGCGTTACGTTGTGGTTTGTAGTAAAACCACATTTGCGCTTTTCAGCCCTAACATCCGACTTTAGCATGGCATGTTTACTACCGAATTGTCTTCCCTCTCGATCCTTACTCATTTTGTCAGACAAAATTAACTAGTTCGTTACCTAGAGGTACAGCGAAGTGGTGGAGTAGGGTCTGGATGGTTCTAGCTCACCGATCCTTGTCCAAGTCATCAGTTACGATGCGCTGCCAACTTCGACTGTAGTGCGCCTTAGCCTCCGTTTATGGTTTAGTTTTGTGATATCCTCAGAATTCAAAAATCATTTTTAATATACTCTAGGCTTCGAGACAGAAAGGTTGTGGGTTCAAATCCCGGCTACAGCGGTTGGGATTTTTATTTATGATTTCTCTCTGCGGCAACCACCCTTGGTCTCAGCCGCGAGGCCCGGCTTGAAACGTCAATTACTCATCGACGGAAAAAAATATGAGTACCTCCGAAGTCGGAGTTATCTGACTGTGCGGCGAGGGACTCCTGTGTACACGACTGCCAGGGAAAAATGGATTAACAATAAAAATTCGGTTCCTAGTCTCTAGGTACTTCGTCAGAGGTAAAAGCTGGCGAGCGAGAAAAAAAAAATATATATATATATATACTGTGCAGCTTTACCGCGGTGCAATGAGCTTTCAGTGTCTGCTCCAAATAGTAGGAGAACTGCGGTTGTAGCAGATCTTGTGTTTGAGCGGGTTAAACAATGCACTAAGAGGGTGGGAGTTGATAGAGTTGACGGGGTGTATTGCCGTGAGATGTAATTATCTATGTTGAACACAGGTGAATTATGAATTGAATGACATCTCGAGACCGTGTGATTGATTTGTAGTCACGTGAGAAAAGTCGACGAGCCAAACTATGGAGCTGGACCAGTCAGTTTCCTCCACTACCTTGATCAGGCAGGACAAAGATTTAGATCTGGAAAAAAAGTGGGTGGATGACAGCAGGATAGGAAGTATAGATAGCTAGAACTGAAGTAGAAAGTTCAGCCAAACAAGTTAAACGCTTGAAGTTAGATATAATGGTTGGGTCTATCCTCAACAGCTTTAAAGGATTGAAAAGTTATGTTGGAGGTAGCCAATTAGATGCGACTGAGCAACAGTTGTAGATATGTATATTTCACTATGGAGTGTCTAAGCATGATGCGATTTGTGATTGCAGGACTTTGTAATTGTTGACCTACGATGTTACATGCCATTAAACATGTTGAAGTACAAGCCAGTGGAGTCATTCCCTAGAAGTATCACATGTTGAAGTACTAGCCAGTGGAGTCATTCCCTAGAAGTATCACATGTTGAAGTACTAGCCAGTGGAGCCATTCCCTAGAAGTATCACATGTTGAAGTACTAGCCAGTGGAGCCATTCCCTAGAAGTATCACATGTTGAAGTACTAGCCAGTGGAGTCATTCCCTAGAAGTATCACCTGTTGAAGTACTAGCCAGTGGAGCCATTCCCTAGAAGTATCACATGTTGAAGTACTAGCCAGTGGAGTCATTCCCTAGAAGTATCACATGTTGAAGTACTAGCCAGTGGAGTCATTCCCTAGAAGTATCACATGGTGAAGTACTAGCCAGTGGAGTCATTCCCTAGAAGTATCACATGTTGAAGTACTAGCCAGTGGAGCCATTCCCTAGAAGTATCACATGTTGAAGTACTAGCCAGTGGAGTCATTCCCTAGAAGTATCACATGTTGAAGTACTAGCCAGTGGAGTCATTCCCTAGAAGTATCACATGATGAAGTACTAGCCAGTGGAGCCATTCCCTAGAAGTATCACATGATGAAGTACTAGCCAGTGGAGCCATTCCCTAGAAGTATCACATGATGAAGTACTAGCCAGTGGAGTCATTCCCTAGAAGTATCACATGATGAAATACTAGCCAGTGGAGTCATTCCCTAGAAGTATCACATGTTGAAGTGCTAGCCAGTGGAGCCATTCCCTAGAAGTATCACATGTTGAAGTACTAGCCAGTGGAGCCATTCCCTAGAAGTATCACATGTTGAAGTACTAGCCAGTGGAGCCATTCCCTAGAAGTATCACATGTTGAAGTACTAGCCAGTGGAGTCATTCCCTAGAAGTATCACATGTGAAGTACTAGCCAGTGGAGCCATTCCCTAGAAGTATCACATGATGAAGTACTAGCCAGTGGAGTCATTCCCTAGAAGTATCACATGATGAAGTACTAGCCAGTGGAGTCATTCCCTAGAAGTATCACATGGTGAAGTACTAGCCAGTGGAGCCATTCCCTAGAAGTATCACATGTTGAAGTACTAGCCAGTGGAGCCATTCCCTAGAAGTATCAGATGTTGAAGTACTAGCCAGTGGAGCCATTCCCTAGAAGTATCAGATGTTGAAGTACTAGCCAGTGGAGCCATTCCCTAGAAGTATCACATGGTGAAGTACTAGCCAGTGGAGTCATTCCTAGAAGTATCACATGATGAAGTACTAGCCAGTGGAGTCATTCCCTAGAAGTATCACATGAAATACTAGCCAGTGGAGTCATTCCCTAGAAGTATCACATGTTGAAGTGCTAGCCAGTGGAGTCATTCCCTAGAAGTATCACATGTTGAAGTACTAGCCAGTTGAGTCATTCTCTAGAAGTATCACATGTTGAAGTACTAGCCAGTGGAGTCATTCCCTAGAAGTATCACATGATGAAGTACTAGCCAGTGGAGTCATTCCCTAGAAGTATCACATGCTGAAGTACTAGCCAGTGGAGTCATTCCCTAGAAGTATCACATGATGAAGTACTAGCCAGTGGAGTCATTCCCTAGAAGTATCACATGATGAAGTACTAGCCAGTGGAGTCATTCCCTAGAAGTATCACATGTTGAAGTACTAGCCAGTGGAGTCATTCCCTAGAAGTATCACATGGTGAAGTACTAGCCAGTGGAGTCATTCCCTAGAAGTATCACATGTTGAAGTACTAGCCAGTGGAGTCATTCCCTAGAAGTATCACATGTTGAAGTACTAGCCAGTGGAGCCATTCCCTAGAAGTATCACATGATGAAGTACTAGCCAGTGGAGTCATTCCCTAGAAGTATCACATGATGAAGTACTAGCCAGTGGAGTCATTCCCTAGAAGTATCACATGATGAAGTACTAGCCAGTGGAGTCATTCCCTAGAAGTATCACATGAAATACTAGCCAGTGGAGTCATTCCCTAGAAGTATCACATGTTGAAGTGCTAGCCAGTGGAGTCATTCCCTAGAAGTATCACATGTTGAAGTACTAGCCAGTTGAGTCATTCTCTAGAAGTATCACATGTTGAAGTACTAGCCAGTGGAGTCATTCCCTAGAAGTATCACATGATGAAGTACTAGCCAGTGGAGTCATTCCCTAGAAGTATCACATGCTGAAGTACTAGCCAGTGGAGTCATTCCCTAGAAGTATCACATATATCGAGTATGAATGGAGGGCTTGAGATTTCTAGGTATTTTTACTTTCACAGAAAGTGAATGTGTCAGACGAATGACAGAAACAGTCTGAGAGATAAGATCAGAAATGAAGAAATGAGAAAAAAGCTAGGAATAGCCCCCGTCATATAATTCATAAAGAAACAACCGATAAAATTATTTGGCCGCGTGACACGGCAGAAAGATCAAAACACAACACAGCGAGCCTTCAATAAACGTTGTGAGAACACCAGACGCAAGGGTCGACTATGAAAAAGATGGGTCAACTGAATACTAGAAGCACTAGGAAACATGACAGCAGCAGAGGTGAACAGAAGAGCAAAAGACCGCAAATTATATCTCCCCGCGTACGCAGCAAGGCAAATGAGGATGGAAAGAAGAAGAAGACAGAAAGTTAAGTTGTGAGGTGTAATATTAGGAAGAAACAGTCATTATTTTTTGGCCATGTAGTGAGAAGGGAACAAATGGAATATATTGTAACAACTGGGAAAAATTGAGAAACGAAGAGATAGAGAGAAGCAAAGAGGAAAGATACCATACAGATTAAGAGAATGGCTTGCCAGAAGGTCAATAACAGAAATGATAAATAACTGTTGAGATCAAAAGTTGTGGAAAGACATGATTACCTACGCCAGCAGGCATGACACTTGATGATGATCACAGAAAGTTAAGCTGTGAGTTGTGTTTAGTGCTTGTATCACAGAAAGTTTCACATGTGTTTCTGCATGTAATAATTTGTATCTGGTATGTTTTTCTGTATGTAATAATTTTAATATGATCAGTGTTCATGTGTGTTGTCATTTGCACTAGTATGTGTTCATACATATATATAAAGTCAAGAAATTGAAACTATGAAATATCAACAAGATTTAAGAGGGACACACACAGAAATAAAGAGAATGACTAGCAAACATTTTAAAAAACCACAGGAAGTGGATGTATTGCAAACAAAAAATAAACAAAGAAATAAATAATGTTAACAGATAACAGATATAATTAATAGATGACGGCAGTAGTAGGTAACTCTTTCTACAGAGCTTCGCAGCAGGAGGCAATCTGATGATCAGAAGAGAACCCCCATCGAGCAAGTGTTTCGGCCCTTTAGCTTCTTGACACTCTAGGGTAGGTGGGATCGCCTGGGTCATGACTCCCAGCCGTCGACCTCCTGCTGCATTGCCTCTAAGGCTTACTCAGTATGTTCGGCACAAAATAACTACACTTAATACACAAAACACTCTGCTTTTCTGTGGTCTCGTGCACGACCTTACGTCCTTCGTGCCTAATTCCTTGACGCAATAATAATAGACTATTTTGCCTATACCTTCAAGCTTCTAGGACAAGTTCAGCCGTTAATGGTGGTGGTCTATGGCTTTTGCTAGTGACTTGTCTAACTTCTCACAGACTACTGTGTTGCTAGTGACTTGTCTAACTTCTCCCAGACTACTGTGTTGCTAATGACTTGTCTAACTTCTCCCAGACTACTGTTTTGCTAGTGACTTGTCTAACTTCTCCCAGACTACTGTGTTGCTAGTGACTTGTCTAACTTCTCCCAGACTACTGTGTTGCTAGTGACTGTCTAACTTCTCCCAGACTACTGTGTTGCTAGTGATTGTCTAACTTCTCCCAGACTACTGTGTTGCTAGTGACTTGTCTAACTTCTCCCAGACTACTGTGTTGCTAGAGACTTGTCTAACTTCTCCCAGACTACTGTGTTGCTAGAGACTTGTCTAACTTCTCCCAGACTACTGTGTTGCTAGAGACTTGTCTAACTTCTCCCAGACTACTGTGTTGCTAGTGACTTGTCTAACTTCTCCCAGACTATTGTGTTGAAGGCGGGTGGAAACTTGATCTTCTCTCTCTTCCCGTCCAAGAGGTGAGCGAATTCATCATCAGACAGCTCAACTTGAATATTCTCAGTTCTGTGGATTGACTCCTGACTGAGATCTTCTGACGTCTTATCTGTGGATTGACTCCTGACTGAGATCTTCTGACGTCTTATCTGTCGAGACAGTGCGTTGTTGAGCTACTGATGCTGTATTCCCACACCTCTTCTTCCTTCTGTGTATTTTATATAACATACTTGTTTTATGACGATAGGGAAAAAACCAATTATAAAATGTACATCAGACTATAAAATCTGAAATCAGAATTGGAAAAAGCTATACAAACAACGAAAAAGGAAAAAGTCGCGGGACCTTCCAACATACAGATAGAGATGCTAAAGGCAGTAGAAGATTTTGGCAACGAAGTGGTCACAGACATAGGCAACGATATATAACATACAGGATACCAAATGAATTAAAAACTTTAAATTGCATAGCAGTTGAATATAGTGATTTTAGAAAATTAAGCCTAATGCGCCATGTAACAAAGATCTTGCTAACAGTTATACAATGAAGGATTCAGAATAAAAGCAAAATTGAATTAGAAGAACAACAATTTGGGTTTAGAAAAAAACTGTGGAACAAAAGAAGCCACAGCATGAGGGCATTAATTGTAAAGTACACTGAAGTAAACAAACCAATATATGCCTGCTTCATAGACCGCACCAAAGCTTTTGATAGAATTTTAAATTGTAGGCATACACAATAAACAACTTATATAATGCCTAAAAGATACACATCTATATGACAAAGATGTACGAATAATTTGTAATTTATCCTGGGAGCAAACAGCAATAATAAAATATAACATAGACAACTCTACACCTATTAATTTGTGTATGATATGTGTCCATGTACGTAATAATTTGTACTAGTTTGTGTTCCTGTATGTACTCATTTGTATCTGGTTCTTCTTTTACTTCTTCTTCTACCTTTCAGCTCCCTGTGGAACAGAAATGTCTTTCTGTTTCTTGTCATTTTATTAAGATCAGTCCATATCTTCCCATTATCTTCATCTCTGCTTCTATCTGTCTTCTCCAAGAATTCTTTTGTCCTCCTCTTTGTCTTTTCATATTTTACGGATAACTGGGAGATGTAAACAAATATAAAAAAAAACTAGGGGGCGCCCACAAGTGAGATTTATTGATGTATGTTAAACAGACATGAAGACTCTGAACATAAATAAACCCTGCAGCCTGGGAAGATATATCTGGAGACCGCAATCTTTTGGAAACACACTCTAAAGCTCCAACTCAAACAAAAGGCAGACAGATTCTTAGAAAAAGAGAATACACGGCGAAAATAAAAAATATTTTAAAAATTAACATTTTCTAGAGGCGCTGAAAAATCCATAATCAACAATGACTGGCGGAGGCTACTACTATTTACTATTATTCCTGTATGTACACATTTATATCTGGAGGGTGTTCCTGTATGTACACATTTATATCTGGAGGGTGTTCCTGTATGTACACATTTATTTCTTGTAGGTGTTCCTGTATGTACACATTTATATCTGGTAGGTGTTCCTGTATGTACACATTTATATCTGGTGGGTGTTCCTGTATGTACACATTTATATCTGGAGGGTGTTCCTGTATGTACACATTTATATCTGGTGGGCGTTCCTGTATGTACACATTTATATCTGGTGGGTGTTCCTGTATGTACACATTTATATTCGGTGGGTGTTCCTGTATGTAATGGTGAAGAAAAATCTATAATAAGAAAAAGATGAGGAAAAGGAAAAGATGCAGTTAAAAAGTATGTGGGCTTATGAGTGGAGAACATAGGCTTTTGCAATGAGAGTGCATAAAAATGGGATCTTGGATAACAAGAGGACATGGGGACTTCGGTAGCCTAGGTGGGAAAACCACCCTACAAAGCTACCGACGTTCGGACAACCCGTGTTCTGTTCCTGCTGGAAGCAGTGTGAATTGTACTCGTGGTTGACAAAAAAAATAACCCCGCGGTTGACCCAGCTGCTGGTAGAAATGGGTACCAGGGTAGTGTTTTGGGAAGATGAGGAATGTCCTCTCGCATCGTGAGTTTCGAAGCTTGAAGAGACACTATCCAGAAGTCTCCGAACACTTCTGGATAGGCGCCCAGCACATATGGGTGAAAACGCGCGTGCTAAGACGCAGATTCATGTCTTGTACTTAACCTTTATCTTGACGGAGGACTGAAAGAGGTCTTTTGTCAGAAGCTTGTTCAACTGTAAACAGACAGGTCTTTCCTATGTACATATTTTCACACCAATCTTTCATTCATATATATATATATATCTCACTCACTAGCACAGCGGCAGAGGACATACTAACATACACACAACGGTGCTCAGAGCCAAAATAATGGAGAAACATCGCGATCATTCAGGCGTAATGTAAATAAAATAGCAACCATAAATATTTGCGGTATCAGAGACAATCAAGAAACAACAGATAAAATGGTTCGATCACGTAACAAGACAAAAAGCACTAACAATGACTCAAAGAGCCAGAATCAAACGCTACGAAAAAGACAGAGTAAGAGGAAGACCGAGAAAGAGATGGATAAAGGGAATACTAGAGTCACTAGGAGGGATAACACCAGAAGAGGTCAACAGAAGAGCAAAGAATCGCAGATTGTATCTCCCCTCGACGCCAACGGCATAGGAGGAAGGATAGAAGAAGAGAGGAAGAACTCATCTTTCATTTCCTCTTGACGTCCAACCATCCGCTCTCTACTCATTTAGTCCCAATATATATATATTTTTTTAAAACTATAAACCTACAGTTCATTGTAACTACCCTAAAATGTGGGAGCCGCGATAGCTCATGGTTAGTGAACTGGACTACAAAGGACATGGGTAGGGTTCGATCCCAACCGACGGCTTCCGGGTTCACCCAGCCTTAAATGGGTACCGGATTTTTTTTTTGGGAAAGTAAAGCAGCACGGGCGTAATACCGACCACATTACCCCAAAAATCATGTGCTGAAGGTCTGTAAAATATAGGGTCATTAACACCATATTTCCTTATACGCCACTTGGCGTGACGGGGGTACTTTACTTTTTTTTTTTTTTTTACCCTAAAATGTGGTATCTATAACAAAAAATCAGCTTATCCCGTAATGACACTTTTCAAAGACATTGTTATACGCTGTTTTCATGCTGCTGTAATGGACTGCTAATTTGTTGGTTTAATGTCCACGATTATCTCCCATATATATTGAAAGCTGATTGAAAAACAACCATACATAAACAGACCAAGAGGACGTCATCAAAAATGGCGGTGACGGGGATGATGGCAACGAAACTGCTACAGACTTAAAGAACGATCTCTCACTTAGAGGATGAAAGGCAAATGAGAGAAGGAAACAGAAGAATCTTTGGTAAAAAGGCATTGAGTCTGAATTTCATGAGTCTGCTTCATCTACTGAGGTTTACTTTCTTGAATAAAGTTGTGTTTTTTTTTAATGTATTCTTTCAATGTGTACGTAGCATATTAATGGTAAAGCATAAGCCAGCCTCTGTTTCTTGTTAATTATATTGCATCGATTAGCTAGTCGTTAGTCCTTACTGAGCTTTGACGAGTTTGATGAAATCAATCTAAAAACTGGTTTATTTTCATAGAATCGTCAGCGGCTGCTTGCAAGGCCAAATCCTGAGGGTGGAATCTGACCATTGTGGAGTTTTCATTGTGCAAATAAGATGATCTGAGGGTGACTGATGACATGGTCACAATAAAAATAAGTTGTTACTTTATTCAAACAAGAATTAAAAAACAGGCTAGAAATAATATCTTATATTACATATATATATATATATATATATATATATATATATATATATATATATATATTTATGTAAAGAAAGAATGAGCCTGTAGAAATGTGGTTTTACAGAAGAATGTTGACAATACTACGGACAGCTAAGAAGAGCAATGCGAACGTTCTGAAAGAGACCAAAGCAAAAAGTGAGCAAATATCCAATATTAGGAAGAAACAATCATAATTTTTTGGTCATGTTATGAGAAGGTAACAGCTGGAATATATTTTAACAACTGGTACAATTGAGGGACGAAGAGATAGAGGGAAGTAAAGAGAAAAAATAGAAGACAATTTAAAAGAATGACTTGGCAGAAGGTCAACAACAGAAATGAAAAATTCCTGTCGAGATCCAAAGATGTAGAGAGATATGATCACCTACGCC
Source organism: Megaustenia siamemsis (assembly GCA_032433765.1). Classification (NCBI taxonomy): domain Eukaryota; kingdom Metazoa; phylum Mollusca; class Gastropoda; order Stylommatophora; family Ariophantidae; genus Megaustenia; species Megaustenia siamemsis. The sequence goes on along the minus strand of JAVIAB010000108.1, from coordinate 30,819,987 downwards.
AGCAAGCATGGTATTTGATGATGGTGATGATGATGATGATGATGATAAAGAGAAAAGGATACAATCGTTAACCACAAGATGAGAGATAAATAACTAAATTTAGCACAATACATCTCCAAAAAAACTCTATTAGGATACTCATTTAAAGGCCGTTCTTAACAACTGAAGTTTATTGGTGGAATATTAGAGACTATCATCATCATCATGTGCCATACCGGTTGGCGTAGGTGATCTAATCCCTCCACAATCTTCTATCTACAGTGCATCGTATCAGTTCTGTTGTTGACTGTTTTCCATGCCATGACACCAAGCTATCCAGTATTTTCTCTCTCTGTCGTCCGCGATCTCTCTTTCCTTCTATTTTGCCAGTTGTAAGCAAGTATTCCAACTTTCCTCTTCTCATGTGCCCGAAAAATGTTGATTGCTTCTTTCTGATGTTTTTTTAAGAGCTCCCTTTTTGTGTTGGCCTCTTTGAGAACTTCTCATTGGTCTTTTTAGCTGTCAAGGGAACTTTCAACATTCTTCTGAGAAATCCCATCTCTGTGGCCTCTAATCGTCTTTTCATTTGTTTGATACTGTCCATAATTCGCTTCCATAGGTCAGAATTGGTTCTATATAGTCCCGACTACTCTCTTTCTTATGTTTATTGACATAGATTTGTTGCAAACGATATTTTTCATTTTCTGAAATGCTATTTTAGTCTGAGCTACTCTGCTTAGAGACTATAAGAGAATATAACAAGTGAGGAGACCAACAGGAAAGCTCAAAGATGGCAAACTCTCCCTTCGACATTGAAAGAAAAGGAAGAAAAAAAAAAGGGACAATAGAAGTCTTGTATTTCGTTGTGTCTGCTGCAACATTACATAACAACATTTGAAGTATAACTCAATAACAACGTATAACAGTGTCTTTATGTATATACATTACAATAATATAACCGCAGTTAGTGTTATAGGAAAACTAGTTTTACTGTGGTTTATGGGTATGGTAACTGTGGTTTACGCAGAACTAAACAAATGTCAGTCAGGAGAGGATGGTGATATATAAACAACAGGTAAATTAGATCTGAAACAAACCCAGGCCAAGGCTGTGTACGAAAGATAATCACCTATCACCCTCTCCTCACACCAACTTCCAGGTGTGTTGCAGCGTTCACGACTTCTGTTATCACTCGATATCAAATATTTCTCCTAAACAGCTCGGTTTTTATTTTACAAACATCACCTCAGATGGGTCCGATTGGTTGTGACGATTTTATTTTTTTAATGAGAGAAATTCGACAATGATGGAAAATGTCTGTCTATGTCTGTGATTATAGGTGTGTTTAGTTCCCAAGCCTATTTTTGTATCACAAGATTGTCGCCGTTTTGAATTGAATAACCCACTTAATTAAGACACTCGCTGTCAGTCGGGTTCTCAGATACCCTCGTTCACTCATCGCCGTATGTACCAGTGAAAGTTTGCTCTACACCTGCATGTCAGGCGTTCATTTACAATTTATTCGAGCATGAAACATTTTCATTCTAACATTCACTCACACATCATGTATTTTCATTCTAACATTCACTCACACATTATGTATTTTCATTCTAACATTCACTCACACATCATGTATTTTCATTCTAACATTCACTCACACATTATGTATGTATTGTCATTCTTTCAGCCACTCACACATCATATATTTTAATTCTTACACTTACTCACACATTATTTATTTTCATTCTTTCAGTCATTCTCTCACAAATCGCGTATTTTCATTCTTGCGCTCACACATTATGTATTTTCATTCTTACACTCACTCACACATAATGTATGTTCATTCTTACAATCACTCACACATCATGTGTTTTCATTCTTTCATTCACTCACTCACACATTATGTATTTTGCATTTTTACACTCATTCAAACATCACGAATTATATACTTATATAGTTATAGAGTCATATATTATTATACATTATAGAGTTATATACGTATAGAGTCACTCACTCGCACACTGAATAAATCATTCACGAATACATACATATCACTCAGACAGTCATTCACTATCTAGTGCGAGAAATGTCACATTCAATTTTGTTAGAATTCACTAAAGAAAAACAAAAACGACAACAAAACACATTAACACACACACACACACACACTGACATACTCATTCACGCACGCATTTGCTCACTAACATGCGCACTCACACAATCACCCTCTCTTCATCTCTTTCCTCAAATACAAGGCTGCTTCCTCCCCTCTTACACAACATCACCTCTCCAACTGAAACACACATCACACAGCACTCCACCAGAAATGTTCCCACTCCACTCATTTCAACAATACTTCCCCCTTCCCTCACATTCCTCACATACCTTCCCTCACCCCCATTTCCTACATTTAAATGACCTCACAACTCATTTTACCCGCAAAAATTGCCTACAACTGACTCCCTCCCGCTATAGATTAAAGACAAAATTACCGTCTTCTGACTCACGCCTCAAGAATGTAGGCACAGGATTCCCGTTAGATCAGCTCAGCGCCCAGGTTTCTCCACTCGCCAAGAGTGTATTGCCTCGGCTAGGAGTTTACACTGCTCGTGATGAATGCATGTAATGTTGTGTTTTGCCTACATACATTCGCTCTATCCTTCTCTGCAACACATCTTGTTGTGTTTTCATTTCTTGTCTGTGTTATCCTTTGTGCGTTTTCAGTCTGCCACTCTATAGGTCCTTCTTTCTGTCTCACATGTTGTGTTTTGCCTACATACATTCGCTCTATCCTTCTCGCCAACACATCTTCTTGTGTTTTCATTTCTTGTCTGTTTTATCCTTTGTGTGTTTTCAGTCTGCCACTCTATAGCTCCTTCTTTCTGTCTCCCATTTTCTTTTCGTCACATTTTTTCTCTCTTGTTTTATGATTATATCTCCTTGTTTCTTCCTCTCAGTGCCTCTCCCTTAGAAGCATTCAGTATACCATCCAAATCTCTCCATCTCTCTTACGTGTTCTCTCTCTCTCTCTCTCTCTCTCTCTCTCTCTTTCTCCTATATAACATTATGTCTCCTAGTTTTATTCTCTTATTGTCTTTACACTTTCTGTGCATTCAATCTGCCAGCGAGTTTCTCCGTTCTCCATCTCTCTCTCTCTCTCTCTCTCTCTCTCTCTCTCTCTCTCTCTTTCTCTTATATAACATTATGTCTCCTAGTTTTATTCTCTTATTGTCTTTACACTTTCTGTGCATTCAATCTGCCAGCGAGTTTCTCCGTTCTCCATCTCTCTCTCTCTCTCTCTCTCTCTTTCTCCTATATAACATTATGTCTCCTAGTTTTATTCTCTTATTGTCTTTACACTTTCTGTGCATTCAATCTGCCAGCGAGTTTCTCCGTTCTCCATCTCTCTCTCTCTCTTTCTCTCTCTTTCTCCTATATAACATTATGTCTCCTAGTTTTATTCTCTTATTGTCTTTACACTTTCTGTGCATTCCATCTGCCAGCGAGTTTCTCCGTTCTCCATCTCTCTCACTTTCTCGCTCTCTTTCGTGTGTATCATTATGTCTCTTTGTTTACTACTCTCATTGTCTTTGTGTACCGTTTGTATATATACAGTCTGCCATTCTACTTCTCCCTTTTCCTACCTTTTACACTTTCTACCTCTCTTTCTAATTTTCCCCTCCCTCTTTCACCCACATTTTATCTCTTTCTTTTTCATGTAATGTTATAACTCTTTCCTTCTCGTTGTCTTCTACCAATTTGTATGTATTCAGTCTGTCACTGGACATTTCTCTCTTTTCCACTGTTCAAAACATCTCCGTCTAAAATGGCTGTCTGATTTTTCCTTGTCATAGCTTTCATTGTGTTTATCTCTGTTATTGTGATTTTGTTTCTTTCACTTATTCACTCCTGATGCTGGACATTGCACAGACTTCATCCATTTTATCTTGGCCTTGGTTTCAGTTGGTAACAAAGAAATTGAAATGTTTTCTTGTTAGCTTCCTTTTTGTGTTTTACTGTTTCCATATTAATTATCGTCGTGTATTTTTAAAAACTATTTTTTAAAATAGGACAACAGACATGAAAATCACTGGAGTCTGTAGAAATGTGGTTTTACAGAAGAATGTTGTGAATACCATGGGCAGCTAATAAGAGTAATGAAAACGTTCTGAAAGAGGCCAAAGCAAAACGAGAGTTAATTTCCAATATTAGGAAGAAACAATCATCACTTTTTGGCCATGTAATGAGAAGAGAACAACTGGAATATATTGTAACAACTGGGAAAAGTGAGGGATGAAGAGATAGAGGGAAGAAAAGAGAAAAAATACCAGACAGCTTAAGAGAATGGCTTATCAGAAGGTCAACAACAGAAATGATAAATAACTGTCGCGATCGAAAATTGTGGGAATCGAACATGATCACCTACGCGAGCAGGCCCGGTACTTGATGAGGATGATGATGATGATGATGATGATGATGATGATGATGATGATTTTTTTTAAAAGTGGAAAAGCAGATGTATCTACAATCAACACTTTGAGTAATCAGTCTGGAAATGCAGAATTGGTAAAATAGACTGTGGAGCGGATATGGGGAAGCCCCGACTGCAGTGAAACTGATTCCACGAACAGAATAGATTAGAATAGAAAGAGAAGAGAAACTATTATCGTCGAACGTAACGACACAGAGCGTGTTGCCCTCGACGCCGCTCTGTAGACAGGACAGAACAGCTGTATTTAGTTATTCTGACTCTGAAAGTTCTAGAACATGTTTATTGGAACAGTGGCTTTCTTGATGCTCCTGTTTCTGCTGGAGATGTCGGGACTTTTGCAGGTAGATCAATCATTGCCTTGTGTAGGTAGATAAATTATTGCCTTTGCAGGTAGATCAATTATTGCCTTGTGTAGATAGATCAATCATTGCCTTGTGCAGGTAGATGAATTATTGCCTTGTGCAGGTAGATCAATCATTGCCTTGAGCAGGTAGATTATTTATTGCCTTGTGCAAGTAGTTCAATAATTGCCTTGTACAGGTAGATCAATCATTGCCTTGTGCAGGTAGATCAATTATTGCCTTGTGCAGGTAGATCAATTACTGCCTTGTGCAGGTAGATGAATTATTGCCTTGTGAAGGTAGATCAATTATTGTCTTATGCAAGTAGATCAATCATTGCTTTGTGCAGGTAGATCAATAATTGCCTTGTGCAGGTAGATCAATCATTGCCTTGTGCAGGTAGATCAATTATTGCCTTGTGCAGGTAGACAATTATCGCCTTGTGCAGGTAGACAATTATCGCCTTGTGCAGGTAGATCAATTATCGCCGTGTGCAGGTAGACAATTATTGCCTTGTGCAGGTAGATCAATTATCGCCTTGTGCAGGTAGATCAATTATTGCCTTGTGCAGGTAGACAATCATTGCCTTGTGCAGGTAGACAATTATCGCCTTGTGCAGGTAGATCAATTATCGCCTTGTGCCGGTAGACAATTATTGCCTTGTGCAGGTAGATCAATTATCGCCTTGTGCAGGTAGACAATTATTGCCTTGTGCAGGTAGACAATTATCGCCTTGTGCAGGTAGATCAATTATCGCCTTGTGCAGGTAGATCAATTATTGCCTTGTGCAGGTAGACAATTATCGCCTTGTGCAGGTAGATCAATTATTGCCTTGTGCAGGTAGACAATTATCGCCTTGTGCAGGTAGATCAATTATCGCCTTGTGCAGGTAGATCAATTATTGTCTTATGCAGGTAGACAATTATTGTCTTATGCAGGTAGACAATTATCGCCTTGTGCAGGTAGATCAATTATTGTCTTATGCAGGTAGACAATTATTGTCTTATGCAGGTAGACAATTATCGCCTTGTGCAGGTAGATCAATTATTGCCTTGTGCAGGTAGATCAATTATTGCCTTGTGCAGGTAGACAATTATTGCCTTGTGCAGGTAGATCAATTATTGCCTTGTGCAGGTAGATCAATTATTGCTGGTTTCTTATTAAGAGATCGCACTTTTACCGACACCACAACGGTCCTCACCTTCTGTCTAATGTGGCACAGACGCACTCTTTCTAGGAGATAAAGTGAGGTCCTTTTGTTACTGTACATTACTCTCTTTTACTTTACATTATTTTCCTTTATTTTACCTTATTTTACCTTACTTCATTTTATTGTTTTCAGTCTCTGTAACCTTTCAGCGTCGAGAGAAAGTGTGATAGTGTTTCGATAAGTAATCTGTAGTGTGTCTCTGCATGTTGCTCATTGTGATGCCTGCTGTTGTCTGAATCCATCGACTATCAGGATGACCTTTGCCCCTCTTCCTGTTGTTTCCAAGCCTTGACACTTCCCTGAGAGATGCCATCTGGTAGTAACCTTGTTACATGCCCAGACTATTTCAACTGTTGTTGCATCACGCGATCCAGCACTAGTGTTAATCAACATTTATTCATTATATAAGGCAAATGAAAGTTTTGGGGCATGTTAAAAGACACAACAGCCTACCAAAAGTAATATTGGAAGGGAAAATACAAGGCAAAAAAAAGCAGAGGCAGACCAAGAATAATATGGAAAAATAGCAACAAAAGATTAACAGGTCAGCCTATGACAATCTGCACCATCAAAGCAAGAGACAGAGCGTAATGGCGCTTCATGGTAGCCAACCTTCGTCGATGCGGAGACGGCACTCAATGAAATGAAAAAAATCATTATATCTTCACTTCTCTTTCCGTCTCGTTTTATTACAATCAGCATTCTTCTTAGGTATCATATCTCTGTTGGGGGACTGGTTGGTCTCTAGGCAAGACGCCGGACTCGAGACAGAGAAGTTATGGGTTCACATCCCGGCCACACCAGTTGGAATTTGTATTTGTGATTTCTCTCTGCGGCAACCACCCCTGGTCTCAGCAGCGAGGCCCGGCTTGAAACGTCATTTACTCATCGACGGAAAAAATATGAGTACCTCCGAAGACGAAGTTATCTGCCTGTACGGGGAGGGACCCTTGTGCACACAGCTGCCAGGGAAAAATGGATTAATACGCAAAATTCAGTTCCTATTCTCTAGGGACTTCGTCAGAGGTAAAAGCTGGCGAACGAAATAAAACAATATCTCTGTTGTAAAAGATAAAGGTAGTTCCATATTGTCGTTGGGAAATGTGTTGGTGGCTTCATTGTACTGAGTTTCACATTCATGAGGTGGGGTGGCCAGTTTCCTTCCTCTTCTGCTTTACTTTCCCAGGGAATACCCAAGAGGCTGGGTGGGCCCCAGGAGCCTTTTAAGTGAGAAAAGTTTTGTGTTTACTGACATTTGAACCCAAACCTTTTTTATCTGTTGAAAGAAAAATACAATAATGAGAAAAGGGGAATTGTTGCAGGATATGTAGATGAGGAGCAAAAAAAAAAACGCAAGATGAGGTTGCAGCTTACGTAGATGAAGAAAAAAACAGAAGCAAAATGAGGTTGCAGCTATGTAGGCCTTGACATGGAATAATAGGCACAACATAAATATATACATATATTAAACAAGGAAATATTGCTACAAAGTTATAATATGCTAGCTGCTAGACTCTGAGAGAAAACAAATAAATCACTTCCCTGAACCTTTCCTTTTTTTTCCTTTTTTTATTATCATTATTACCATCAGTTTTACATAAGTTTCCTATATTTGCATGCATCTTGATGTATTGTTGTGCCTTTACCCAATCAGGTCGGCTGTAGTGGTCATTTTTTTTTCTCAAATCTGTGACTTTCATGACCTGTGTGACATTTTAGAGTGTAGCTACGCGGTTTGAGAAAACGTCTGCTAGATTTCCCTTCCCCACTGTTTGGTGTGCGGTTTGATGTTCATTTCTGTTCATAAATTAGTTGACTGATGTCATTTATTTAATGCATTCAAAAATATATGTCTAATGAAAATACTTAAAGTATAGCGTGGAACAATTTCAAAACAAATGAGGAAATGAGAGAAATCGCCAATCAACTACTAATATCCTCAGTAATCAAGAAAAGGCGACGGTCATATGTGTGGGCATGTGATGAGAAGAGATAATAACCGAATAACAAAGCAAGCCCTCATGTGGGAAACAACAGGTAAAAGGAAAGGAGGCCTACCCAGAGAGACACTGAGAGGAACATTGATCAGAGAGACAAGAGCAGCAGGAATTGGCTCCCTCAGTGAGTTAGAGTTGCTTGCACAGAACAGAGACAAATGGTGAGATTTAATAAAAGATCTTTACAAGGATTGAAAACTGCTAGAATAAACAATTTAGATAAGAGAAAGATTATCTGTGTCTATGCCCTATGGGCCGGCTACGGCTCGAAAGGTCAAAAGACACATAGTCATTTATTGACAATTGCAGTTTGATGTTCTTTACTGTTCATAAATGAGTTGACTGCAATCAGGAATTTCTTATGTTCCCTCCACTCATGGTCACAGCAATTTGATGAAGATTATGGTATACAGCCAATGGTATGTATGGCTCGCATAGATGAATGCTAACAAACCAGAATAAACTTGACACTATTGCGCCACATTGTGGTAATCACTGGGACAGACAACACTGGGACAGACAACACTGGGACAGACAACACTGGGACAGACAACACTGGAACAGACAATACTGCATGGCCAGGTGAGCAGAGACAGGAAAGGGACCACAAACCCTGTGTCAAAATGTGTCTTGGCAAAGCCGAATGTGTCGGACCGAAATGCGTTGAAAAGTATTAAAAAAAAAAAGTAAAGTACCCCTGTCACGCCAAGTGGCACATAGGGAAATATGGTGTTTGTGACCCTATATTTTACAGACCTTCAGCACATGATTTTTGGGGTAATGTGGTCGGTATTACGCCCGTTCTGCTTTACTTTCCCATAAAAATCAGGTACCCATTTAAGGCTGGGTGAACCCGGAAGCCATCAGTTGGGATCGAACCCTACCACTTGTCCTTTGTAGTCCAGTTCAGTGTTGAAACATCACCTTAATTGCAAACCACGACAGACGTTACTACGTCAAACCACGACAGACGTTACTACGTCAAACTACGACAGACGTTACTACGTCAAACCACGACAGACGTTACTACGTCAAACCACGACAGACGTTACTACGTCAAACCACGACAGACGTTACTACGTGAAACCACGACAGACGTTACTACGTCAAACCACGACAGACGTTACTACGTCAAACCACGATAGACGTTACTACGTCAAACCACGACAGACGTTACTACGTCAAACCACGACAGACGTTACTACGTCAAACCACGACAGACGTTACTACGTCAAACCACGACAGACGTTACTACGTGAAACCACGACAGACGTTACTACGTGAAACCACGACAGACGTTACTACGTCAAACTACGACAGACGTCACTACGTCAAACTACGACAGACGTTACTACATCAATCTACGCCAAGCGCTCGTTAGTAAGCGAAGGATGGGGCAGTTGCTGAAGAGGGAATTTAACGTGATATTGATGTACAGTTGGGCAAGTGAAAGTAGGAATTAAATGTGATATTGAAGTATAGTCATGTTAGTGAAAGAAGGAATGAATTGTGATATTGAAGTACAGTCGTGCTAGTGAAAGAAGGAATGAATTGTGATATTGAAGTACAGTCGTGCTAGTGAAAGAAGGAATGAATTGTGATATTGAAGTACAGTCGTGCTAGTGAAAGAATGAATGAATTGTGTTATTGAAGTACAGTCGTGCTAGTGAAAGAAGGAATGAATTGTGTTATTGAAGTACAGTCGTGCTAGTGAAAGAAGGAATGAATTGTGATATTGAAGTACAGTCGTGCTAGTGAAAGAAGGAATGAATTGTGTTATTTAAGTACAGTCGTGTTAGTGAATGAAGGAATGAATTGTGATATTGAAGTACAGTCGTGCTAGTGAAAGAAGGAATGAATTGTGATATTGAAGTACAGTCGTGTTAGTGAATGAAGGAATGAATTGTGTTATTGAAGTACAGTTGTGTTAGTGAATGAAGGAATGAATTGTGTTATTGAAGTACAGTCGTGTTAGTGAAAGAAGGAATGAATTGTGATATTGAAGTACAGTCGTGCTAGTGAAAGAAGGAGTGAATTGTGATATTGAAGTACAGTCGTGCTAGTGAAAGAAGGAATGAATTGTGTTATTGAAGTACAGTCGTGCTAGTGGAAGAAGGAATGAATTGTGATATTGAAGTACAGTCGTGCTAGTGAAAGAATGAATGAATTGTGATATTGAAGTACAGTTGTACTAGTGAAAGAAGGAATGGATTGTGATATTGAAGTACAATCGTGTTAGTGAAAGAAGGAATGAATTGTGATATTGAAGTACAGTTGTGCTAGTGAAAGAAGGAATTAATTCTGATATTGAAGTACAGTCGTGTTAGTGAAAGAAGGAATGAATTGTGATATTGAAGTACAGTCGTACTAGTGAAAGAAGGAATGAATTGTGATATTGAAGTACAGTCGTACTAGTGAAAGAAGGAATGAATTGTGAGATTGAAGTACAGTCGTGCTATTATAAGAAGGAATGAACTGTGATATTGAAGTACAGTCGTGCTAGTGAAAGAAGGAATGAATTGTGATATTGAAGTACAGTTGTGCTAGTGAAAGAAGGAATGAATTGTGATATTGAAGTACAGTCGTGCTAGTGAAAGAAGGAATTAATTCTGATATTGAAGTACAGTTGTGCTAGTGAAAGAAGGAATGAATTGTGATATTGAAGTACAGTCGTGCTAGTGAAAGAAGGAATTAATTCTGATATTGAAGTACAGTCGTGCTAGTGAAAGAAGGAATTAATTCTGATATTGAAGTACAGTCGTACTAGTGAAAGAAGAAATTCCACTATTCTCTTTAAGTTCTGTCTTCCGAAGCACCCAGTGGCTTTGTAGTTAGCGCACTTGCCTGTCGACCATGAAAGTTCATGGTTCAAATATAAGTTACGGCAAAAGCCTAAACGGCTCTTGCGGTTCAAACCAGCCTCTTATATAGAAGATATATTTAATGTGAAGGAAAGGCAGCGAGAGATGGAGCTAGCCAGCACACTACTTGAAGCTGAGGCTTATTACCGTGAAGTCATCACCATTTAACCACTCAGCGGCATGTGCTATGGACTCACCTTTACATATCGTATTTCTGTACTTCAGTAACACGTCTACAACTGCCAACATTTAAGAGTTAAAAAAAAATCCCTTAAAAAAAAAAAGAAATATGTACACAAGTATTACCAGTGAATCAACAACAACAACAAAACTGGTTAAAACACAATTTTAAAAATAATGTTAAAGGTGACACAAAAGTAAATTGAGGAAAAGACTGAAATGAAATTTAAAAAAAAAGACATTCAGCTGCTTAACGTTTAGTTTTGATTTATAAAGTTTTATTAAGAAGATTTAATCTACGAGAATTAAATAAACCATCTATTTGATATGACAGACAATTCTTCATTACCGTAAAATATCAGGAAAGTGCGCTTTAACAGAGAGAAATGAGATTCGTTTTATTAGTACCGTATATGATTATTATGGAATACAGATACATTCGCTGGATGATATTAGAGCATTGTGCCAGTGGTAGCAAGTGACAGGTGGGGGAGGTAGGGAGTATTTATTGATGTGTGTCCCAATGCTACGAGATAGGCAGAGCCATGTCACAATGGGTTAATAACGAATGATAGTCTGGTAGGTTCATGCACTCTTATCTCCTAACCATAACCAAGATAATTAGGTTATATTCAATCACCCATCATTATTTGAAGTATTAAAGGTAGAGTATTAATAAATGATGAATAATTGAATGAGTACAGATGGGAACAAAAAATTCAGTTTTCAATCAGCTGAACATAAATTACTTATCTTCGAACAAGATATGTTGAACACATGAAGAGACATAATAGCGTACTACAATCATCGTAAAAAAGGCGAATAAAGGACAATGACATCATCCGAGTGATGTGATATCAACTATAACATCATCATCGGAGTGCTGTGCTGTCAACTCTAACATCATCATCGGAGTGCTGTGCTGTCAACTATAACATCATCATCGGAGTGCTGTGCTGTCAACTATAACATCATCATCGGAGTGATGTGATATCAACTATAATATCATCATCGGAGTGATGTGCTGTCAACTCTAACATCATCATCGGAGTGCTGTGCTGTCAACTCTAACATCATCATCGGAGTGCTGTGCTGTCCACTATAACATCATCATCGGAGTGCTGTGCTGTCAACATAACATCATCATCGGAGTGATGTGATATCAACTATAACATCATCATCGGAGTGATGTGATATCAACTATAATATCATCATCGGAGTGATGTGCTGTTAACTTTAACATCATCATCGGAGTGATGTGATATCAACTATAACGTCATCATCGGAGTGATGTGATATCAACTATAACATCATCATCGGAGTGATGTGCTATCAACTATAACATCATCATCGGAGTGATGTGATATCAACTTTAACATCATCATCGGAGTGATGTGATATGATGTCAACATTAAATCACCATCGGAGTGATGTGATATCATCTCAAAAATCATCATCAGATAACTGTGATGTCAGCTGTAATATTGTGATCTTCATCAGCATCTAGCTTGCTTCCTGTTGGAATATGATTGTCTAAGACTTCTACACTGAAGTTTTACGTGTCCTGCACGAGATGCCCAGCTTCTGCATCAGTTATTCCTATCTGTGATATCTTACACTAGCCTTCTGTCTGTAATATCTTACACTAGCCTTCTGTCTGTGATATCTTACTCAAGCCTTCTGTCTGTAATATCTTACTCAAGCCTTCTGTCTGTAATATCTTACTCAAGACTTCTATCTGTAATATCTTACACTAGCATTCTGTCTGTAATATCTTACACTAGCCTTCTGTCTGTAATATCTTACACTAGCCTTCTGTCTGTAATATCTTACACTAGCCTTCTGTCTGTGATATCTTACACTAGCCTTCTGTCTGTAATATCTTACACTAGCCTTCTGTCTGTAATATCTTACACTAGCATTCTGTCTGTAATATCTTACACTAGCATTCTGTCTGTAATATCTTACACTAGCTTTCTGTCTGTGATATCTTACACTAGCATTCTGTCTGTAATATCTTACACTAGCATTCTGTCTGTAATATCTTACACTAGCCTTCTGTCTGTGATATCTTACACTAGCATTCTGTCTGTAATATCTTGCACTAGCATTCTGTCTGTAATATCTTACACTAGCCTTCTGTCTGTAATATTTTACACTAGCCTTCTGTCTGTGATATCTTACACTAGCCTTCTGTCTGTGATATCTTACACTAGCCTTCTGTCTGTAATATCTTACACTAGCCTTCTGTCTGTAATATCTACACTAGCCTTCTGTCTGTAATATCTTACACTAGCCTTCTGTCTGTGATATCTTACACTAGCCTTCTGTCTGTGATATCTTACACTAGCCTTCTGTCTGTAATATCTTACACTAGCCTTCTGTCTGTAATATCTTACACTAGCCTTCTGTCTGTGATATCTTACACTAGCCTTCTGTCTGTGATATCTTACACTAGCCTTCTGTCTGTAATATCTTACACTTGCCTTCTGTCTGTAATATCTTACACTAGCCTTCTGTCTGTAATATCTTACACTAGTCTTCTGTCTGTGATATCTTACACTAGCCTTCTGTCTGTGATATCTTACACTAGCCTTCTGTCTGTAATATCTTAAACTATCCTTCTGTCTGTAATATCTTACACTAGCCTTCTGTCTGTAATATATTACACTAGCCTTCTGTCTGTAATATATTACACTAGCATTCTGTCTGTAATATCTTGCACTAGCATTCTGTCTGTAATATCTTACACTAGCCTTCTGTCTGTAATATCTTACACTAGCCTTCTGTCTGTAATATCTTACTCAAGCCTTCTGTCTGTAATATCTTACACTAGCCTTCTGTCTGTAATATCTTACTCAAGCCTTCTGTCTGTAATATCTTACACTAGCCTTCTGTCTGTAATATCTTACACTAGCCTTCTGTCTGTAATATCTTACACTAGCCTTCTGTCTGTAATATCTTACACTAGCCTTCTGTCTGTAATATCTTACTCAAGCCTTCTGTCTGTAATATCTTACACTAGCATTCTGTCTCTAATATATTACACTAGCCTTCTGTCTGTAATATCTTACACTAGCATTCTGTCTGTAATATCTTACACTAGCCTTCTGTTTGTAATATCTTACACTAGCCTTCTGTCTGTAATATCTTACACTAGCCTTCTGTCTGTAATATATTACACTAGCATTCTGTCTGTAATATCTTGACTAGCATTCTGTCTGTAATATCTTACACTAGCCTTATGTCTGTAATATCTTACACTAGCATTCTGTCTGTAATATCTTACACTAGCATTCTGTCTGTAATATCTTACACTAGCATTCTGTCTGTGATATCTTACACTAGCATTCTGTCTGTAATATCTTACACTAGCCTTCTGTCTGTAATATATTACACTAGCCTTCTGTCTGTTATATCTTACACTAGCCTTCTGTCTGTTATATCTTACACTAGCATTCTGTCTGTGATATCTTACACTAGCATTCTGTCTGTGATATCTTACACTAGCCTTCTGTCTGTAATATCTTACACTAGCCTTCTGTCTGTTATATCTTACACTAGCATTCTGTCTGTGATATCTTACACTAGCATTATGTCTGTAATATCTTACACTAGCCTTCTGTCTCTAATATCTTACACTAGCCTTTTTCTAGATTTTCTCTCTCTCGTGCACCCAGAAATATTAATGCCATGATTATGCTCTCTCGGCCCTCATTCTTCTGTCTACGATATCTTACACTAGCCTTCTGTCTACGATATCTTACACTAGCCTGCTGTCTGTAATATCTTACACTAGCATTCTGTCTGTGATATCTTACACTAGCCATCTGTCTGTAATATCTTACTCAAGACTTCTATCTGTAATATCTTACACTAGCATTCTGTCTGCAATATCTTACACTAGCCTTCTGTCTGTAATATCTTACACTAGCATTATGTCTGTAATATCTTACACTAGCCTTCTGTTTGTAATATCTTACACTAGCCTTCTGTCTGTAATATCTTACACTAGCATTCTGTCTGTAATATCTTACACTAGCCTTCTGTCTGTAATATCTTACACTAGCATTCTGTCTGTGATATCTTACACTAGCATTCTGTCTGTTATATCTTACACTACCCTTCTGTCTGTAATATCTTACACTAGCATTCTGTCTGTAATATCTTACACTAGCATTCTGTATGTGATATCTTACACTAGCATTCTGTCTGTAATATCTTACACTAGCCTTCTGTCTGTAATATCTTACACTAGCCTTCTGTCTGTAATATCTTACACTAGCCTTATGTCTGTTACATCTTACACTTGCATTGTGTCTGTGATATCTTACACTAGTATTATGTCTGTAATATCTTACACTAGCCTTCTTTCTGTAATATCTTACACTAGCCTTTTTCTAGATTTTCTCTCTCTCGTGCACCCAGAAATATTAATGCCATGATTATGCTCTCTGGGCCCTCATTCTTCTGTCTACGATATCTTACACTAGCATTATGTCTGTGATATCTTACACTAGCCTTCTGTCTGTGATATGTTACACTAGCCTTCTGTCTGTGATATCTTACACTGGCATTCTGTCTGTGATATCTAACACTAGCCTTCTGTCTGTAATATCCTACACTTGCATTCTGTCTGTGATATCTTACACTAGCCTTCTGTCTATAACATTTTACACTAGCCTTCTGTCTGTAATATCTTACACTAGCCTTCTGTCTGTAATATCTTACACTAGCATTCTGTCTGTAATATCTTGCACTAGCATAATGTCTGTAATATCTTACACTAGCCTTCTGTCTGTAACATCTTACACTAGCCTTCTGTCTGTAATATCTTACACTAGCCTTCTGTCTGTAATATCTTACACTAGCATTCTGTCTGTAATATCTTGCACTAGCATTTTGTCTGTAATATCTTACACTAGCCTTCTGTCTGTAATATCTTAAACTAGCCTTATGTCTGTAATATCTTAAACTAGCATTCTGTCTGTAATATCTTACACTAGCATTCTGTCTGTAATATTTTACACTAGCATTATGTCTGTGATATCCTACACTAGCAATCTGTCCGTAATATCTTACACTAGCCTTCTGTCTGTAATATCTTACACTAGCTTTCTGTCTGTAATATCTTACACTAGCATTCAGTCTGTGATATCTTACACTAGCATTATGTCTGTAATATCTTACACTAGCCTTCTGTCTGTAATATCTTACACTAACATTCTGTCTGTAATATCTTACACTAGCATTCTGTCTGTAATATCTTACACTAGCCTTCTGTCTGTAACATCTTACACTAGCCTTCTGTCTGTAATATCTTACACTAGCCTTCTGTCTGTAATATCTTACACTAGCATTCTGTCTGTAATATCTTGCACTAGCATTTTGTCTGTAATATCTTACACTAGCATTATGTTTGTGATATCCTACACTAGCAATCTGTCTGTAATATCTTAAACTAGCCTTCTGTCTGTAATATCTTACACTAGCATTCTGTCTGTAACATCTTACACTAGCCTTCTGTCTGTAATATCTTACACTAGCCTTCTGTCTGTAATATCTTACACTAGCATTCTGTCTGTAATATCTTGCACTAGCATTTTGTCTGTAATATCTTACACTAGCCTTCTGTCTGTAATATCTTAAACTAGCCTTATGTCTGTAATATCTTAAACTAGCATTCTGTCTGTAATATCTTACACTAGCTTTCTGTCTGTAATATTTTACACTAGCATTATGTCTGTGATATCCTACACTAGCAATCTGTCCGTAATATCTTACACTACTAGCCTTCTGTCTGTAATATCTTACACTAGCTTTCTGTCTGTAATATCTTACACTAGCATTCAGTCTGTGATATCTTACACTAGCATTATGTCTGTAATATCTTACACTAGCCTTCTGTCTGTAATATCTTACACTAACATTCTGTCTGTAATATCTTACACTAGCATTCTGTCTGTAATATCTTACACTAGCCTTCTGTCTGTAACATCTTACACTAGCCTTCTGTCTGTAATATCTTACACTAGCCTTCTGTCTGTAATATCTTACACTAGCATTCTGTCTGTAATATCTTGCACTAGCCTTCTGTCTGTAATATCTTACACTAGCATTCTGTCTGTAATATCTTACACTAGCATTATGTTTGTGATATCCTACACTAGCAATCTGTCTGTAATATCTTACACTAGCCTTCTGTCTGTAATATCTTACACTAGCATTCTGTCTGTAATATCTTACACTAGCATTCAGTCTGTGATATCTTACAATAGCATTATGTCTGTAATATCTTACACTAGCCTTCTGTCTGTAATATCTTACACTAACATTCTGTCTGTAATATCTTACACTAGCATTCTGTCTGTAATATCTTACACTAGCATTCTGTCTGTAATATCTTACACTAGCCTTCTGTCTGTAATATCTTACACTAGCCTTCTGTCTGTAATATCTTACACTAGCCTTCTGTCTGTAATATCTTACACTAGCCTTCTGTCTGTAATATCTTACACTAGCCTTCTGTCTGTAATATCTTACACTAGCCTTCTGTCTGTAATATCTTACACTAGCCTTCTGTCTGTAATATCTTACACTAGCCTTCTGTCTGTAATATCTTACACTAGCCTTCTGTCTGTAATATCTTACACTAGCCTTCTGTCTGTAATATCTTACACTAGCCTTCTGTCTGTAATATCTTACACTAGCCTTCTGTCTGTAATATCTTACACTAGCCTTCTGTCTGTAATATCTTACACTAGCCTTCTGTCTGTAATATCTTACACTAGCCTTCTGTCTGTAATATCTTACACTAGCATTCTGTCTGTGATATCTTACACTAGCCTTTTTCTAGATTTTCTCTCTCTGGTGCACCCAGAAATATTAATGCCATGATTATTCTCTCTCGGGCCTCATATCGTTTTCATTATCATCATCAGGTCGTATGTCCTTTGCATAATGTTGCATTAAGGACAGCCCATTTGAAATAATCTCTGTCTCTAGCCAGATCTCCCACAGAAAGTTGCATTCACCACAGCTCGTCTGAAATAATCTTTCTCTCTAGCCAGATCTCCCACAGAAAGTTGCATTCACCACAGCTTGTCTGAAATAATCTATGTCTCTAGCCAGATCTCCCACAGAACGTTGCATTCACCACAGCCCATATGAAAGAATCTTTGTTTCTAGTCAGATCTCCCACTTCCCCTGCTGTCATATTCATATATCGTTTTACATGATAAAAATATTTTAGTTTCCTTATTGTTATGTACTTGATCAGCCAGTTTTCTAGGATGTTGTCATTATGTTCTTGCAAAATTGACATGTTTTTTCTTTCCTATTCTCCGTTCATGATATTATGAACATTTTTCTGTAACATGCATTCAAGGACACTGGTGAAATTGCCACCGTCAGTGCCAAAAATAATAAAAATTGAATAATGAAGAAGACATGACAACTTCAATAATTGTTTCCTTAAATACCTTTTGGTTTAGAGTTATGATAACAGTTATGGTTAGAGTTGTGTATGTTTTTTTAACCGCAAGACTTCAGCCTTGTTATTAAGATAGCACATAATGACACATACAAGTGGTAGTTGTCAGACACCAACTATTTACTAACAGAAAACCCCAGACAGGAACGATTTTCTGTCACAGTGACTCTAAATAAACACGATCTTACTATAAAGAGCAAACCTGCCTCAATTTGAAAGTTTCGCCTCAAAAACGTACATCATCATCAAGTACCGCGCCTGCTGGCGTAGGTGATCATGTCTCTCCACAAGTTTCGATCTCGACAGTTATTTATCGTTTCTGTTGTTGACCTTCTGCCAAGCCATTCTCTTAAACTGTCTGGTATCTTTTCTCTATCTCTTTGTCCCTCAATAATTTTCCCAGTTGTTACAATATATTCCAGCTGTTCCCTTCTGAATACAAGGCCTAAAAATGATAGGCAAGAAATAGGATTAGAAATGTTTCTTGCCAATATTGGAAATTAGCTCTCTAGCAAAGCTTAGGCCACTTTCAGAACGTTTTCTTTAACTTTTCTTAGCTGTCCACAGTATTCTCAACATTCTTTTGTAAAACCACATTTCTACAAACTCCAGTGATTTTCTTGTCTGTTGTCCTATTGTCCAAGATTCACATCCATATGTTAAGACTGGCTCTACATAATATTTAAAACCTCTTTTTCTTGTTTCTATTGTTAAAAATGGATTGCACAGTATCTTTCTTATTTTTTGGAAAGCTGCTTTTGCCTGAGCCATTCTGCATCTTACCTCTTTTGTACATGTTCCGAATGAGGTTAGCAAAGTTCTCGAATATTTAAATTCATTTACCTGTTTTAATATTGTTCCACTTGTCTTTATTTTGCACTGGGGTGATGTCTTTTTCTTTGTTTTTACCTTCTTTGTTTTTATTTTTGTCTTTTTGTTATTGTACAGCAAAGTCCCAAGAAAATTTTTTTTTTTAATGAACATGTGATGATAATACTAGGTGAATAGGAAAACACTTTTATATAAATGAAATCGACAAGGTACGGATGTACCCATACAGTTTATTAACCTGACAAAAACAATGTAGTAAGGAAAGAAATGTAGTGTGGTGCACGAAGGGCAGCTTACAGAAGCATTTGAAATAAGAACAGGAGTAAGGCAGGATTGATTTCTATCTCCAATTCTCTTTCTACTGGCCATAGATTGGATTATGAGAATAATTCAGAACAACAGAAATGGAATCCAGTGGTTACTGATCAAACAACTTGACGGCTTAGATTTTGCTGACTATATAGCTCTTCTATTACATAATCATTAACAGATGCAGAAGAGCATACTTGATGAGGGATCACAACAGCCGGGACTGAAAATAAATAGAGATAAGACTAAAATTATGAGAATTAATGCAGTTGTAGAAATTCATGTAGAAATGAAGTTGAAATTCATGTAGAGATGAAGTTAAAATTCATGTTGAGATGAAGTAGAAGTCCTTGTAGAGATGAAGTAGTAATTCTTGTAGAGATGAAGTAGAAATTCTTATAGAGGGGAAGTAGAAGTTCCTATATATTTTGTCCATTTCTAAAGCACCCGATGGTTTGTTCTCTTCAGATACAACAAAAACTACACGAAGAGCAGCATTTTTATGAAATGGACATGATTCGCGTCAGTGATACCCTTAGCTTGTGTACTTTAATACTGTACTGTACTTTCTGTCTGGCTAATTGTGCATCACACATATAAACGGGATTTATTACTTTGGCATTTTTAGTCAACTTATTTGAGTAATAGTTGAGTATGTACATCAACGCACACCCAGATGCTGCACATGGTCATACATACGTAACATCGCCCTAAGATAAGGTAAAACTATGCGGAACTAGGAAAAGTAACGTACATTTGTATGTAACAGCTTTACGGAATGAGGAAAAATAAAATATTTGAACGCTTGGGTCAATGACATTCATTAGTAGACAAAACACTAAACCAAGAAAAGACAAGATCCTCCACTACGGACTGCGGTAATAACGTGTGACTGCAGATAAAGTAAATCTAGTAGAGACAGACAATAAACCAAGAAAAGACAAGATCAACGGACTGCAGAATTAACACGTGACTGCAAGATAAAATGAATCTAGTAGGCACAGACACTAAACCAAGAAAAGACAAGATCAACGGACTGCAGAATTAACATGTGACTGCAAGATAAAATGAATCTAGTAGGCACAGACACTAAACCAAGAAAAGACAAGATCAACGGACTGCAGAATTAACATGTGACTGCAAGATAAAGTAAATACATGTCAAATTGTGTTATTCTAGTATTCTTGTCTCTTAATGAAGGTCTGCGGTCCTCACGTTGAGTTATCTTCTTTTGTCCTTAGTCCCTAAAGCTGTTACATTTGTATGTGTTATATTTCCACAATTAAATGTCACTGAATGGATTTAGTGCAAGAGTGTTGGACTTGTTTTCGCTTAATTGCTATACTTCTTTCTAAGAACACTGTGCATTATGGTAGTAATCTGTGTATATTTCTTCCCACGTTTTGTGCATATTTATATGTTTTCCTTCATACTGCTCTTCACTTATTTTTGCGTTTTGGAGATCTTTCTTCACGTTCATATTCAACTTATGTACACGTTTATGTTGTACTATTTTACACAATTGCTTTTCACCGATTTATGCGTTTTTATGTTATTTCTGTATATGAGTATTTTCAGTTTCGGATTATTTTCTTAAATGTATATCTTTTTTCCTAATATTTTTTGGTATTTCTTCATTTAAATGAATTAGTGCTACACTTATAAACGTGTTTTTCATGATACTGCCTGGCGTGATCACTTCATATATATACGCTTTTATCAAATACTGTAATGCAACATCGATGTTACAGGAATGCTTCATATCCCAATCATCGCGGGTTTAATCCCTTGATGAACAGCTGTAGTAGCGGCTACTTGATTAGAGGAGGTAATAACAGTGCAGCTGTTATTTTTGATACTAGCAATTTCATTTTATAAAATGTGAGCGAGTACAATTTTAATTGTCGGTTTTTCTTAAATATAAATTTGCACTTTTTTAAAAGAAAATATTCTCTAATAGCTTCCGCATACAGCGCTGTCTGCATTATTTTTTTTTGTTGCTTCTGCTTGTGCACTCCTTCACATTACACAGTTGTTTGTCACTGATTCATTAATTAAGTTACTAATTTGTATATCTCCAGGTAGACAAATACACATGCCTTTTCTGTTACACATTTAAGGTGATTAGAAGAATGTAGGGAAACCTGTCATAAGAAATTCGCTAGCAAATGTGGAGAAACTTCGCGGACTGATTAATGACGGCCGTCGCCGAATAATTCATCAGCTCTATCATATGACTAGGATAGTTATGGGGTCTGTTATGGATATCATCATCGAGTGCCATCTCTGCAACGAAGGTTGGCTATCATGAAGCGCCTTCTCTCTTGTTTTGATGGTACAGGTTGTCATAGGCTGATTTGTCCATCTTTTGATGTTACTCGTCCATGTTAGTCTTGGTCTACATATGCCTCTGGTAAATACGGTTCTGGCGTAGTGCTGACAACATTACCCACAACTCCCATTAAAAAAACCGAATAAATTGTGTGTGGGAGTTGTGGGTAACGTTGTCTGCACTACGCAAGAACCGCATTATTTCCCATAAACAATATCCCCATTTGAAAGTGTTTACTCCCAGACTCTTTAAAATAACTCCCTCCACCCCCTTCCTAAGTCAAACATCGAAACTAAAAATCGAATGAATGTTGTAATGAAAGCTCTGTAATGCTTTTAATGCTACGAGAGAGAGAGAGAGAGAGAGAGAGAGAGAGAGAGAGAGAGAGAGAGATAAAGTAAGCATTTAAAAGTGTGTGTGTGTTATTTCAAAAGGAAGGTATAAGGAGAAGAATCATGTAGACGAGGAATTTTAAACTGAAAGTCGCTAATGGTTCGTCTAAAAAACTTTTTTTCTCTTTAAAGAAAAAGCTGTATTCGCTAATTACTTACATTTATTTATGTTTTGGTGTAATCGAGATGTGAGAGTTTGTTTATATTATATCGCTGACAAAGCAAGAATAACGACGCGAAATGGATGTGTGAATATATTATTTGGAGTAATGTTGTTTATATCTGGCTCTAGAATGTTATAACCTTCAATTTTAAGAGTAAAGAAAATTAATTGCACAGTACTATTTGTTATATATTATCACCGCTGTCTGTTCCCAGTATAAGATGACTATATGTCTTATGTCTATACCATTGCGATGTATATCTTTATATCTTTCAGGCATTCTTTCAGCTATTTAATTTGTACTTTGTCAAATGTTCGTGCATAAGCTTACAGACACACACACACACACACACACATATATATATATATAATCATCATCATCATCAGGTCGCATATCCTTTGTAGAACGTTGCATTCACCACAGCTAGTTTGGAAGAATATCTGCCTCCAGCCAGATCTCCCACTTCTTCTGTTGTCATGCTCAAGGTACCGGATGTCTTAGACCCACCTTCTTGATTTACCCATGATACCACACCCAGGAACCATGCCTAAAGTGTGTGTATGTGTGTGCGCGCGCGCGCGCGCGTGTCTATCATTATCAGGCAGACAATCCAGTGAAGGACGTTGCTGTGTTGAATGCTGCATTCATTTCTGCGCGGTTTCGCCTTATGTCTTTTGGCGTGTGCTGAGACTGCTATGATGGGGACTCCAGTTACCTTTCTTTGTTTGGGAGATGAGATTCGGATGATTACGCTGGCACGGGCGGTTGAGCAATTATGGATTTTAATTCGTTTGCAGTGATACCGGGGCCTTCCATAACCAAATAACCAAAATGCTGCACTCAATGTTTCTCGTCATCTGACTGTGCAGCCTGCCTCAGTGTTTCCCTTATCCACATTGTATTAATGCATGTTCTATTTTATATTCTAAAACCATCATCTTCTTGACCTGTCCCGTCTCGTTTTCCTGGAACCATGCCTTCTTTAATGGATCTTTCCAGCCCACTCTGACCACGTGACTGTTGTATTTTAATCTCTTCTGTGAAATGGTGTTTATAAACCAGTTCTCTTCAATATTTAATTCTTCTAACGTCTTCATTCCTCTGGTTTTTTTTTAGCCAAGGAGAACTAGCAATTTTCTGCCCTGCAGTAGGTGGGGAAAATAAGAAGAGAAGGATTAGGTTATTTTAGCTGGAGAAGAAAGACCGCATGCACAATGTAATCTCCCCTTGGTATTCAGATCTGTGTTTAAATGTCGTCTCCATCCCCACCCATTCTTCCACCTTTATCCGATAAAATAAACAATTAATCCATTTTGGCCCAACTTTGAAATGAATCCAAGTTCGCATAATCAGTAATCAGAAAAACGGCAGGTTTTAATACATTCGGTCGCCGAATATTTGCGGCTATAGCCGAAATGAGACATTTCAATTATATTCTTTACAGCGAAAAGCTTCTTCAACAATAGACTGTAAATTCTTACAAGTTCCCCAAATCTCAACAGAGTAGTTCACCAGTTGAACATTATCTGAACTGATTGATTATTGAAAGGATGTCTTCGCAATAAAGTAAAAAGAAAAAATCGCTCGTGACGAATATTAAGCCTGGATCATTTTTAGGTTTTAATGTGAGAGAAATAAATGTAGGACTTTTTTTTAAAAAAATCTTTTCACCATTAACACAATATTGCTTATTTTATTCGTTCATTATTATAAAACTCAAAAGATATGCATATTTACCTTCTTAGCTTTCTGACCGTAATATAGTGTGTTCGATTTCTTTGAATTTTAAAAATTAAAACGTTAATTGCAGATATTATAAACTTTGTGAGACGCACCAAGATGGGCGCTTGCTTGCGTTTGAACAAAGCCCAACGGCCAAGATCTGAATTTGCAGAATTTCGTTCATTCTCAACGGTGGCCGTTATAGTTTAGCTTTTGCTAGCACAATGCCTGGAGTATAAGCTCGGACCACCATCTTATCGTGCTTTCTCCCTGCATCGCAGACTAAACGGACGCTGTCTAAATGAACCAAATTAGTAAATAACCTTGATAATAGCGAATAACAGCCACTGCTGTTGCTGCTGAGGTAACGCCAAATGAGATAGGTCTTGAGAAATGTTTGCCAGGTCCAAGGCTGATGTTCTTGCACATAATAACCTACATTGACTCGGTAGTAACGTTGCTACTACCGCTGATCGCCATTACTGTCATGCTCTTCACGATCGTCCTGTCCATCATACACAAGTCCCGGTGGAAGAAGCTCAGTGGCCTGCCGATGATGGAAGTTTCCGAGCTGAAGCCGATCAACGATGCTAGGTGGAGCTCAGTGCGAGCTAGCGCCCAGGTTCGTGTAGCTAGGATACTCTTTGCCTTGTCTCTGTCTTACATCATCATGAACGCACCCAGCCACGTGGCCAGACTGTACTATCAGAAGCGGACTCAAGATTCAGGGGACATGAAATTGATATTCTCTGAAGGTCTTATCCGGCTGATCTGCTTGCACGTCGGCCACGCCCAACATGCCTGCAAGTTTTGAATCTTCGTGGTCGTCAGTAGAAACTTTACCAAGAACCTCAGACAAACGTTAATGGAAAGTACCAAGTGTATATGTTAGTCGTAGCTCATATCTTGGTGGGTGTATGTGCTGGCCATGGCTTATATCTTGGTGGGTGTATGTGCTGGCCATGGCTCATATCTTGGTGTGTAGCTGGGCTGGTCATGGTTCATATCTTGGTGTGTGTCTGTGCTGGCCATGGTTCATATTTTAGTGTATGTCCGTGCTAGCCATGGCTCATATCTTGCTGGGTTACTGTGCTGGCCAGGGTTCATATCTTGGTGTGTGTCTGTGCTGGCCATGGTTCATATCTTGGTGTATTTCCGTGCTAGCCATGGCTCATATCTTGATGTGTTTCTGTGCTAGCCATGGCTCATATCTTCATGTATTTCTGTGCTAGCCGTGGCTCATATCTTAGCTTGTGTGTGTGTGTGTGTGGCCATGGCTCATATCTTGGTGTGTGTCATGTTAGTCATATCTCATATCGTGGTGTGTGTCCGTGTTAATCATGTCTCATATCTTTGTGTGTGTCTGTGTTTAGTCATATCTCATATCTTAGTGTGTATCTGTCTTAGTCATGTACTATATCTTTGTGCGTGCGTGTCTGTGTTAGTCATATCTCATATCTTTGTGAGCATGTCTATGTTAGTCACATCTCATCTTCGTGTCTGTCTGTCTATGTTTGTCATGTCTCATATCTTTGTGTGTTTGTGTTTAGTCATATCACATATATTTGTGTTTGCATGTCTATGTTAGTCACATCTCCTATCTTTATCTTTGTGTGTGCATGACTGTGTTTAGTCAGATCTCATATCTTAGTGTGTGTATCTGTGTTAGTCACATCTCATATCTTAGTGTGTGTGTGTGTGTGTGTGTTAGTTATATCTCATATCTTGGTGTGTGTCGGTGTTAGTCATGCCTCATATCGTTGTGTACATGTCAGTGTTAATCACATCTCATATCTTTGTGTGTGCATGTCTGTGTTAGTCACCTCTAGTGACTCGGGCAGATGGTGCTCGTAAACCTGGGAGGGCAGACCATCTAAGGGCAGAATCCCCCTACAGAAAAGACAACCTGCTGCCTTGCAGGAAGATTGGGGACAATCAAAGGCTAAGGAAAACAAACCTGAACAAAATGCTGGCTGAAATCGGATGCGCTGAGCCATTGGCGCAGAACACAGTGCAACGTTTTAACAGGTATTCAGGCAGAGTGGATCTAACAGACTATAATTATGATGTCAATTCACTTAAACAGACAGCTGTCTTCATGTGAGAGTCTGGAATACTACTCTGATTGAGTCCTGATCGCAGAGAGAGAGAGAGAGAGAGAGAGAGAGAGAAACTTTGTGATTTTAAGTTATTGTAATTTAATTAATTAATTTATTTATTATGTAGACTTAACATTTTAAAAATCTGCCTAAAAAGCCTAAAATAAATACGAGTAGATATGCTATTCAGTAGTTGAAAGTCATGAGACCGAGTCGTAGAGTAGATAGTTTGAAGTGCAACAAATCATCAGTGGTTGAAAGTCATGAGACCGAGTCGTAGAGTAGATAGTTTGAAGTGCAACAAATCATCATAAAGATGGTTCCAATCACGGTAGGATCAACATGATTTTTCTATCGGGAGTGAAATAAATAATCTGACTTGAACACTTTGTGGCAACTGCACTGGACATATTACCTTCATGCTCCAGTTCAATAGTTTTCTCGGCATATCCCACAAACTGAATAAGTGGGATAAAGAAATGAAATAAAGAAGATAGTATTGCTTAAAAGACTTGAAACAGTTTGTAAATGCAGAAGCAAATACATAATTTTTTTATTTGCAGTAATTAAAAAGTGCAGATTGGACGGAAAGAACCATGCAATTTTATCGTCTTTAATTGAAATTGATTTTAAATTTTTGAAACTTTTAATGAAAGTTAATCGATACCAAATTAAATAATTTAAAAAAGTAAATTGCCCCGTCACGCCAAGTGACGTATAGGGAATATGGTGTTAGTGACCCTATATTTTACAGACCTTCAGCACATGATTTTTGGGGTAATGTGGTCGGTATTACATCCGTGCCGCTTTACTTTCCCAGAAAAAAAAATCCGGTACCCATTAAAGGCTGGGTGAACCCGGAAGCCGTCGATCAGGATCGAACACGACCTCTAGTCCTTCGTAGTCCAGTTCACTAACCACTGAGCTATCGTGACTCCCTCAAGACACCTGTAGAGAGCTAGAAAGATTTGGTGAAAAGTGGTCAGCAGACACGGCACTTGATGTTGATGTTCATATTTAATTTCATTTCTGACTCCGGCTCCAGGTTAACAATGATCAATTTAATGCGGTATTCATTGAACTGAAATATACGTAGAAACAAGGCTTTTATTATATAACTACATGTCAGCTCAATAACAATGTAACTGTGTGTCAGCTCACACACACACTCATGCACCTGTGCGCATGCGCACAAACACATATAACATCATCATCATCATCAAGTACCGGGACTGCTGGCGTAGGTGATCATGTCTCTCCACAACTTTCGATCTCGGCAGTTGTTTATCATTTCTGTTGTTGACCTTCTGCCAAGCCATTCTCTTAAGCTGTCTGGTATTTTTTTTCTCTTTGCTTCCCTCTATCTCTTCGTCCCTCAATTTTTCCAGTTGTTATAATATATATTCCAGTTCTCTTCTCATTACATTTCCAAAAATGATGATTGTTTCTTCCTAATATTGGAAATTAGCTCTCTTTTTGCTTTGACCTCTTTCAGAACATTTCCATTACTCTTCTTAGCTGTCCATGGTATTCTCAACATTCTTCTGTAAAACCACATTTCTACAGACTCCAGTGATTTTCTTGTCTGTTGTCCTATTGTCCAAGATTCACATCCATATGTTAAGACTGGCTCTCCATAACATTTAAAAACTCTTTTTCTTGTTTCTATTGCCAAAAATTAATTGCATAGTATCTTCCTCATTTTTTTGGAAAGCTGCTTTACCTGAGCCATTCTGCATCTCACCTCTTTTGTACATCTATACAGCGCTTTGAAAAAAAAAAAAATTTTTTTAAAGTCAACCAGAACTCATTTCTGGAAACTATCCCTTCCACAGAAAACAAAAATTCGTGACATACCTGGCCTCTATTGTGTACTTACTTTTCTGGAGTGGATATAATGTGTATCTCTCTGCGATCAGGACTCAACCAGAGTAGGATTCCAGACTCTCACATGAAGTCAGATGTCAGGTTAAGTGTGTTGATCGCCCCCACTAGCAGAACATCACAAATAGAGTCCGCCAGATCCACTCTGATTGAACATCCGTTACAACGTTGCACGGTGTTCTGCGCCAGTGGCCCAGTGCATCCGATTTCAGCCAGCATTTTATTCAGGTTTGCATTAATTAGCCTTTGATTGTCCCCAATCTTCCTACAAGGCAGCAGATGATCTTTTCTGTAGGGGGATTCTGCCCTTAGATGGTCGGCCCTCCCAGGTTTACGAGCACCATCTGCCCGAGTCACTAGAGGTGACTAACACAGACATGCACACACAAAGATATGAGATGTGACCAACACAGACATGCAAACAGCGATACGAGGCATGACTAACACTGACACACATCAAGATATATGACACATGACTAACATAAACATGCACATAAAGATATGAGATATGACTGACATAGACATGCACACACAAAGATATGAGATGTGACTAACATAGCCATGCACACACAGGGATATGAGATGTGACATACACCGACATGCACACACAAAGATATGAGATATCACCAATAGAAACATGCACACAAAGATAATGTGTATAACTGTATTATATTATAATAATTGTTATAGTATTCGACAAGTTAAAAACAGACAGTGAGTCAGTTATGAGGTTCATTTGATTGTGCTCATAAATAAAACGCTACTTAAGAAAATAAATTTCAAAATCAAATGAGACACTTTTAATAAGTTTCCAAATTGGGCTAATCACATCGATCACGTCATTTTAACGAGTTTATTCTTTGATCTTCGAGTTGGTTGTTAGATTCTTGTCTTTCAGACTTTGAATTATCGTATTTTAAGGGCTGAAGAATATGTTTTTTTGTTTTTTTTTTGGTTGGGTTTTTTTTTTTTTTTTTTGGCGTTCGCCAGCTTTCACCTCTGGCGCAGTCCCTAAAGACTAGGAACTGAATTTTGCTTGTTAATCCGTTTTTCTCTGGCAGCCGTGTGCACAGGGTTCCCTCGCCGCACAGGCAGATCACTCCGTCTTCGGAGGTACTCACATTTTTTTTCCGTCGATGAGTAATTGACGTTTCAAGCCGGGCCTCGCTGCTGAGACAAGGGGTGGTTGTCGCAGTGAGAAATCATCAAGAAAAATCCTAATTGGTGCTGCTGGATTTGGGATTTGAACTCACAACCGATCAGGGTCTCGAGACCGGCGTCTTGCATCTAGACCAACCACTCCCCGGTTGAAGAATATAGGGGATAACAAATAACTTGGTGAAAAATATAGCGTTCCCGCAGTCTTTATTTGAAGTGAAGCTATTGTTTGGTGTGAGGAGTAGGTTCTGAGAGAAGCCATGAAGTAGAAATTAGGATCCTGACATTATTGAGTTATTTGCGGGTCATCATCATTGCACAACAAACACGTCCATAGGTGCTCAGATCCCCGCCTCCCCCCTCAGCAAGTCTCGCAGTATCCCTGCTATGGCTGACATATTTTTGATTGTACTTATATATGTATGTATGTACGTATGTATGTATGTATGTATGTATGTATGTATGTATGTATGTATGTATGTATGTATGTATGTATGTATGTATGTATGCATGTATGTGCGAGTGTTTATATATATATATATATATATATATATATATATATATATATTAATATATGTTATCTACAACTACCTGGGACATACTATAACCAATGATGGAAAATGAAAAATAACAAAAGAATAGGTATGGCAAAAAGTAATTTTAATGCCTTGAAAAATATATTAACAACAAAACAAATATCAGCAGGGCTGAAACTAAGAATGGCAAAATGTTACGTCTTCTCAATATTCGTGTATGGTGCAGAAACATGGACATTAGACAAGAAAACAGAACAGAAAATTGAAGCCCTTGAAATGTGGATTTATAGAAGAATAGGTAGAATTGGATGGAAACAAAAGATAACAAACGATGAAGTTTTAAAACAACTGAAAATAAAAAGAGAACTACTAAATACAATTAAGACAAGACAAATGAAATTTTTGGGGCATGTTAAAAGACACAACAGCCTACTAAAAGTAATATTGGAAAGAAAAATACAAGGTAAAAGAGGCAGAGGTAGATCAAGACTAACATGGACGAGTAACATCAAAAGATGGACAAGTCAATCTATGTCAGCCTGCACCATCAAAGCAAGAAACAGAGTAGAATGGCGATCCATGGTAGCCAACCTTCGTTGCGGAGAAGGCACACGATGATGATGATGATATATATATATATATATATATATATATATACATATATATATATATATATATATACATATATATATATATATATATATATATATATATATATATATATATACATATGGAGAGAGAACAGAGAAGGGGAGAGAGCATATATATATATATATATATATATATATATATATATATATATATTATATGACTTACTCCTCCTGGATTCTATTTCATTGTCTGCCTTTCGATATTGCTTTGCTGTCTTCGCAATGTATGACGAATCCATCTCCATTTCCTGTTTTTGATTTCCATTCCTATTGGTATCTGTCCAGTCCTTTCCAAAAGGTTTTCATTTAGAATATTTTGTTTGCTCTTCTTAAGAATCTGATTGAGGTAACTGTTTATGAAAGATTGAAAGAATATATATATATATAAATAAAATGTTTAGTCAGAATGAAAGTCTTTGCCGTCCCTGTCATGTATGTGGCATTGACAGGCTTCTATCTGTTACACCAGAGTCCAAGCAGACCAACAATTAGCCAGGGAAAGGTGATTTTCTTTGGCTTGCCACCATATCAAGTGTTTCTTCTAATGACATTCATTTATCTGATTTTGGTAAACGCGTTTTATTTTTCTACAGAAACGACACTTCCAAGCACAATGGGAAGCCATATTGCTTGTTGTATTATACACATCGCAGTTTATGCTTCACACAAGTGTATTTAACTCGGGAGTTAACTTTACTCAGTTTAGACATCATTAATCATGCCTTGAAAATGTCTAGTTATGCCATCAACTTCTATATAGGTTGTGCTTCTAATTATAATAATGTATCAAAGTATTAATGAAATTGCTAACTTCCATTATTAGGAGAAAAAACAATCATCATTATTTTGGCATGTAATGAAAGGGAACAGCTGGAATATATTGTGACAACTGGAAAAATTGAGGGACGAAGCAATAGAGGGAAGCAGGGAGAAAATATACCAGATAGTTTAAGAGAATGGCTTGGCTGAAGGTCAACAACAGAAATGATAAATAACTGTCGAGATCGAAAGTCGTTCAGAGACATGATCACCTACGCCAGCAGGCACGATACTTGATGATGATGGTGATAATTAATGACATTACAGAGAAAATGCAGAATAGTATCAAAGTACTGCGAATGTCATCTTCCTCTTCTTCTTCTCAACTCCCTGTGGAGCATAAGTCTTTAACAAACACTTTCCGAGCCCTTCTTACTCTTTCAGGTGCCATGCTCTGAAGATCGTTTCATGTTTTCCCCATCTTCTCTCGTCTCGGCTTCCACCTTTCTTCTCCAAATATATTTTGGCTTTCTCCAGGTTGTTGTCTCCACCAACTTCTAACATTTCATGAAAATGTATGTGTGTATATACAGACATGTTTAACATGTACATCAAATTATCAGTAAGTCTTTGTTTTTACCGAACAGCCAGGCTGAATGATAGAGAGAGAGAGTGAGTGAGAGAGAGAGAGAGATAGAGAGAGAGAAAGAGAGAGAGTAAGCTATTCGGTTTGCCTTATTACATCGAATGTCTATTTCTTTATCCATTTTGTCATCTTCAGGGAATGCGTTTCTAGATATTTAAAAGCTGTCACTAACTTTATAATATGTTGATCCTACAGTGGAAAAATGTAAACATTTTCAGAAACGTGTTCTCCGTTTCATTTCTATAAGTTTTCTCGTTAAAATCCAAATGTTTTTTTTTTTCACTCCGACACGACTTCTTGGTTCTCACTAGCCACTGAAAATATGTAGGGAGTCGCAATAGCTCAGTGGTTAGTGAACTGGACTACAGAGGACAAGAGGTGGGCTTCGATCCCAACCGACGGGATCCGGTTCACCCAGCCTTTAATGGGTACCGGATGTTTTCTGGGAATGTAAAGCGGCACGGGCGTAATACCGACCACATTACCCCAAAAATAATTGCCGAAGGTCTGTAAAAATTGATGGTCACTAACACCATACTCCCTATACGCCACTTGGCGTGATGGGGGTACTTTACTTTTTTTACTTACTGAAAATATGTAACAGACATTTCTTCTTAGAATAAAGGGCGCCCTGGCGTGATACTGACCATATAACCCGTAAAAATGTGTTCATTGTAAAATATGGCACAAATACCATATCGCTCGTACACTTCTGTGGAGGGAACCACTTTTTTAATTCGCTGTCGCTGACTGTCTTATCTTTTCTCTTGAGGTTACTCGGCTATGTATAAGTTTGTTTTTATTTTCTTGCTTTCTTCTGATGACCTGCCCTGTTCAGAATCAACCTTTTGTTGTATTCCAGAATGTTGCAGTCCACAGATTGTATAGTCTTGAAGAGCTGTATCACTATCCAACATACAATCCTTAAACGATTTTTGTTTTAAAACCTGCACGTGTTCATGTGCACCATGAACCACTGCAAGTGCACTGAGTTCATTTTGCTTCGAACTCACAAGTGACCGGATCAGATTTTCCTTACGAGATTTTTTTTTTTTTTTCATGAACACATGCTTCTATATTTATCAACCAATCATCATTGAGACTGTATATTTAAAAACATTAACTAGTGCTCCCATACTATAATTCTCGTATACAATTACAGTGACATCTACTTGAGTGCAACAGCTAATGGCTTCAACCTTCGTTTGAATATTAATAGTTGCTGCAGGATTTTCACTGTGTTCTATAAAGAACATTTACTTCAGCTGTAACACCATCCAGACTTCCTACCTTCCAGTTCACACTCGTCAGTCTAGACAGTAATAAACATTCACAAAATTGTCTGCAAAATAACTGGATAATTTCAACGAATTCTACACTGTATCGTTAAAAATCGTTGTCACATCATACTATAACTTTGAAATGTTACAAACGCTACTTTAGACATATCCCACGTTGCAATCAGAATTCTTTCTCTCGAAGGAAAACCACATAAGCGATAATAGAATAATATTTGCTGCACGCGCCATTAATTTCATGTGCCGAATATTGAATTCCAATTGTTTGGAAATTTACGAATTTTGACTTTTTCTTTCCAATAGGAAGTCTTCTTTCATATTCTTGTATTTTTTTTTTTACTTGTATTATATAAAAGGGAGAAGATAACGTTAAAATTATTGTTTTTTTTTTTAAATTGTGTATTTCATCCCTGATAGTAAAATAACTGTTTGATCCTAACGAGACTCGAACCCCAGTCCTCCAGATTTGGGGCCGAGCAAGTTATTCATTCTGTTACAGATCATCCAAATATTTGAAAAATTGTGGGGGGTGGACGTGGATTTACAGTAATATATTTGTGTGGGAGACAATGGTTGCAAGAATTTGACATATTTTTAGCGAAATTAAGTGACGCTGTTTCATAATGGCGCTGGGGCAGTAAAAAATAAAAGGGTGTGTTTCAGAATCCAGTTGTACGTGACAAAAAACCTGTAAATGTACTCATTTATTGAAGTAAGTTGCTACGTTGGCTGTAGTGAAATTTGTTGATGTATCATAAAATAATAGTTGAATTAAGAACTTGGTTGGTTGGTTGGTTGGTTGGTTGGCTGGTTGGTTGCATTCGCCCGATGACTAAAGTATTCTAGAGTATCGTAGTAGACTAGAATATTCCTCTTCATCATCCACCCTTACAAGGACGTAGTGGACGTGTCTGTGTTGTGGTTTGCAGTATAACTGTTATATTTGCGCCTTTCGGCCCAATACATCCCACTTCAGCATAAATTAAGAAGTTGATTTTTGTTGTAAGGATATAATTGTAGAGAGCGGTATTTTAAAAACCTGGTAAAATATTTATCTTAAAAAAAAAAGGTGAAGCTTAACGCCAAGTGACTTATAGGGAATATGGTGTTAGTGATCATAATTTTTATAGACCTTCGGCACATTATTTTTTTTGGTTAATGTGGTC
The DNA here is from genome assembly GCA_032433765.1 of Megaustenia siamemsis. Lineage (NCBI taxonomy): Eukaryota > Metazoa > Mollusca > Gastropoda > Stylommatophora > Ariophantidae > Megaustenia > Megaustenia siamemsis. Next base: position 30,785,489 of record JAVIAB010000108.1, on the reverse strand, counting down.
ATTATTACGCCCGTACCGTTTTACTTTCCCAGAAAAAATCCGTACCCAGTTAAGTTTGGGTGACCTGGAAGACATCGATCAGGATCGAATCTGACCTCTTCTCCTTCGTAGTCCAGTTGACCAACCACTGGGCTATCGCGGCTCCAAAAATATGAATAAAAAAAAAAAAAAAAGTAAAGTACCCCCGTCACGCCAAGTGGCGTATTGGGAAATATGGTGTTAGTGACCCTATATTTTTACAGACCTTCAGCACATGATTTTTGTGGTAATGTGGTCGGTATTACGCCCGTGCTGCTTTACTTTCCCAGAAAAAAATCCGGTACCCATTTAAGGCTGGGTGAATCCGGAAGCCGTCGGTTGGGATCGAACCCTACCCCTTGTCCTTTGTAGTCCAGTTCACTAACCACTGAGCTATCGCGGCTCCAATGTGCCGCTTTACTTTCTCAGAAAAAAAATCCGGTCTCCATTAAAGGCTGGGTGAACCGGAACCGGAAGCCGTCGGTTGGGATCGAACCCTACCTCTTGTCCCCTGTAGTGTCACCAACCACTGAGCTATCGCGGCTCCCTCTCGCTCTTTAGCGACGTAGTTAAAGTCCAGAAGAAATCACCGTAGTTGGTATCCTCTCCGTGATAATCAAACTGCCTATCAAGTTGTACCAAGACAGCCTTGCTACACATCGAGCCACAGCTACGAAATATGTACATCTTAGAGTGAAGAGAGAAATGAATAAATAAAGAGAAAGATAATGAACGACTTGGAGCCGCGATAGCTCAGTGGCCAGTGAACTGGACTACAAAGGACAAGAGGCAGGGATCGATCCCAACCGACGGCCCCGGTTTTCCAAGTCTTAAATGGACACCGGACTTTTTTCTGGTAAAGTAAAGCTGCACGGGCGCAATACCGACAACACTACCCCAAAAATCATGTGCTGAAGGTCTGTAAAATTTATGGTCGCCAACACCACACAAAAATAGTAGTTTTTTCTGGAAGGGAAGATGGAAAACACCGTGAAGGAGTAGGCATAATGATGACAGACAAAGCTGCAAGAAGTTTATTAGAATGGGAACCGGTAAATAGCCGTCTGATACGAACACGATACAAAACAAAACATGGAAGACTTTCAATTATCCAATGTTATGCGCCTACTAACGAAGCTGATGATGAAGTTAAGGATGATTTTTATAACCAACTGCAACAACTTATAAACAAAATACCAAAACACGATCTTTTAATTGTAATGGGAGACTTCAACGCCAAAGTAGGACAAGATAACGCAGGAGTGGAACATGTGATGGGGAGAGAAGGCTGTAATACAACAAGTCAGAATGGAGAAAGATTAATAGAATTATGTTTAATAGAAAATTTAGTTATAGGTGGGACATTATTTCCACATAAAAATATCCACAAAACAACATGGATATCTCCTGATGATAGAACATCAAATCAAATTGACCACCTATGTATTAAACAACAATTCAGATCATCATTAATAGATGTAAGAGCATACAGAGGTGCTGATGTTAATAGTGACCACAACCTGTGCATTGGGAAAATAAGATTAAAATTTAGAAACCAACAGAAGAGGTCAATTACACATAAAATTGATAGTCATAAACTGAAAGATGAAGCAATAAAGGAAAAGTTTAACATAGAGCTAAGTAATTGTTATTCAGCACTTGGTGAAATAGACTTAGATATCAATGAAATGTGGGACTCACAGAGCAAAATACTAATGACAGCAGCAGAAGCAAGTGCTGGACTGAAGAAAAACGAGCTTGGATCTCAGACACCACATGGAAATACATCAAAGAAAGAAGAGAAGCGAAGAGAGCCATGACTAATGTAAAGACAGATCTTGGAAAGGTTCTGGCAAAAGCAACATACAAAGAATTAGACAACAAAGTGAAAAGTTCGGCAAGAAGAGATACAAGAGCTTATATAGACAACTTGGCAGAGAAAGCAGAGACAGCTGCAATTACAGGAGACAGCAGAACTCTTTATACTGTACAAAAGATGCTGACAAACACCTATACATCCAGTGGAACACCAATTCTAGACAAATCTGGATTAATGCTAACAACAAGCGCAGACATAAAAGCCCGTTGGGCGGAACACTTCAAAGAAATTCTTAACCGTCCACTACCTCACAGTTTAATAGATTTTGAAGCTGAAACACCAGCAGCAGAATTAGATGTAAATTTAGATGACTTCACCTTGAGTGAAATAGAAACCACCTTAAAGCTAATGACCAATAACAAGGCTGCTGGAGAGGATAAGTTAACAGCTGAGATCCTCAAGGCAATTGATAGCCATAATTTAATACATCTCCAAAAAATGTTCAACATCATTTGGAAAACAGAGAAGACGCCTCATAAATGGAAAAAAGGAATCATTGTTAAGATCCCAAAAAAGGGCAATCTTAGAGATTGTAACAATTGGATAGGCGTGACACTTTTGTCAGTTGCCTCAAAATTATTCTGTAAAATCATCCTAAATAGAATAAAGGATTCAATAGATACAGTAATGCGTGAAGAACAGGCTGGGTTTAGAAAAGGGAGAAGCTGTCTTGACCACATTTTTCACTCTACGACTTATATTGGAGGAACACATTGAAAAGCAAAAACCTTTTGTACTTAACTTCATCGACTTCAAAAAAGCATTTGATAGTATTCATAGAGATTCTTTGTGGAAAATTCTGAAGCAATATGGCTTACCATCAAAAATCATAAATATTATCAAAGACATGTATGATGGTTACACATGTGCAGTTCGAACAGAGGAAGGACTGAGCGAATGTTTCCCAATAGAAACTGGGGTTAAACAAGGATGTATTTTATCGCCCTTGTTATTTGGAATTGTTATGGACTTCATAATGAAGAAATGCTGCACTGGTAATAAAGGCATCGAATGGATACAAGGAGACCATTTGGAGGACCTGGACTTTGCTGATGACATAGTTCTCATCAGCAATCAGATAAAAACGATGCAGGAAAACACAAATGAACTATCATCAATAGCCAGCAAAATTGGGCTTGAGGTCAATCATGAAAAGACTAAAGTCATGAAAAGTTTAATTCCAACAAGTGACAAAATATACATGGAAAACAAACCAGTAGAAGAGATCGATCACTTCATCTATCTTGGAAGTCACATTGATCGAGAAGGGGATACGAGCAAAGAAATTAGAATCAGACTGGCTAAAGCAGCAATGTCTTTCAGAAGCCTTGAAAAGTTGTGGAAATCAAAACTCATTAGCACAAACACAAAACTTAGGCTATTCAAATCAAATGTACTATCAACCCTTACGTATGCGTGTGAAAGCTGGAAAACAACAAGAGATATAGAAACAAAGTTGAACGCATTCGAAAATAAATGTCTAAGGAAAATACTTGGTATAGAATGGAACGAATTCAAAACAAACGAGGAAATTAGAGAAATCGCCAATCAACCACTAATATCTTCAGTAATAAAGAAAAGACGATGGTCATACGTTGGACATGTGATGAGAAGAGATAATAATCGAATAGCAAAGCAAGCCCTCATATGGGAAACAACAGGTAAAAGAAAAAGAGGAAGACCCAGGGAGACACTGAGAAGAACATTGATGAGAGAGGCAAGAGCAGCAGGAATCGGCTCCCTCAATGAGATAGAACTGCTTGCACAGAACAGAGACAGATGGCGAGATTTGATAAAATATCTTTAAAAGAAAACTGCTAGAACAAAAATTCATATAGGAGAAGGTGTATCTTGGTCTACGCCCTATGGGCCGGTTACGGCTCGAAAGGTCAATAGATATAACACCACACAAATATGTATGGTGACTATAAAATGCACTTGTCGGGAAATATAAAAAAAAAATAAGAAATTGATTGTATATATGTTGAGGTAACTGGAGAAATGTCAAATTGATTGCAGAAGTGATGAGGTAACTGGAGAAATGTCAAATTGATTGCAGATGTGATGAGGTAACTGGAGAAATGTCAAATTGATTGCAGATGTGATGAGGTAACTGGAGAAATGTCAAACTAATTGCAGATGTGGTGAAATCTTGTTAGATAATATGAATTAATTGCTAATGTGACGATGTTCTTGAAGATATGAGAAAGCATTTGTAGAAAAGATGAACTAATTGCTTTTGTGAGGTTATAACTATCAGCAACGACACATTAAAGATGAATGCACGGAAATAATAATCTGCTTCGTTCACTGACCAATGACTGACAAGGCAAGAGTGGTCTAGCCACCGTGACGTCACCGAGTTCCTCCACTTCGCTGTCCGTGACCATCACACTCAGGATGTCTAACGTGCGGTCCACTCTTTGTTATCAATTTCCAATGTCCTCTCCCAGGTTGCCCGTACTCTGCCTCTTACTGGCCTTCATTCCGGAGTCAACCTCAATTTCAGTTCCTATGATCGTTTCTGAATCGCTTCTAAGAATAATATCCTTATCGTAAGTTGTTGATACCTGTGTAGTAATGTTTACACAAACACGTTCTTTGGCTGGGGAAATAAATACGTAAGTTTGTGAGTGTTCGTGTACACACGTGTGCGTGTGTGAGTACGCGTGCACGCGCGTGTGTTTTACGATCTTGGGCTCTTTGACTATGCGGCAGTGCGGCAGTTATCGGAACATGCCTCACAGGTGGTGGTCCCTACTTGCTTCAATACATTAGTGACGACCCTATTAGACATAAAGGGGAGCCACGATAGCTCAGTGGTCAGTGAACTGGACTACAAAGGACAAGAGGTAGAGTACGATCCCAACCGACGGCTTCCGGGTTCACCCTCCCGTAAATGGGTACCGGATTTTTTCTGGGAAAGTAAAGCGGCACGGGCGTAATACCGACCACATTACCCCAAAAATCATGTGCCGAAGGTCTGTAAAAAATATTGTCACTAACACCATATTCCCTATACGCCACTTGGCGTGACGGGGGCTCTTTACTTTTTTTTTACTATTTGACATAACCATTATTTACTAAAAAATTGCTAATTTTGAAGAGAAATGATTAAAAATATTCTTTTCGCCCCTTTATGTAGGTATTCATTAATAAATAAATAAATACATTTTCAACTCAAATGTTAAGTCGGTCCTATATATATGGCTGTGAAACATGGAAAACCACAAAATTGACAATCATGAATATACAGACTTTCATTAATGGATGCTTACGCAGAATAAAAGGATGGAAGTGGCAGGACAAAATCACTAACATAGAATTATGGAAATGTACCAGGCAAATACCAATGGATAAAGAGATACAACGAAGACGATGGCGCTGGATAGGACACACACTGCGGAAGCCAGCTGAGAGTATTACACAACAGGCCATTATTTTAATCCCCTGGGGAAAAGACAATGAGGAAGACCAAGGAATTCTTGGTGAAGACAGATAGAAGCAGAGATGAAGATGATGGGTAAGACAAGTAATGATCTTAAAAGAATGGCAAAAAACAGAACGGCTTGGAAAGTGTTTGTTGAAGACATATGTCCCACTGGGAGCTAAAAAGGTAGAAGATGAAGATGTAGGCATTCGCGGTATGTAGCATGTTTTGTAATTGTTTAACCAAAAGTAATTTATTTACAGACAAACTGAATTAAAATATATAAATCCCATAGTGCACTAGCCGCATCATGCCTGACCTGAGAAGTTCCAAACAAAATGCTACAGACAAATCCTTATTGTAGGATCGATAGTTCGATTAAAGGTCAATATCTGGTGCCGTGCTCACGGGTTTAGGCAGCTATATTGCTTCCAATATTCATGTCTACTGCTTGCCTGGGAACAATTATTTTAAAAATGTGGACCAAAGAAAGAAAGAAAAGAGAAAGAGAAAGAGAAAGATAGAACAAGAAGAGGAAAGAAAGAAGCTATACAGTGTGAGTGATAGCAAGCAAATGGAGAAGCTAGATTGGTCATGTGATCAGAAGAGACCATGATACATTCACACGGTGAGCCACCATAAGTTTGTGGCGTGAAGTCGAAGATGAGACCAAGATACATTCACACGGTGAGCCACCATTAGTTTGTGGCGTGAAGTCGAAGATGAGACCAAGATACATTCACACGGTGAGCCACCATTAGTTTGTGGCGTGAAGTCGAAGATGAGACCAAGATACATTCACACGGTGAGCCACCATTAGTTTGTGGCGTGAAGTCGAAGATGAGACCAAGATACATTCACACGGTGAGCCACCATTAGTTTGTAGCGTGAAGTCGAAGATGAGACCAAGATACATTCACACGGTGAGCCACCATTAGTTTGTGGCGTGAAGTCGAAGATGAGACCAAGATACATTCACACGGTGAGCCACCATTAGTTTGTGGCGTGAAGTCGAAGATGAGACCAAGATACATTCACACGGTGAGCCACCATTAGTTTGTAGCGTGAAGTCGAAGATGAGACCATGATACATTCACACGGTGAGCCACCATTAGTTTGTGGCGTGAAGTCGAAGATGAGACCAAGATACATTCACACGGTGAGCCACCATTAGTTTGTGGCGTGAAGTCGAAGATGAGACCAAGGAACTTGACGAACTACAGTGGAAAGAAAAGATCTCTCTCTCTCTCTCTCTCTCTCTCTCTCTCTCTCTCTGCGATCAAGACTCAATCAGAGTAGGATTCCAGACTATCGCATGAAGTCCAGCTGTCTGTTTAAGTGAATCGATTGCCCCATGTAGGTTCTCTTCCAGGGAGGTGGGTGTGGACCACATTGCTCTTCTCAGGTCTGTGTACGGGGGACAACCCTGTAGAACATGTTTTGTAGTCATATTGTCCAGTGTACAGTAGCATAGGCTGGTTGTACCTATTTTGAATTTGGTGAACACGTTATTCCTCATTCTATTGTGGCCAGTGCGATAAAAGATAATTAATATGAAGGTGTGAGCCATACCAGGGTACCCAGGAAAGGGTGATGGTCTAGAACTGCGGGAAGTGAAAGAATGTTGATGCTACCTTAGAAGAAGCCACAAGTTGTATCGGCCACTGACTGCTTTTGTTGGTTGTGTGAGCACGAAGAGAGAAGTAGCCACACGTTGTATCGGCAACTGGCTGCTTTTGTTGGTTGTCTAAGCACGGAGAGAGAAATAGCCACAAGTTGTACCGGCCACTGACTGCTTGTGTTGGTTGTGTGAGCACGAAGAGAGAAGAAGATCATGCTGCCCCTTATTAGCTTTAATGTTCATGTTTTCCATGTCGGACTGTTTAACCATCTAGTATTGTTTAACATTGTCTTCCGCTGTCTCTATTTCTTTCTATTTGCGGCATCATGACGTGAGCCAAATGTGCAGACTGCGCTATTTTTTCATGCGTTTCAAGTTCGGTAACTTCGTTTGAAAGTTTAACATCTGGTTCGTTAATTTCCTTTAAAGTTTTCACTTCCAGTTCGCTTTTTTTTAAAAAATTTTCACTGCAAATTCTTTATTTTTGTATTAAATGTTAGTTTCAAATTCGTTAATTCCTAATCAAGTTTTAGCTTAAAATTCGTTAATTCCTAATCAAGTTTTAACTTAAAATTCGTTAATTCCTAATCAAGGTTTAACTTAAAATTCGTTAATTCCTAATCAAGTTTTAACTTAAAATTCGTTAATTCCAAATCAAGTTTTAACTTAAAATTCGTTAATTACTAATCAAGTTTTAGCTTAAAATTCCTAATCAAGTTTTAGCTTAAAATTTGTTAATTCCTAATCAAGTTTTAACTTAAAATTCGTTAATTCCTAATCAAGTTTTAACTTAAAATTCGTCAATTCTTAATAAAGTTTTAACGTAAAATTCGTTAATTCCAAATCAAGTTTTAACTTAAAATTCGTTAATTCCTAATCAAGTTTTAACTTAAAATTCCTAATCAAGTTTTAGCTTAAAATTCGTTAATTCCTAATCAAGTTTTAGCTTGAAATTCGTTAATTCCTAATCAAGATTTAGCTTAAAATTCGTTAATTCCTAATCAAGTGTTAACATAAAATTCGTTAATTTCTAATCAAGTTTTAACTTTAAATTCGTTAATTCCTCCTAATCAAGTTTTAATTTAAAATTCGTTAATTCCTAATCAAGTTTTAACTTAAAATTCGTTAATTCCTAATCAAGTTTTAACTTAAAATTCGTTGATTCCTAATCAAGTTTTAACTTAAAATTCGTTAATTTCTAATCAAGTTTTAACTTAAAATTCGTTAATTCCTAATCAAGTTTTAACTTAAAATTCGTTGATTCCTAATCAAGTTTTAACTTAAAATTCGTTAATTCCTAATCAAGTTTTAATTTAAAATTCGTTAATTCCTAATCAAGTTTTAATTTAAAATTCGTTAATTCCTAATCAAGTTTTAACTTACAATTCGTTAATTCCTAATCAAGTTTTAACTTAAAATTCGTTAATTTCGTTTGAAGATTTCGCAACAAGTTCGTGACGCACACAATAAAATGCTCACAAACCCCATGTACATTCTTCAGCGTGTAGCGAACGACGACCTGAGTCCTGCGTTGAATTCTTCAGATCTAGTCTGACGTCAACAATGGGCGTCTGTCACTGTCTCATTCAAGATGTCTTCATGGCGACTAATAAATTGTTGATATTCTCAATACTCTTCTGTACACGCAGATTAATAGTGCATCCAATTACCTGCTTTAGTTTTTCATTCGTTGTTTATTAGTACAACCGCATTTCCCATAAACTCATACTCCGGAATTATATTTCTGAATAGGTGAGTTATGTGAGTGGAAATCACTAGGTACCTAACAAATACGAATTTTTATTAAACCTGATATTCCTTTAAAAAAATTAATGCTTTATAAACCATTCTCCTTTCTTAAAAACTCAAGAAATGTTTCAAAATACCAAAAATAGTTTTTAATTTTTGCTTCTTATTCATCAGTCGTATATATGAGGATATTGCGAAATGATTGTGGTATGTAATAGGGAAGAGCTTGTTAAGAGTAGAAAAATTGTTTAAAGAAATCTGTAAATTACGTGTAAAACTGTGTAAAATAGCTGCGCAATACAACCCATCATCTTTACTTCGAAAGTTCGTTAACGAGTTATAGCTATTGACACTGTTAAACTGTATGTGAGGAAGTTAGAAATAGGAAAGATTTTATTTACTACTAAAACACTTAATTGATACTTGTAAGAGACTTGCAGGAAAGGAACAATTGCAAGGTGGGGTGTATTTATTTATTTGCTTTTTCGTGTGATGTCTGTTTGACGCTCTCGTGTTCAAGAAAACACTCGGGCAATCCTCGGAAAAGACGAGTGAGAGACGTACTCTGCACTGATGAACTGCTGATGTTGCCTGTTTGTTTTCACTATTGTCACAGTTTCTCTGTACTTTATGTCACATTTTCTCTGTACTTGATGTCACAGTTTCTCTATACTTGATGTCACAGTTTCTCTGTACTTGATGTCACATTTTCTCTGTACTTGATGTTACATTTTCTCTGTACTTGATGTCACAGTTTCTCTGTACTTGATGTCACATTTTCTCTGTACTTGATGAAGGCTGAAAACAACGCATCAAGACTTCCATCTTTCTGTACCAGCTCCTTTGAGGGAAAATTCTCAGAATAATTTAACCAGGCAAGAAATAATGGAAGAGAGTGGATTCTGGTAGCCGTTGAAGTTCTTGGCATTGATAACATTCCAGATCTGTAGTTGAGATCACGGACTTTGAAAAGGTCCATAAACACCAGGAAATCTGATATTCGATGAACTAAAGGGTGTAAGGAGAAATCGGGATAGAGCAATGGTTTTTGTTTTTGGAAAACTGTGGAGAGTGAGAATGAGAGAGAGAGAGTGAGAAGGGAATAGTGAGAGGTAAAGAGAGAGTGAGAGGGAGAGAGAGTGAGTGAGAGGGAGAGAGAGTGAGTGAGAGGGGGAGAGCGTGAAAGGAGAGAGAGAGTGAGAGGGAGAGAGAGCGAGAGGGAGATAGTGAGAGGTAGAGAGAGAGTGAGAGGGGAGAAAGAGTGAGAGGGAGAGAGAGTGAGTGAGAGGGAGAAAGAGTGAGAATGAGAGAGAGTGAGAGGGAGAGAGAACGAGAGGGAGAGGGAGATATTGAGAGGTAGAGAGAGAGAGTGAGAGGGGAGAGAGCGAGAGGGAGAGATTGAGATGGAGAGAGTGAGTGAGAGGGGAGAGAGAGTGAGAAGGCGAGAGAGTGAAAAGGAGAGAGAGCGAGAGGGAGAGGGAGATAGTGAGAGGTAGAGAGAGAGTGAGATGGGAGAGAGAGTGAGAGAGAGAGAGAGAGACAACAACGATTAATCTGCGATTTCATTAATTTTTAAAAAAAAAGCGTTTGACAGCATACATAGATTGTCCTTATGTAACATCTTGAAACATTATGGAATATTACCAAATATATTACCAACATTATAAAAGACATATATGACTGCTATACTTGCGTAGTTCGCACAGAGGAGGGAATGCGTGGTTAGTTTCGAATTGAAACAGAAGCCAAACATGGATGTATACTATCACTAATGGTATTTGGAATTACCATTTGTTACATAATGAGTAAATGTTGCAAAGGCAATAATAGCATTAAATGATATGACAAGAATTATTTGGAGGATCTAGATTTTGCAGATGATATAGAGCTCCAAAGTGGCAATATCAACAAGATGCAAAATAGCACAGATACCTTATCATTGATGGCGGAATAACTGGACTTAAAACCAACGGGGATAAAACAAAAATAAGGAAAAGTAACAATAACCCTGAGACTAATATACATCTCAATAGCCAGGCATTAGAAAGAGTAGACCTCTTTATGGTTATGGTTGGTTATGGTAAATGGTTAGTCGAAGGCCCCGGTATCACTGCAAATGAATTTAAATCTATAATTTATATATATATATATATATATATGGATCACTACATGTACATATCTAGGTAGTAATATAGATCAAGAAGGTGAAACAAAGAAAGAGATCAGAAGCAGGATAGCAAAAGCAGCAACGAATTTTTAAAACCTGGACAAAATATGGAAATAAAAAATACTATTCAAGAAGTCGAAGCTTATAACATTCAACTCAAATGTTTTATGAATTCAAGACTAATATTGAAATACGAGAAATGGTGATGCAACCAAAGATCTCATCTACAAATAAGGAAGGAAGAGGGACATGTGTCAGACATGTGATGAGAAGAGACAACAATAGAATTCTAAAACAGGATTCATTAAAAGAGGAAGACCTAAAGAAACACTTTAAAAAGACACTTATAAGAGAAGCAAAGTTGACAGGCATAGACTCATTAGATAAGATCGAACATCTCACCTAGAATAGAGATAGGTGGTGAAAAACACTACACGTCTTTTGCGACGTCTAACGGTGCAGGAAGTATCAAGAGTCTAGAAGATTACACACTTCGATTTATGAAATGAAAATAACTTTGTTTGACCCTATTATTCTCTCAGAAATCACTTTAGGACAACAGTTCACCACTCTCATACTAGAATTCATTGTCATATCAACTACATTTTGATCATGACGATATTCTCTTACTCATTACGGAATTACTCTCTCTCTGATCGCTGTTTTCATCAAACAAACTCATTAATCAATAAAGAAAAACACGGCATCATTGCCCTCGTTGAGGTCACTTATCAGCTATTTAATATCAAAGACAGGTTCCCAATTGCGCAATGTTCTGCAGTTCCTGCAGTGTGTGTTAATGTCATTTTGATAGGCTACTATTTCCTTCCCATACATTCATCTGATCTAAATATAGCTTCAGTAGTGGTCTGCGCCTCAGAGGAACCATATTCTTTTTTCGTGCTCATTATATGGCAACTTCTTTCTGAACTGTTTCCCAAACCTGCCAATGCCATCACGTGGTAGCTCAAGGTCACGACCCCTAGCGCACCAGGCACACATTGATATCGGTCGTGCACGCGATTTTTTTTATACGTCTTCGATTTCCCACTGACAGATCTCTTGTGTGTATGAATGTATGTGAATGTATATATATATATATATATATATATATATATGTACGTGTGTGTGTGCGTATATATATAAATATATATATATTATATACATACATAAATATCAAACAACCGTAGAAGGCACTTTTAGGAATCCAAAGTATCGGTATATGTCGCAGTGTCTTTCTCTTTGTCAATCATCTCTATATAAGCAACGACTAGCTCATTCCATCGGTGCCAGTAGCGAGTATATAGAAGATGAGAGACCGGCCCACTTCGCATTGATTGTTCTACACAGGAACAGTCTTTGGCAATCGCTTTTAAAACGAAGTTCGGGCAATCATCTGCTCTTCCGTGTTCTCCACGAAGTGATAATCTGGATTCACTCTAGGGTTTCATGAAGAGAAAGGAGAGGAAACGACGAGATAAGCATGCCAATACTTGCAATTCTCCAAAAATGTATCCCATGAATTTTTTTAACACGAAGAACAGAAACTGGTTGACATTTCGGCAAATGTAAACCATGGGTTTATTATTATAATAATAATTATTATGTCAATAAAAATGAGAAAGAGAGTTCATCGGTGCTATATAGAACCAATTCTGACCCATGGAAGCGAATCATGGACAGTAGACAAACAAATGAAAAGACGATTAGAGGCTACAGAGATGGGATTTCTCAGAAGAATGTTGAAAGTTCCCTGGACAGATAAAAAGACCAATGAGGAAGTTCTCAAAGAGGCCAACACAAAAAGGTAGCTCTTAAAAAACATCAGAAAGAATCAATCAACATTTTACGGGCACATCATGAGAAGAGGAAAGTTGGAATACTTGGTTACAACTGGCAAAATAAAAGGAAAGAGAGATCGCGGAAGACAAAGAGAGAAAACACTGGATAGCTTGGTGTCATGGCATGGAAAACAGTCAACAACAGAACTGATACCATGCACTGTAGATAGAAGATTGTGGAGGGACATGATCGCCTACGCCAATCGGCAGGGTACATCATGATGATATATATATATCTGCGATCAGGACTCAATCAGAGTAGGATTCCAGACTCTCACATGAAGTCAGCTGTCAGGTTACGTGTGTTGATCGCCCCCACAGACAGAACATCACAATTAGAGTCTGCCAGATCCACTCTGATTGAATACCCGTTAAAACGTTGCACTGTGTTCTGCGCCAGTGGCCCAGTGCATCCGATTTCAGCCAGCATTTTATTCAGGTTTGCATTCCTTAGCCTTTGATTTTCCCCAATCTTCCTGCAAGGCAGCAGATGATCTTTTCTGTAAGGGGATTCTGCCCTTAGATGGTTTGCCCTCCCAGGTTTACGAGCACCATCTGCCCGATCACTAGAGGTGACTAACACAGACATGCACACACAAAGATATGAGATGTGACCAACACAGGCTTGCACACAGCGATACGAGGCATGACTAACACACATCAAAATATATGACACATGACTAACATAAACATGCACATAAAGATATGAGATATGACTGACATAGACATGCACACACAAAGATATGACACATGCCTAACATAGACATGCACACAAAGATATGAGATATGACCAACATAGACATGCACACACAAAGATATGAGATGTGACTAACATAGCCATGCATACACAGGGATATGAGATGTGACATACACAGACATGAAGGAAAGTAGGTTCACATTTTTGGGCGTATTTGTAAACGAGATCCAAGTACTGACAATGGGGTCCGAAATATTCGTGCTGCGAATATATATTTTGCTGCGAATTATAAACTGTCATTGTTTGGGCATATATATATATATAAAACCACATGTCCCTGTGGTTTTGTCACAAACTGAGTCATCATAGCAGTGACAGTGTAACGTACAATTCGCCCCAAACCAACCGGCTGCACAAATTAGGTCATTAACTTCCAAGGTCTCGAACGAAGCCAGCAGAATAAAGACTTGATCTACAGCGGTGGTTAACGAACTGTGTACAAACATTTATTATCAAACCCGTGGTTACATTTCTAAAAATCCGCCAACTCGCTGTGATAATAGATAGCGTGATGTTCAAAGTCAACATTGTATACACCACGGCTCGGACGCGGACAAGCTTCCATCTTGGTGCATCCCATGACGTCATATCCCGAAATAGACTCAAGATGCAACCATATATATATATAATTTATGTTTATAAAATATACGAATATTTGTATTTCTGATAGTTAATTCTACCTGTAGTATCATTTACTTCTTACTTACAACATTTGTATGTTATCCAACCCAACAGAGACTAATATTCTCTATTCAGAAAGAAAAGTAAATGGGAAAAAAAAAATAGAAATCCCACAAGAATACTTAAAGTCTTCTCACATGCTGTAAACACTCTAAAAATTAACACCACTCATTCTCTTCTACTTTTCTTCCTCATTTCCCTTCAGCGTTTAGTGGATATTTAATTTGCGATCTTGTGATCTTCTGTTTGCCTATGCTGCTGTTATGTTTTCTAGTGTTTCTAATATTCCGTCAATCCATCTTTTTTCGTGGTCGGCCCTTGGGTCTGGTGTTCTCGCAATGTTTATTGAAGGCTCATTGTGTTGTCTTTTGAACTTACTGCCGTGTCACGTGACCAAACCATTTTATATGTTTTTTTCTTAATGTACTCTTTGATGGGGTTCTCCTAGCTTTTTTTTCTCAGTTAATTACTTAATTTCTATATTCCCTCTCAGGCTGTTTGCTGTCATTTGTCTAACACATTTCCTCTCAGTAGAGGTTATTTCTTGTTGTTCTTGCATTTAGGGTCCAGGACTGGCATTGATAGCACAACGATGGGATGAAGATTGTATTGTAGGATGCCCGTTTTGCCTTAGAGTTATTTCCTTGTTGGACAATAGTGGTGATACCTGTCCAATGATTTGACATGCTTTCTTGCATCTTGAGTCAATTTTTTGCTGTTTGTGAATTGTCATTTTGTCACTAGACTTCCTATGTATGTACATTCCTCTACTTGTTTTAGTTGTCTACTATCGTCTATAGTTATATTGATGTTCTGTTTCTCTTTTGCGATGTTCATGACTTCTGTTTTGTTGATGTTGATTTTCATGTTGTCTTTTGTGCATGTGCTGCTAAGCTTATTTAAGTGTTCTTGTTGGTCTTCTATTGTTTCATGTATTAGTGCCTGGTCGTCTGTAAATAGAAGCTCGTTGATCTCCTCTGTCTCTGATGGTTTGGCGAACTTAGTAATATAGTCCATGTATGTAATAAACAGTTAGGGTGAGGAGGGGATAGTATGCATCACAGTCTTACACTTGATCTAACTTCGAAGTGGTCTCTATAACCTGCTGCCGTCTGTCTGTGCAGCTGCTGTTGATGTAGAGACTTTTAATTAGGTTGATCAGATGTTAGCTTACTCCGTATGTTGTTAGTATCTCCCACAGTTGCTCTTTGTTTACTCGATGGAATGCTACACTCACACACACAAACACACACATGCAAATATTTTTATATATAATGGGGACTGGTTGGTCTCGTGGCAAAACGCCGGCCTCGAGACAGAGAGGTTGTAGGTTCAAATCCCGGCTCCACCGGTTATGATTTTTGTTTATGATTTCTCACTGCGGCAACCACCCCGGGTCTCAGCAGCGAGGCCCGGCTTGAAACGTCAATTACTCATCGACGAAAAAAAAATGTGAGCACCTCCGAAGACGGAGTGATCTGCCTGTGCGGCGAGGGAACCCTGTGCACACGGCTGCCAGAGAAAAACGGATAAACAAGCAAAATTCAGTTCCTAGTCTTTAGGGACTGCGCCACAGGTGAAAGCTGGCGAACGAAAAAAAAAAAAATATATATTTATATATATATAGATGTATGAACCTTGCATACTGTAGCAAGATTAATCATGTAGATAATATTTTGAAATCATGCCTCCAATGATTATGTTGGTAACAAAATTCGGCGAGCAATGAAACAAAATGATGAGGTCACTGCCGACGAGAGGAAATATGTACATGACCAGGTTCATCAAGTCAGTGTATCAGGGAAGACTACAAGAAAACAGGAAGAAGGGAAAATCGGCAAAATAAGAGGTAGTTTCATAACATCATCATGTACATTACATGCTTGTATGAGCGATCATGCCATGTACATCCGCGATCTCTCTTTCCTTGTATTTTGTCAACTGTGACCAAGTATTCCAAATTCCTCTTTTCATTATATTCCCCCCAAAAATGTCTTTTTTTTTTCTTTCTGAATTTTTAGGAGCTCTCTTTCTGTGTTGACCTCAGAGAATTTCCTCGTTGGCTTTTTTTTTAGCTGTCGCGGGAACTCTGAACGTTTTCTAAGAGATACTATCTCTGTGGTCTCTAATCATCTTTTCGTTTGTCTGTCTGTTGTCCATGCACACTTCCATAGGTCAGAATTGTCTCTAAATAGCATTCTATCTATCTATTGACCTTTCGAGCCGTAGCCGGCCTATAGTCATAAACCCATATACTATTTCTCTTATCTAAATTTTTATTCTAGCAATTTTCAACCCTTATAAAGATCTTTTTTTTTTCAAATCTCGCCACGTGTCTCTGTGCAAGCAACTCTATCTCATTGAGGAGCAGATTCCTGCTGCTCTTGCCTCTCTGATCAATGTTCTTCTCAGTGTCTCTCTTGGTCGGCCTCTTTTCTGTTGTTTCCCACATGAGGGCTTGCTTTGCTATTCGGTTATTATCTCTTCTCATCACATGTCCAACATATGACCATCTTCTTTTCTTTATTACTGAAGATATTAGTGATTGATTGGCAATTTTTCTAATTTCCTCGTTTGTTTTGAATTCGTTCCACGCTATACCAAGTATTTTCCTTATACATTTATTTTCTAATGCATTTAACTTTTTTTCTATGTTTCTTGTTGTTTTCCAGCTTTCACACGCATACATAAGGGTTGATATTACCTTTGATTTGAATAGTCTAAGTTTTTTGTTTGTGCTAATGAGTTTTGATTTCCATAACTTTTCAAGGCTTCTGAAAGACATTGTTTCTTTAGCTATTCTGATTCTAATTTCTTTACGATCAATGTGACTTCCAAGATAGATAAAGTAATCGATCTCTTCCACTGGTTTGTCTTCCATGTATATTCTGTCATCTGGTGAAATTAAGCTTTTCATGACTTTAGTCTTTTCATGATTGATCTCAAGCCCAATTTTGCTGGCTATTGATGATAGTTCATTTGTGTTTTCCTGCATCGTTTTTATCTCCTCGTTATACTATTTTTTCTTATTTCTATTGACATAGACTTGTTGCAGAAGAAGTTTTATTTTTTGTCTAAAATACTTCTTTGGCGTGTGCTTTTTTTCAGTTCATGTTTTTTTTTTTTAACGGTGTTCGTACAGTCTCACTACTCTTTGAATACAGAACACATTTGAAAAAAAAAGAAAAAGTAAATAGCGTCATCAAAAAATGTGCTGCACAGTCCATCGTGAAGTAAAACGCACTGAATGGCTGCCATCTGCTGGAGTAATTCTTTGCTGTCAAAACAGAATGATGTTATCAACGGAAGAAAGAACTTCTTTGGTTGAACAAGTGTTTTGAAATGGCGGTCGATACACACGGATGGTTGTTCAAAGATTTATGACAAGATTTCCTGATAGACAACCTCCTCATCGCATTACGGTTAGAAATTTGTTAAATAAGTTTCGTGCTACGGGAAATGTGGAATATGCTCCGCGATCTGCTAGGCCTTCTGTGCCTGAAGAAAAATGTCTAGATGTCCAAGACATAATTTTGAAAAGTTCAAGCAAATCCTTAAGGAAAATGTTGCAACAAGTGAACGTATCAGTGAGCACAGAAATGTCTTAAACACCGGTTACATTTTTATCCATTCAGTATTTTTGTTGTGTCTGAGCTAAAAAAAAAGTGTGACTATCAATCCAGGGTCAACTACTGCATGTGGTTTCAAGCATTTTTCAAATTGAAGAAGACGAATCAATTATTGATGTAACATTCTTCTCTGATGAGGCATGGTTCATGGTTTCAACTATCTGGATGCGTTTCTAGCCAAAATAATCGTATTTATAGCAGTTTTAATTGCAATGCAGTTCATGAAGTAGGCCCTACCTCTACACGATGCAAAAATTTGGGTATAGTGTGTCGTCAGTAGAAAATGTTTAATTGGACCAATTTTCTGCAACAACACTATTAATGCCGATCGGTACCGTACTGACATACAAGAACCATTTTTAGAACAGCTGAATGAACATGACATTGAGGAAGAGTGGTTCCAGCAAGATGGTGCAACTGCACACACAGCTAGAGCATCACTGCATTTTTAAAAAAAATTTAGTTCTCCAGATCTAACTCCATTAGATTATTATCTATGGGATTTCTTGAAAGGAAATGTTTTAAAAAATAAGGTACGCACAATTGAGGACCTGAAAGAATCAATCAGAATTACCATTCAAGAAATAACAACAGACACATTACAGAAGGTATTTGACAATATGAAGAGACGTGTACAGCCATGTCTTGAAGCCCGTGATGGACATTTCCAACACCTTTTGCAATGAATATTCTATTGGTACTTTCCAGATTGCTCAAAACAGCGTTAGACCATAGCAGTAAATATTGCAACTAATTTAATGACTTTGTGAGCACATTTTTGATGACGTCATTTACTTACTTTTTTTTCAAATGTGTTCTGTATACAAAGTGTAGTGAGACTACAAACACCCTGTATTTCCATTGTGCATATTCCGTCTGATATTATTATTGTGCCCACATATTTTAGCTCTGCACTTGTTTGAGATATGTCTTTCATAACATCAAAGAGAAGTAATGTCTTGGCTTTGGAAACAGTTAGGCAGTATAGAGGGACAGCTAGTGCAGGCTCAATATATTCATGATAACGTTAGTCTGGGCCGTAGGATTCTAAGCTCCATCAATGGGATGCCACTGATCCGGCTGGAGCTTTCGGAGTGTATCGATCACAAAGATGACGCTAGGCGCTCTATATCAGTGGTCCCATCACAAAGGATGTCATAGTTAACCCTACCACGTTAGTCGGTATGTTACTGACAGGAGCCCGGAATACGGAATTATGGTCTTGGTCAACTATGGGTCTCTGGTTCAGCCAGGCAGACCAAAATTTGATTATAATCTACATAATTATCTGGTGTTCTTTGTATACTTGGTAAGAGCATTAGCAACCAGGGAGAAACACTGACTCATACGATTCCTTTTTGTTTACATACGAAATGCTACTTTGCAATAGCACGAAATAAAACCACCTACTTACCCTATATGATTTGACATCTGGCGTTATAAGACGTCACTTACTGCTTGTATTACAGACACGTTCACGGTAATGAGATGATATTTATTTCTGCTGTCCTATTTAATATAGGACGGGATTGTGGGAACAGATTTTAAATGAATTAAAACATTTAAGATGAGGAACACTTTTAAAAATCGGTGTCCACACGGCAAAGACTTTCACTCTTTATACTACTATAATGTAAAGGTAAAGTACGAGACTTGAACCGGCGTCTTAGAGCACATGATATCTGTTTTGAACTATATAATATAGGGTGTCTCATTTGCAATCGAACCCAGCATTTCTTTAATACATTGTACGTACCACTCACTCCAAGACATTCCCCAGCTGGCCTGTGTGAATTTACCACAAGTACTGTATACTAAAGTGGAGCCACGATAGCTCAGTAGTTAGTGAACTGGACTGCAAAGGAAATGAGGTAGGGTTCAATCCCAACCGACGGCTTCACCCAGCCTTAAATGGGTACTGGATTTTTTTTTTCTGGGAAAGTAAAGCGACGGGGGCGTAATACCGACCACATTACCCCAAAATCATGTGCTGAAGGTATGTAAAATTTATGGTCACTAACACCGTATTCCCTATACGCCACTTGGCGTGACTTTACTTTTTTACTGTAGATAAAACTCACAAACAACCGTATTGTGCATGCACTCTCAGCCAAATGACAAGATCAGTAGAGAGGCGCGTCAGACAGGCGTGTTACAACAATTAAATGCTAAACACACACGCACACACACACACTACAAACACATCATTGCCCACACAATGAGCCTACTCTTTTTCAATATTTCGCTGTAATATCTTCATTAGTTTTAGAAATATTGAAGAAATTCCTAATTTTGAACGACTGAGACACCATATACGACCATTTGCCTTTAGCAATGCACAGCGCTTTGTATCCCGCAAGTGTTCACGTCATGTCCTCCGCATAAGGGTAATATGATGTGTGTAAAGTGTGTTCTATTTTTTCCAGTCAATCGGCACAATTAGCAGGCATAGTGTGATTTATTATATATATATATATATATATATATATATATATATATATATATATATATATATATATACATATATGCTTTTACATATTAAATATAAAAAATATATAATATAAAATGTATATATAAAACAATGAGCAGGATAAACCGTCACTTGGGAGATTAGCTGACCAGGAAGAAGATATGAATAGGAAGAGATAGAACTAGAAAAGAGAATATGAGGAAAAATTGTTTCACTTTATTCTCCTTTTTTAAAAATTGTCATTGCTAGATCGTACAAAGAAACAGTGCAGGGGCCAGAACAAGGCCCGTTTAGCCTTTTCTATTCTTTTTGGAGTCTTGTCCGGTTAACAAGATCCATAAAACATAGGTACTCTTCGCTTCTTAAGCTCTTAGAATATGTGTCCGTTTACCTCTGTTCTTTACACACGTCTGCATACGACTTTGCTTAAATCAATGAATCACGGAGAATCCTAACTCAAAGTGTCTCAAAGAGTGTCCCTCAAAAGTCCTTGCATTGCGTTTTTGTAGACAGTTCTTCTACCTTTCAGCTCCCTGTGGAACATAGGTCTTCAAAAAACCAAGTCGTTCTGTTGCTTGCTATTCTATTAAGATCATTCCATGTTTTCCCCATCATCTTCATCTCTACTTCTGTCTGTCTTCTCCAAGAATCCCTTAGTCTTCCTCTTTATCTTTTCCCCTGGGGATTCAAAAAAAGGGGCCTGTTGTGTAATACTCTCAGTTTGGCTTCCGCAGTGTGTGTCCTATCCAGCGCCATCGTCTTCGCTGTATCTCATTATCCACTGGTGTTTGATTGGTACATCTCCATAATTCTATGTTGGTGAATTTATCCTGCCATACCCATCCTTTTATTCTGCGCAAGCATCCATTAATGAAAGTCTGTATCAAAAGTTCCCGGTTGGTGTTTCTGTTGACAGTTAGGTTCTTCCTATTTCTTGGACATTCTGGGTATCTGGTGTAGTTAGTCCTGGGAACTCAACCTTACAATTCTAGGCGCTATCGTCTCACGTACTGATTGCATGTCAATCGCCTATCATTTAATGAGAAGTCTTGACATACATCTGTCACTCACTCCTACCAGTTTGATTCCTTAAAACAAAGCTATCCTTGATCTTACCTGATACCCAGAATCTATCGTAGAAATCGTTTGATCTCGTTCACTCTTGCTGGACATCAGAGAACTCTTCCTATCTACCACCACGGCACATTAGAGGATGTCTTCGGCCCTTGAGATATTCTGTTAGGACCTTTACATCAAACTAGCCGTTTTCCCTGAGAAATCTACCATTTTTGCCGTGTTTGTAGAGTGCTAGCGAAATATCCGTCTTCCTCAATTGGCCGCGGTTACGTTAACTACTTAGTATGGTTGCGGGCCGCGATAGCTCAGTGGTTAGTGAACTGGACTACAAAGGACAAGAGATAGGGTTCGATCCCAACCGACGGCCACCGGTTCATTAGTCTTTAATAGGTACCTGATTTTTTTGGGTGAAAGTAAAGCGGCACGGGCGTAATACCGACCACATTACCCCAAAAATTATGTGCTGAAGGTCTGTAAAATGTATGGTCACTAACACCATATTCCCTATACGCCACTTGGCGTGATGGGGTACTTGACTATTTTTTTTTACTTATGCTGGTTATCCCCAAATGTTTGTCATAATCCGTCTAGCGATATCTCTATCAAAGTGTGCCGACATACGTGGAATCGGGTGTTTTTTTTTTTTTTTTTTCTCGTTAACTTCTTGATCTCTTTGACTCTTGTTTCTTGTTTTATTCCTTTCCTGTTTTATCCTTTCAAACTGACCACACTAATACAATAGGAGACACAGTAGACATCATTATGAGCAAGGTGTAAGAGACACAACAGACATCATTATGAGCAAGGTGTAAGAGACACAACAGACATCATTATGAGCAGCGTGTAAGAGACACAACATACATCATTATGATCAAGATGTAAGAGACACAACATACATCATTATGAGCAGCGTGTAAGAGACACAACATACATCATTATGAGCAGCGTGTAAGAGACACAACAGACATCATTATGAGCAGCGTGTAAGAGACACAACATACATCATTATGAGCAGCGTGTAAGAGACATAATATACATCATTATGATCAAGATGTAAGAGACACAACATACATCATTATGAGCAGCGTGTAAGAGACACAACAGACATCATTGTGACCAAGATGTAAGAGACACAACCATTGACCCGACCACTCCATTTACCACGGATCCTAAAAGACAACAGAGGTAGGCGGACAATCTATGAACATGAACTTGTTTGAGGGAAGTCAACACACACATGCACACACACACACACACGCACGCACGCACGCACACACACACACATATGCACACACACACAAACAAACAAAACAGTTTTCCGTAAGTTTCAGATGTAACATTGATATATTAGTTATAAACAGCAGGATTAATACCAAACAAGACAGCTTTATGGTCAAACTAGAAAAGGATATAGTAAAAAAAATATATATATATATATATATATATATATATATATATAAATCCAGTATTTAGATAAGACCAAACAATTGTTATATTCAACTCTGTCTACTTTATTTGTATTTGCTGTGTTTTTTTTTTTATTTGACGTAATGCCACGAGTTGATGCGGGCAGGGTGCCCTTTGATTCATTGATGTGGCAGGTCATAATAGCTTTCTTGACATTCCCGGCTCTTATTGGAGAAGTTGGAGTTCGTTTATCCCAGGCTATGCTGGGAAACTACTAGTCCAGCCCAGAGATACTGCAATACTGGGTCCTCTATATCAGTAACAGCCACCACTACAGGGAACAGCTAGTGTTAGCCAGCCTGTTTTGACGCAGTTTGTTACAAGGGGAGACCACAAGGAGGTAGAACTGCTAGGTCTTGGTCAGCCTTGCTATTGAGACCGCAGGTTGCAGGCGCTTATGCTTATTTTAAGTACCCCCGTCACACCAAGTGGCGTATAGGGAAATATGGTGTTAGTGACCCTATATTTTACAGACCTTCAGCACATGATTTTTGGGGTAATGTGGTCAGTATTACGCCCGTGCTGCTATACTTTCCCAGAAAAAAATCCGGTACCCATTTAAGGCTGGGTGAACCCGGAAGCCGTCGGTTGGGATCGAACCCTACCCCTTGTCCGTGGTAGTCCAGTTCACTAACCACTGAGCTCTTATGCTTATTTGGTGTGCAAAAAATATCGAGATCTTGTCCTTTGCTTATGTTGTATCCACCCGCCTGGTCTGTTTTTATCAAGTACATGATTTCAAACAAATAAAACATAAAATTGTATTGATGTTTAATCGCTGCGAGCACAGAGTCATAAATTGTTTGGCCATAGCTGAATAATGCAGGGGCACCCAAGGTGTACGCTGCGGCTTGCAGGTGCGCCGCCACATTTTGGTAAAGGCGCCACATCGAGGATATTGTTGTTTGCTTACTCAGTGATTCGTCATCATCATCAAGTACCGGGCCTGCTGGCGTAGGCGATCATGTCTCTCCACAACTTTCGATCTCGACAGTTATTTATCATTTCTGTTGTTCACCTTCTACCAAGCCATTCTCTCAAGCTGTCTGGTGTCTTTTCTCTATGCTTCCCTCTATCTCTTCGTCCCTCAATTTTCCCAGTTGTTACAATATATTCCAGCTGTTCCCTTCTCATTACATGGTCAAAAAATGATGAATGTTTCTTTCTAATATTGGAAATTAGCTCTCTTTTTGCTTTGGCCTCTTTCAGAACGTTTTCATTACTTTTCTTAGCTGTCCATGGTATTCTCAATATTCTTCTGTCAAACCAAATTTCTACAGACTCCAGAGATTTTCTTGTCTGTTGTCCAAGATTCACATCCATATGTTAAGACTCAGTGGTTAGAAATTATAAATTGACAACATTCACATAGGCTTAATATAGTTTATATATTATTATATTAAATTAATGTAATTAGTATCTAGCTAGTCATTTAATTTTGAGAGCCACGATAGCTCTCTGGTTAGTGAACTGGACTACAAAGGGCAATAGGTCGAGTTCGATCCTGATCGACGGCTTCCGGTTTCACCCAGCCTTAAATGGGTACCATATTTGTTTCTGGGAAAGTAAAGCGGTACGTACGTAATACCGACCACTTTACCTAAAAAACCATGTGCCGAAGGTCTGTAAACATTAACACCATATTCCCTATACGCCATTTGGCGTGACATGGCACTGTACTTTACTTACTTAAGTCATTAAATTAACTAAGTTTATATATATCTATCTATCTATCTATCTATCTATTGTCCTTTCGAGCCGAAGATGGCACATAGGGCAGAACCACAATCTCAAAAACAGAAACCTTGCGTGCCAAAATGGCACATATTGCAGAGATCACTGCTCTAAAATCTATGGCGCTGTTTCCATAACAATACTTTTTACAATGACAGCTTGTCAAGCCATCTATCAACCTCCTTAGTCGCCTCTAACGACATGCCTGGAAGGTCACAGTGTCACTATTCTTTATTTCCCTCATAATGAGGCCCCGGTAACACACGGGATTTATATATATATATATATATACATATATAATTAAATACTAAGATAAGTAACCCAGATAAGGATATTAGTTAAGTAGTTAGTTAAGCTACTCATGTACTGTACTTTGACAAATTAACATTCCTAGTGCAAAAACGAGTTTCTGCATGATTGTGTTAATCTCTCGTCATTTATCATCTGACATATCCATCGGGAATTAGTTTACTCGTTTACTCGATCGTAACTGCCATGTTTATTTGTTTATGATCAACAAGTAAAAGAAGCCGCGGGTGTCAGCAATTTGGGAACCACTGGGTATAATATAAAACATATTTTATGTCCATCTTTTCTAGTCTCACCGTTTCATATTCTCTTTGTTTCCTCATTTTCTTTGTCATCTCCACTTACATTCTTTCTCACTATCATCATCTACATCTCTTGTTGTTTATTTCTTTTGCGACATGAAAGCATCTAGATCGTCCTCCCATGGAATGCTATAATGAAAGGTGTATGTTTGATCTATTTTTAGTAAACAGAATTGCTCTCCTAATGTTGTGTCGATTAAGAACATCCTCGGATTGTTTTAACCCATCAAGAAATGCCCCAGTAGTCTATCTATCTATCTATCTATCTATCTATCTATCTATCTATCTATCTATCTATCTATCTATCTATCTATCTATCTATCTATCTATCTATCTATCTATCTATCTATCTATCTATCTATCTATCTATCTATCTATCTATCTATCTATCTATCTATCTATCTATCTGTCTGTCTGTCTGTCTGTCTGTCTGTCTGTCTGTCTGTCTGTATGTCTGTCTGTCTGTCTGTCTGTCTGTCTGTCTGTCTGTCTGTCTGTCTGTCTGTCTGTCTGTCTGTCTGTCTGTCTGTCTGTCTGTGTCTGTCTGTCTGTCTGTCTGTCTGTCTGTCTGTCTGTCTGTCTGTCTGTCTGTCTATCTATCTATCTATCTATCTATCTATCTATCTATCTATCTATCTATCTATCTATCTATCTATCTATCTATCTATCTATCTATCTATCTATCTATCTATCTATCTATCTATTTATCTACCTGTATATCTATATATCTATCTATATATCTGTCTGTCTGTCTCTCTTTCTGCCCGTCTGTCCGTCTATCTGTCTGTCTGTTTATCTGTTTGTCTGTCTGTCTGTCTCTCTGTCTATCTATCCACCCTCCAACCCACCCAACATCTATCCAACCTGTCTTATTAAAGTAAAACAAACGTAAAGTTTCCTTTGCTTTGTGTATGGGGAACATGATATTTATGACTATATTTGTCCATGTGTAACAACAATTTTTGTTATCTTCTGGTGGTAAAACGTCATACCCCCTCTACTTTCCTGAAAATGTGTTGGTATCCACTTTTTAGTGGCTGGGTGAACCCCGGAGTCTTGCCGGTCCGAAACAAATCCGCTACGACAAGGATTTTAATTTGGATCCTTGTGTTCAGTAACCGAGCGAGCTAACCACGCATCCACCGAGGTTTATCACAACGTCATCACAATGGCTGATTGTATATCCATAAAACGACCGTACTCTAATAGTGAAATGCGGGATGGAGTTTCGTATATGACATTCCAGCACCGGGGTCACTCCCGGAGGTTCATGTTAGTCTGGAGGGATTCATAAGTAAAGTAAAGTACCCCCGTCACGCCAAGTGGCGTATAGGGAAAGATGGTGTTAGTGACCCTATATTTGTACAGACCTTCAGCACATGATTTTTGGGGTTATGTGGTCGGTATTACATCCGTGCTGCTTTACTTTCCCAGAAAAAAATCAGGTACCCATTTAAGGCTGGGTGAACCCGGAGCCGTCGGTTGAGATCGAACCCTACCCCTTGTCCTTTGTAGCCCAGTTCACTAACCACTGAGCTCCAGAACACAGATAAGGTGCAGAATAATTCAGGCTTTGTATATCATATCGTATGATGGAGAACAGTTGGCTGTGTTAACTTTCTGTGCGGTTTCGCCGTATGTCTTTTGGCGTTTGCTGAGACTGCTATGATGGGGAATACAGCTACCTTTCTTTGTTTCGAAGATGAAATAGTAATTCGGATGATTTCACTGGCACGGGCGGTTAAGCAATTATGGATTTTAATTCGTGTGCAGTGATACCGGGGTCTTTCATAACCATAACCACCGAGGTTCCATTTTATACATACACTCAGACACATACACATACCGCGAGGCAAAAATTATCACATAATGTCGCATAGAATACTAACATCAGCAACTTGGAGGTCAGGTGCCAATTTATTTCAATTTCATAACCTGGAGAGTATCAGACTGAAATTGAACCATGATAAATATATCGCTAAGTCAGCGCGCGACATACCCACTTTGCTACTGACACTACAAATGTAAGGTAATACTAGTATATGTTAGAAGTCGGATGTGTAAGGCCGAAGAGCGTAGATATGGCATTCCTAAACCACAACATAACACATGTACGCTCCCTGTGAGGCCGATACAGTAGAGATGTTGGTCGGAAGCAGAAGATCAATAAGATGACAAGGAAAACGAAAATGGGAGAAGGACAATCAATGAGGAGGAAGAGTGGAAGGAGAAAACGGAATGAGAAGAAGGAAGGGAGAGAAGATGGAAATGTAGAATAAGAAGGCGGAGAAGAGAATGAAGAAAAGAAAAGAGGAGGAGAATATATAATGAAGAAATGAAAGGATTGGGAGAAGAGAATGAAGAAATGAAAGGATTGGGAGAAGAGAATGATGAAATGAAAGGAGAGGGAGAAGAGAATGAAGAAATGAAAGGAGAGTGAGAAGAGGATGAAGAAATGAAAGGATTGGGAGAAGAGAATGATGAAATGAAAGGAGAGGGAGAAGAGAATGAAGAAATGAAAGGATTGGGAGAAGAGAATGAAGAAATGAAAGGATTGGGAGAAGAGAATGAAGAAATGAAAGGATTGGGAGAAGAGAATGAAGAAATGAAAGGAGAGGGAGAAGAGAATGAAGAAATGAAAGGAGAGTGAGAAGAGGATGAAGAAATGAAAGGAGAGGGAGAAGAGGATGAAGAAATGAAAGGAGAGGGAGAAGAGAATGAAGAAATGAAAGGAGAGTGAGAAGAGGATGAAGAAATGAAAGGAGAGGGAGAAGAGAATGAAGAAATGAAAGGAGAGGGAGAAGAGGATGAAGAAATAAAAGGAGGGGGAGAAGAGAGTGAAGAAATGAAAGAAGAAGTAGGAAGAAAAGGAAAAGAAGAAGTGGGAAGAGAAGAGGAAGTAGAAGGGGAAGTAGAAGGGGAAGAAGAATGAGAACATCAAGAATTAAAAGGAGGATAAGATAACAGAAGAAAGAAATGAGAAAGAGAAAGAGAGGGGAAGGAGAAACAGACGGGGAAGGTGAAGAAGAAGAGGAGGAGTAGAAAGAGGAAGAAGAAGAAGATGATAATGTTGCCTGTGATCAGATACTGACATGCAAAAATGCTCCACTTGATTAAGTATTCACTACCACAGACAGAAACGTCGGGAACTTGCTCATGCAGCGGTAATGGCCGAACCTATCTGCAAGTAGCTCGGCTTGCCTTGATTATCTGACTGGGGCATCTTATGACGTCTCCAAGGATAGAGCAGCCAGAAATCTGTATCTCGCAAAAGCAGTGCCAGTCGCTGCAGAGATAGCACTCCCGGTATGGTGGGCTGACAAGAGTCCCTCTGGACCTCATCCAGATCTCATTGAGAACTAGAAGCAAACATTTATTAGAATTTACTGCCGCTCGTTCTTTTTGTTTTCTTTTTATTTTTTTTTTATTTTGAGGCGGAACGTTGGTCTAGCAAAGCGAATGGAGGGTCGACATCCAAATATAAAGTTAAGATCGAGTCTAACCAGTTACGAATGGGTCTTTGATGTGGTTTGACCGGAGATTACACAATGACAGATTATTTATTTGAGGTCTTCGGCTCAAACGATTTTATTATTTTTTTGGCGAGCATTTATAACCGAACCGATTTTTTTTTCCTCCAGTCTTTTTGTTATTGATACGTAACTGCAAAGTAATACAAGGTTTGGAATCACAGGTGTAACTAGTTTAGTTTAGTCGGCACATCATATTTATCGTACAACAGACAACTCCATAGTGGTCCTCAGCAAGTTCCACAGAATGAAGTACGCCTGCCACATACTAGCGAAGGAACTGAAGATGGCTTCAGTTCAGATACACGAATATGGCTCTATGGCATGCTTGGCAGGTGACTATTGCTCTACGGCATGCTTGGCAGGTGACTGTGCCTCTACGACATGCTTGGCAGGTGAATGTACCTCTACGACATCCTTGGCAGGTGACTGTGGCTCTACGACATGCTTGGCAGGTGAATGTACCTCTACGACATGCTTGGCAGGTGAATGTACCTCTACGACATCCTTGGCAGGTGACTGTGGCTCTACGACATCCTTGGCAGGTGAATGTACCTCTACGACATGCTTGGCAGGTGACTGTTGCTCTATTCCTTTTTTCCCCTGACCGTGGTAGCCACATGGCGACAGTTGTATCTCTTCTTGGTGAACTGTATTCCTTGCGTACATTGTACACGACTATTCTAGAAAGATATTCAGCGAATAAACGATTATAGTAGTAGAATCGTTAGCTTCTTATTAACAAGGAAACTATTAAGAACTCATGATTAGACGTATTTTTAGACCTTGAAAAGGCCCAAGCAGATTGCAGAACCACCATTTCAACACCTTAAGGATGGGAACCTCTGATTAATGTTACTGTGACACTCTCAAAATGGTTGTTGAACATCTACTACAATCATGTCCAACATATGATGATGAATAAAGAAGATTCTTGTGGCCATTACGGTGCCTATCCGGGACAAGCTGTATGGAGATAGCACCAGCCCTGAGCTGACGAACGCTTTCTTCCAACTTATTAATATTGACGTCTAGAGGTGTGGCCATCACCGGTACCATATCTACGTCTAGAGGTGTGGCCATCACCGGTACCATATCGACGTCTAGAGGTGTGACCATCACCGGTACCATATCTACGTCTAGAGGTGTGGCCATCACCGGTACCATATCGACATCTAGAGGTGTGGCCATCACCGGTACCATATTGACGTCTAGAGGTGTGGCCATCACCGGTACCATATTGACGTCTAGAGGTGTGGCCATCACCGGTACCATATTGACGTCTAGAGGTGTGGCCATCACCGGTACCATATTGACGTCTAGAGGTGTGGCCATTACCGGTACCATATTGACGTCTAGAGGTGTGGCCATCACCGGTACCATATTGACGTCTAGAGGTGTGGCCATCACCGGTACCATATTGACGTCTAGAGGTGTGGCCATTACCGGTACCATATCGACGTCTAGAGGTGTGGCCATTACCGGTACCATATCGACGTCTCGAGGTGTGGCCATCACCGGTACCATATCGACGTCTAGAGGTGTGGCCATTACCGGTACCATATTGACGTCTAGATGTGTGGCCATTACCGGTACAATATTGACGTCTAGAGGTGTGGCCATCACCGGTACCATATTGACGTCTAGAGGTGTGACCATCACCGGTACCATATTGACGTCTAGAGGTGTGACCATCACCGGTACCATATTGACGTCTAGAGGTGTGACCATCACCGGTACCATATTGACGTCTAGAGGTGTGACCATCAGCGTTACCATATTGACGTCTAGAGGTGTGACCATCAACGGTACCATATTGACGTCTAGAGGTGTTGCCATCACCGGTACCATATCGACGTCTAGAGGTGTGGCCATCACCGGTACCATATTGACGTCTAGAGGTGTGGCCATTACCGGTACCATATCGACGTCTAGAGGTGTGGCCATTACCGGTACCATATCGACGTCTAGAGGTGTGACCATCACCGGTACCATATCTACACCTAGACGTGTGGCCATCACCGGTACCATATCTACGGCTAGAGGTGTACACACTACAAAACTATACCTTCCAGTTTATCGTAAACCTTTTTAAAACAACAGAGCAAAAAACCAAAAAAAAAAAAAAAATACCTCGTGACATCGTGTGTGTGTCGTTTAGAAAGTGTAACGTCATCAAATTTTAAAAACTCACACCAGTTTACTGTCACTGCCTGCCTGAAAGTATTTCCATCTCTAGTCAGGTCTCCCACAGAACGTCGCATTCACCACAGCCATCTGAATGTGTCTCTATCTCTAGCCAGACCTTCCACTTCTGCTCTCTTATGTAAGGTCTCTTTAATGTCTTGAAACGTTCTTCTTGGTCTTCCGCTCTCTCATCTTCCTGGAACCATGCCTTCCACTAACTGTTCTTTCAAGCCCGAAGTGTTTCACGTGGCTCTATTCTTATTATTCTTTTCTATATTTTTGTTAAGGTGGTGTTATAAGTCAATTCGTTGCCATCAGCACATTACATTGCTGGACGTGAAATAGCGAGCATACAATTTGGGTGGGTATGTAGGAGGATGCGTGAGTTAGTGAGTGAGTGAGTGAGTGGGTGGGTTGGGTGAGTGAGTGAGTGAGTGAGTGGGTGAGTGAGTGGGTGGGGTTTGGGTGAGTAAGTGAGTGGGTGGGTGGGGTTTGGGTGAGTGAGTGAGTGCGTGAGTGAGTGAGTGAGTGAGTGAGTGGGTGGGGTTTGGGTGAGTGAGTGAGTGAGTGAGTGAGTGAGTGAGTGAGTGAGTGAGTGAGTGAGTGAGTGAGTGAGTGAGTGAGTGAGTGAGTGAGTGAGTGAGTGAGTGAGTGAGTGAGTGAGTGAGCGAGTGAGTGAGTGAGTAAGTGAGTGACACTGAGTCATGGGGTTTCGTGTGGGTACAAGCAGTAAGTTTCGAAAATAAGCGCTGTTTTAGCCTTGGATAGACAACAGATCTTATCTTATCTTGGATAGACAACAGATCTTATCTTATCTTGGATAGACAACATATCTTATCTTATCTAGTAGAGGTAAAGGCATCAAGATGCACCAAGATGCGTAGAGATGCGCAGCTGCTGTAAAGCTGATGATAATAGCAATACTAAAAAAAAAAAGAAGAAAAAAGTGGTAATAAATTTTTTGTTTGTTGTTCGTCCAGGTGAAGGCCTACTTGGCCGAAACGTCGACTTTTGTTTCGTCCATTAACACGTAAAGCTGTCACCATACCACTTTTATCTTATCTTGGATGGATCTAACAGGCAAATTATGTATTATACATTCCGTGTATTAATTGAGGAACTTTGCTAGAGCTACACACTGTATCAAACAAATAAGATAAGAGACTATAACCTGGTTGTGTTGTCTCTTACCTGTGAAACAAAAGCCATTACCTGGCTACAAACGACGATCCGGTTTGAAGGTTCGAGAAAAACAAAGTGGATAGAGAAATCCCGGAAATTATGCAGCGGCGCGGGTTAACAGTTGCCAATGGGAAAGGTTTGTTTCAGGGCAGAAAAGAATGTGGCAATTCGCAACGTTGTACCACAAATATGGTCTACACGTACATGACAAGTGTGGTCTACACGTACATGGCAAATATGGTCTACGCGTGCATGGCAAATGTGGTCTACACGTACATGACAAGTGTGGTCTACACGTGCATGGCAAATATGGTCTACACGTGCATGGCAAATGTGGTCTACACGTACATGACAAATGTGGTCTACACGTACATGACAAATGTGGTCTACACGTACATGGCAAATATGGTCTTCTCATACATGACAAATGTGGTCTACACGTACACGGTAAATATGGTCTACACGTACATGGCAAATGTGGTCTACACGTACATGGCAAATATGGTCTACTCATACATGACAAATGTGGTCTACACGTACATGGCAAATATGGTCTACACGTACATGGCAAATGTGGTCTACACGTACATGACAAGTGTGGTCTACACGTACATGGCAAATATGGTCTACACGTACATGGCAAATGTGGTCTACTCGTACATGGCAAATATGGTCTACTCGTACATGACAAATATGGTCTACTCGTACATGACAAATGTGGTCTACTCGTACATGGCAAATATGGTCCTCACGTACATGGCAAATATGGTCTACTCGTACAAGGCATATATGGTCTACTCGTTCATGGCAAATATGGTCTACACGTACATGGCAAATGTGGTCTACTCGTACATGGCAAATATGGTCTACTCGTACATGACAAATGTGTTATACTCGTACATGGCAAATGTGGTCTACTCGTACATGGCAAATATGGTCTACTCGTACATGACAAATGTGGTCTACTCGTACGCGGCAAATGTGGTCTACTCGTACACAGCAAATGTGGAGAACATGAGTAAGTTCATGTATGTCCGAGCTCTCATCACAGAACACTGGGCAAGTCAATTGTTGCCCAGTCGTTTTCAACAATAAAACTAAGTGTGGGCACACTTACGACGGTTCTAATTGGCAATGCAACCATCTATCTCAACTTTGCTTGTTGTCTTCACTACTTGGTCGCAGTTGTATTTTAAACTGCTACAGAAATATACAGAAAGACCGCATCATTACCGATAGCTATATCGATTTCTAACATCCAATGGTTGAGGGCCTTACAAGACGTCACACCACAAGCGCACTTGAGGCCAATCAATCAGCTCTTTTATTGTCACGAACTCCTCGAGTGACCGGATAGTATATCCACAAGAGTTTTTTTCCCCCTTTTTTTTCATTTTTTTTTTTTGTTCAAAAGGGTTCTATATATCATCCTGTATTCTGCGTACTTAGTTCATGTTTGATAAAGGGCCAGTTGTAATAATTATTATGTTTAATATTTAAAGCATGGACCATTTTGGGCCAAGTGCCAAAGATTGATTGATTGAAAATGCCAGTGTCTCATTCAGGGATGCTACTTTCTTCTGAGTGATTGCATGGCCCAGTGTTTCACTCACCATTTGGTCCCACAAAACTGGGCCGATTAGTAAGAGCTCTACTGTTCATCCAAGATGGCGTTTGCTATTGAAGATCTGTATGTTTTTAGTAAAAGCGCCGAATTAGTTGCTGCTGTTGTGTATGTGTTTTCGGGCGGTATTTTTTGTCCTTAATGATGGTTGGTAGCAGGTTGTTGTTGCAGACCAAGACCTGGCATACGCTGATTGGTCCAGCAGCTTCTTTCACCGCATAATTTGAATAGTAGATCTAGCAGTAGAACGAACAAGGGCAACTAATGTAGACAGTCATACGTCCTTTATCTTTTAGCTTTGTTTTTGTCGGAAGTCGTGCTATCACGTGATCTAGTTCTTCGTGTACTGCTATTTTCTGTCAGATTAGTTCCCAGTATTTCTCAGAAACGTTGATGTTTTCTCAATGTCTCTCATTTAAGTCTTACACAGCTCATTGTTTATAACTTTTTATTTACCCACAGACCGCTTATGGACTAGTGGAATATTAGGAGAGAACATAACAGCAGGTGAAGTCAGCAAAAAACCAAGAGATCGCAAACTGTATATTCCTTTAACTCAAATGATGGAAACAAATGTTTCTATAGATTATCAATGCAATAAATATGAAAGTTGTAAATGCGGCTTAAAATCAAGAAACTTTGTGTGTGGAGACAACAAGTATAGTGTTGGACTGAAAGTTCACTCTTATAGGGACAGCTGTCGCATTCACGTGGCTTTCTCGGTACTGAATGACCCCAGACTTAATATCACGCGAAGTTAATGGATCACGTGATTACGGGCCAGTCGATTTAATTACGTAGGGCGAGAGACAGCTAATGCGTTCAGAACTTCAGCTAGTGAGAGTGACAACGCCGATGTAGCCTTTGACCTCAGATAGTCATCATTTCAGTTCATCTGCTCAGGTTACCAAGTTCAGAGGTCAAAGCTGCTGTTAAAAATAGTATTCTTGGTACTGAATATATTTTTTTTCTTGGAATTCTAGGGAATTTCCCCAATAGAAATGACTTTAGTTTTAGGATGTCGAATGTTTGCTCTCTCTGAATTCGAAAAATTACTGAAAAATAAACTAGGCGCGCTTATATTATGTGTGCAGTTTTATATTTGCATTTAGGAATTGAAACATATTATCATTTTTCTTTTTGATTTATCTTTTAACGTCGAGAACAAAGTTAACTTGTACTCTTTATTTGGACATAATGTTTTTTTTTACTTGGCAATATAAGAAGGTAGTTTGCCATTCCTTTCCTTCTTGACAGGGACTGTACTAGTCGGAGATCGCAGCCATTGTCTCTATAAATGAGATCCTTTGCCTGCCATCACGGAGTGGGGACCATAACCGGCACTACTTGTCAGCTGCTCTGACAACACCATCCACTACCTGCTTCAATGGCTTCATTTAAGCCTGATAGGGGAACTAAATGGGAGTTCTACCTTGCCCAGGGGTGTCCAGAAGACTAGCGGAGGAATTGAGACGTCTTACTCTTCTTTTGGTGGGGGAGAACCTTACCCCGCTAACCGCCGAGAGAGAAAACACTAGATAGCTTGGTGTCATGGCATGGAAAACAGTTAACAGAATTGATACGATGCACGTTGGATAGAAGATTGTGGAAGGACATGATGGGCTACGCTAACCGGTACGGCACATGATGACGATGATGTACTCTTTAACTATTTGATTGGAGCCTCGGTGACTGAGTGGTTAGTGTGCTCGCTCCATGAACAGAAGGGTTCGGGTTCGATTACCAGAAACGGCGGGGGATTTTTTCGGATCGGCAAAACTTCGGGGTTCACCAAACCTCCACAAATGAGTCCCAGAGATTTTTGTTGGAAGTAAAGACGGCCTGGCGTGATATGTGCCAAATAACCCAAAAATGTTCAGAGCCATGGAAAAATATTTCCACTAACACCATATTGAACTGGACTACAAAGGATAAAAGGTAGGATTCGATCCGGACCAATGGCTTCCAGTTCACCCAGGCTTTAATGGGTACTGGATTTTTTTCTGGGAAAGTAAAGCGGCACGGGCATAATACCGACCACATTACCCCAAAAATCATGTGCCGAAGGTCTGTAAAATGTATGGTCACTAACACCATATTCCCTATACGCCATTGGCGTGACGGGGGTACTCACCATATTTCCCATAGCTTAGCAGGGTGGGGAGGAAACTTTTATTTTTTTTTTTTAACTTTGCATAGAAGGACACAATTTCTGATCATTTGAATGTTTGTTGTTGTTATTATTGTTAACAACTGCATACGATAACTTCATTCCACCGAAATTTAAATAGCTTGACGATTATGAATCTTTAGATTTACCTATCCTCTTGAGATTATTCCGTTTTAGGAATTTCCCACATTGGGAAAAAAAAAGGGGGGGGGGACTTATAGAACCTGAGAAAAGGCCGCTTTTCCAGTGCAACCGCTGTCAGGTGATCACGACAGTTTTTATTTTACCCCTCATAGGAAGAAAAACAAAATTTTGAACCTACATGGATTCGAACCCTCGTTCTCCTGGTTTGGGGCCAGACAAATTATCGATTCGGCCACCCGCTCTCCGAGTACGCTTTTGACACTCTAAATATGACCATTTATTAATTGTTCTCCCTTGTATATATTTTTGTTCTGTGTAGCTCTCAATGTCAGTATTATCTCTTCGTGTGCCCTCACTTTTACGAAACGTTTTATACATTTTTCCAAATAATTCTCTAAAATAATTGTTTCCTTTCACTTCCAGAAAAAGATGTTGGGAATGCTCTGAGAATATTCTGAGAATGTTATGAGAATGCTCTGAGAATGTTCTGAGAAAGTTCTGAAAATGCTCTGAGAATGCTTTGAGAATGTTCTGAGAATACTATGAGAATGCTCTGAGAATGTTCTGAAAATACTCTGAGAATGCTCTGAGAATACTATGAGAATGCTCTGAGAATGCTCTGAGAATGTTCTGAGAATGCTCTGAGAATGCTCTGAGAATGTTCTGATAATGCTCTGAGAATGTTCTGAGAATGCTCTGAGAATGTTCTGAGAATGCTCTGAGAATGCTCTGAGAATGTTCTGAGAATGCTCTGAGAATGATCTGAGAATGCTCTAAGAATGCTCTGAGAATGCTCTAAGAATGTTCTGCAGCGGGAAAAAAGTAAATGCAAACATTCTAGAAAAGGTCAGTGCATAATTAAAGTTTACTACCAGTATCAGGAATAAACAATGGTCATGTAACAAGAGAATGCCTGAGATAATGTGGCAACTGGTACAACTGAGGTAAGAAGAGATAGAGGAAAATAGAAACGATTCATTCATTCATTCATTTTCCTCTCAGCCAAAGACGGCACATAAGGGAACCGTGATAGCTCAGTGGTTAGTGAACTGGACTACAACCGGCAAGAGGTACGGTTCGATCCCAACCAACGGCTTCCGGTTCACCCAGCCTTAATTGGTACCGGATTTTTTTATGGGAAAGTAACG
Organism: Megaustenia siamemsis; assembly: GCA_032433765.1. Classification (NCBI taxonomy): domain Eukaryota; kingdom Metazoa; phylum Mollusca; class Gastropoda; order Stylommatophora; family Ariophantidae; genus Megaustenia; species Megaustenia siamemsis. Next base: position 30,748,373 of record JAVIAB010000108.1, on the reverse strand, counting down.
CGGCACGGGCGTAATACCGACCACATTACCTCAAAAATCATGTGCCGAAGGTCTGTAAAATGTATGGTCACTAACACCATATTTCCTATACGCCACGTGACGGGGGTACTTTACTTTTTTTTTTTTTTTTTTTTTTACAAAGACGGAACATATAGTGGAAGTCATAGTTCTCTAGGATTGACTAATTGCAGCTAGTTTTTGAAGGTCGTGTTTCTTATTCCCATGATTGAGCGTTCCCAAGTAACTATTATGATTAAAGATTCGCTAGGTCTGTTTTGTTATCTTTTACCAGACGTTGGTTTCCACATGAATGTCTGGTGGGACAATCTTCATTTATTCACAGCACACAACCGATGTATTTACAACAGCACACAACCGATGTATTTACAACAGTACACGACCGATGTATTTACAACAGCACACAACCGATGTATTTACAACAGCACACAACCGATGTATTTAGAACAGCACACAACCGATGTATTTACAACAGCACACGACCGATGTATTTACAACAGCACACAACCGATGTATTTAGAACAGCACACAACCGATGTATTTACAACAGCTCACAACCGATGTATTTACAACAGCACACAACCGATGTATTTACAACAGCACACGACTGATGTATTTACAACAGCACACGACCGATGTATTTACAACAACACACAACCGATGTATTTACAACAGCACACGACCGATGTATTTACAACAGCACACAACCGATGTATTTACAACAGCACACAACCGATGTATTTACAACAGCACACAACCGATGTATTTACAACAGCACACAACCGATGTATCTACAACAGCACACAACCGATGTATTTACAATAGCACACGACCGATGTATTTACAACAGCACACAACCGATGTATTTACAACAGCACACGACCGATGTATTTACAACAGCACACGACCGATGTATTTACAACAGCACACAACCGATGTATTTAGAACAGCACACAACCGATGTATTTAGAACAGCACACAACCGATGTATTTAGAACAGCTCACAACCGATGTATTTACAACAGCACACATCCGATGTATTTACAACAGCACACAACCGATGTATTTACAACAGCACACAACCGATGTATTTACAACAGCACACAACCGATGTATTTACAACAGCTCGACCCGTATTCTTGTTCAGACTCGTTTCTTATGTACGCAGTCGTTAACTAGACTAGTCTGTTTCAGTGACCAGTGTTTTACAATTGTGCCTTGTTAGCATAGAAAAGATAGCATAGAGTTTAAGAGAATTGTTTGGTAGAATATCAACTGTAGAACCTAAGAATAAATTATAGAAATAGAAACCTGTGGAGAGAGACATTCTACTTTCGCTATCAGCGCAGTATTTGATGACAATTGTGTATTTATCAGCTGATAATTAATTTATATCTTCTTTTGTTAGATGATTAAAAAAAACAATGATATCATTTGATAAAACTGGCTTAATACTAAATTATTTTCAAATTAATCGATGACGGAAAATAAGGTCTTATAAATTGTTCCATTAAGATAAATTAATAACATGAAGTTTCTTAAGAAATTTGACTTCGCATGCTCAGATCAAGATCTATCTGCAATTCTCAAATGCATTACAATAATCATCAATAAATATTTTATAAAATGGCAGCAACCAAAAAAAAAAAAACCCACACAGCTTTCTTTGCTCTTCAATCTATTTGCAAAAACGATATTTTTTCTTCATTTATTCATCTGTCACTCTACACATTTATTCAATCTTTCATCGCTATTTATTCCGGTCTTGGTAAAGTCCACTTCTCCTCAACTCCCAATCCGTTTCTCCCACTTGTTTCCCAATCCAGGGCTCTTTCGTATTTTGGGCACGCCTATGTCTCATTATTGAATATTCTCCCAACTGATACTTGAGATGATTGAGCAGTGCGCATATTGAGTGAGAGGTTAGCCGGGCGCTGTGCCAAGAGGCCTCCCCCGTGGAGTCCCGCTCTAGTCTGTCGGGAGATCGTCTGATGATAGTTCATGAAATATTTCTTCTGTAAAGACATGCTTTATTATTCTTTATCACTTAGTTTTGTTTTGTAATCTTGTTGAATAAATCGCTGGCTTTATTAACGTCCTCACAATTATCAATCTATCTATAAATACGTGTGGAGCGCCATCAGCGGGATCAACCGTAGGATGAAATTCCCAGTTTTCTGTTCCTGTCCTTTACTTCGCCATTTTACTTACACTTGTATTCTGCATTTCTCGTTTTCCCGAAATTTGTACTTTTACGTGTATTCCACAACAAAGCCATTTTAAAATGTTTTGACATCCTTGTCACATTGTGTCAATATCTTGATTTCACGTGTTCATTTTGGTATTTAAAACATGCGATATAATCAATATTCACTCTTATTTCTATTCTATTCTATAGTCAATGTTCACTCTTATTTAAAACACTCGATATAGTCAATGTTCACTCTTATTTAAAACACTCAATATAGTCAATGTTCACTTTTATTTAAAACACGTGATATAGTCAATGTTCACTCTTATTTCTATTCTATTCTATAGTCAATGTTCACTCTTATTTAAAACACTCGATATAGTCAATGTTCACTCTTATTTAAAACACGTGATATAGTCAACGTTCACTCTTATTTAAAACACTCGATATAGTCAATGTTCACTCTTATTTAAAATACTTGATATAGTCAATGTCACTCTTATTTAAAACACGTGATATAGTCAACGTTCACTCTTATTTAAAACACTCGATATAGTCAATGTTCACTCTTATTTAAAACACGTGATATAGTCAACGTTCACTCTTATTTAAAATACTCGATATAGTCAATGTTCACTCTTATTTAAAATACTTGATATAGTCAATGTTCACTCTTATTTAAAATACTCGATATAGTCAATGTTCACTCTTATTTAAAATACTTGATATAGTCAATGTTCACTCTTATTTAAAACACTCAATATAGTCAATGTTCACTTTTATTTAAAACACGTGATATAGTCAATGTTCACTCTTATTTCTATTCTATTCTATAGTCAATGTTCACTCTTATTTAAAATACTTGATATAGTCAATGTTCTCTCTTATTTAAAACACGCGATATAGTCAACGTTCACTCTTATTTAAAGACGCGATATAGTCAATGTTCACTCTTATTTAAAATACTTGATATAGTCAACGTTCACTCTTATTTAAAATACTCGATATAGTCAATGTTCACTCTTATTTAAAATACTTGATATAGTCAACGTTCACTCTTATTTAAAATACTCGATATAGTCAACGTTCACTCTTATTTAAAATACTCGATATAGTCAATGTTCACTCTTTTTTAAAATACTCGATATAGTCAATGTTCACTCTTATTTAAAATACTCGATATAGTCAATGTTCACTCTGATTTAAAACACGCGATTTAGTCAATATTCACTCTTATTTAAAACACGCGATATAGTCAATGTTCACTTTTATTTAAAACACGCGATGTAGTCAATGTTCACTCTTCTTTAAAACACGCGATATAGTCAATGTTCACTCTTATTTAAAACACGCGATATAGTCAATGTTCACTCTTATTTAAAACACGCGATATAGTCAATGTTCACTCTTATTTAAAACACGCGATATAGTCAACGTTCACTCTTATTTAAAATACTCGATATAGTCAATGTTCACTCTTATTTAAAACACGCGATATAGTCAATGTTCACTCTTATTTAAAACACGCGATGTAGTCAATGTTCACTCTTCTTTAAAACACGCGATATAGTCAATGTTCACTCTTATTTAAAACACGCGATATAGTCAATGTTCACTCTTATTTAAAACACGCGATATAGTCAATGTTCACTCTTATTTAAAACACGCGATATAGTCAATGTTCACTCTTATTTAAAACACGCGATATAGTCAACGTTCACTCAACTACGTTGCTAACCTTGTGGGTTTTTTTCCTTGCCGTATCTACTTTTCTTTCAACTGGTGTCATTGAATTTTTTAAAATTTGATTTCAAAGTCCCATGGAATAAAATGGACCACAGCTGCGACAACAATTATTTTCTCTAAAATTCCTCCACTATTTTTCTTTTATGAATTCTTTCATCAATTTCTAAACCTCCTCGATACCTCTATTTTAGGCATGACCTCATTTATACACAGAATTCATAGCAACAGCACGACAAAAGAAGGCATTAAACATAGTTCAAGAACATAAAGTTATAAAACAAGTAACAACAAACTTGTGCTACCAATGCCAAATATGGTCATTTATAACAAAATATACAAGAAAGCTTGTCACCACAGAGATGAGATGTCTGAGGACAGCGCTTCGGGTGACCACAAAAGACATAATCAGAAAAGAGTAGGCATTGAACCAATCCTAAACTACATACAGAAACAACAAATAAACGTGTTTGCCCATCTAGAAAGAATGGTGTGACCATGTAAAGCATATATTAAAAGAGGAGAAGGGAGAAGAGCAAGAGGCAGACCCAGAGTAAGATGAACAGACATCAATGAAGCGCTACAACAATATAAAGTGACAATGATTGAAATCGCCACAAGGGCGAGAACCAGGAACTTGTATCTCCTTCGACAACCAAGCGGGTACAAGAGAAAGTGAAGAAAGAAAGAAAGAAAGAAAGAAAGAAAGAAAGAAAGAAAGAAAGAAAGAAAGAAAATAAAGAAAGAAATTTATAAAACTCAATCATTTCCTCGTTTGTATTTTAATTATCCTTAATTCTTCTCGGTCATTCAACACTGATTTGACATTTGTGTAAAATATCCTTAGATTTACATTGGATCCATATTTCTCATGTGCTCAAAGCAATGAATTATTAATAAACATTTTGTGAAGCTCTTTTCTATCTCGTCATCGTCATCGAGTGCCGTCTCCGCAACGAAGGTTGGCTACCATGGAGCGCCATTCTGCTCTGTCTGTTGCTTTCATGGTGAAGGTTGTCATAGGCTGATTTGTCCATCTTTTGATGTTACTCGTCCATGTTAGTCTTGGTCTGCCTCTGCCTCTTTTACCTTGTATTTTCCCCTCCAGGATTACTTTTAGTAGGCTGTTGTGTCTTTTAACATGGCCCAAAAATCGCATTTGTCTTGTTTGAATTGTGCTTAGTAGTTCTCTTTTCATTTTTAGTTGTTTTAAGACTTCATCGTTTGTTTTCTTTTCCTTCCATCCAATTCTACCTATTCTTCTATATATCCACATTTCAAAGGCTTCAATTCTCTGTTCTGTTTTCTTGTCTAATGTCCATGTTTCTGCACCATATAGGAATATTGAGAAGATGTAAAATTTTGCTATTCTTACTTTTAGCCCTGGTGTTATTTGTTTTGATGTTAGTGTGTTCTTCGTGACATTAAAATTACTTTTTGCCATTCCTATTTTTTTGTATATTTCAGTTGTACATTTTCCATCACTGGTTATAGTATGTCCAATTTTTCTACCTATCCTCTTAATTTATTTAGCTATCTAGATCTGTTTGTAATTCTATATTCTGTTGAAAGTGTTTCCTTACTATGTAGTGAATGTGATATATAAATCTGTATTTTGTAGGAATGTTTCCTTTTTCATAGTTAACGTGATGTATGATTCTGTATTGTATAGGAATGTTTCCTTTTTTCACAGTTAATGTAATGTTTGATTCTGTATATGTGCTGAAGGTCTGTAAAATTTATGGTCACTAACACCATATTCTCTGTACGCCACTTGTCGTGAATGGGGCTCTTTCCTTACTTTTTTTTTTTTACATTCTATTTGAGACTATCTGGTATATCCACTGTTATTTCCCATGTATCTTTTCTTCCCTCAATGTTTTCAGTTGTCACAATAACTTGTTGTCTACTCCTAGCTAACATAATCGTCGTCATTGTCATCATCAACTTTTTCATTTCTTCATCATCATATCATCATCATCATCATCATCATCATCATCATCATCATCATCATCATCATCATCATCATCATCATCATCATCATCATCATCATCATCATCATCATCATCATCATCATCGTCATCATCGTCATCGTCATCATCATATCGTCATCATCATCATCATCATCATCATCATCATCATCGTCATCGTCATCATCGTTGTCTTCATCATCATATCATCATCATCGTCGTCTTCATCATCATATCATCATCATCATCGTCATCATCGTCATCTTCATCATCATATCATCATCACCATCGTCATCGTCGTCAGCATCATCATCATCGTCATCAGCATCGTCATCTTCAACGTCTTCATCATCATCATTGTCATCATCAACTTCTTCCTTTCTTCATCATCATCATCATCATCGCCATCATCACCTTCATCATCATCACCGCCATCATCATCTTTGTCATCATCATCACCGCCATCATCATCTTTGTCATCATCATCTTTGTCATCATCACCACCGCCATCATCAACTTTGTCATCATCATCACCGCCATCATCAAGTTTGTTATCATCATCAACGCCTTCATCAAATTTGTCATCATCATCACCGCCATCATCAACTTTGTCATCATCATCACCGCCATCATCATCTTTGTCATCATCATCATCACCACCATCATCATCTTTGTCATCATCATCATCGCCATCATCATCTTTGTCATCATCATCACCGCCATCATCATCTTTGTCATCATCATCACCGCCATCATCAAGTTTGTCATCATCATCACCGTCACCATCATTGTCGTCATCATCATCACCGCCATCATCATCTTTGTCATCATCATCACCGCCATCATCATCTTTGTCATCATCATCACCGCCATCATCAACTTTGTCATCATAATCTTCACCGCCATCATCAAGTTTGTCATCATCATCACCGTCACCATCATTGTCGTCATCATCGTCATCATCATCACCACCATCATCAAGTTTGTCATCATCATCACCGCCATCATAAAGTTTGCCATCATCATCACCGCCTTCATCAACTTTGTCATCATCATCACCGCCATCATCAACTTTGTCATCATCATCACCGCCATCATCATCTTTGTCATCATCATCACCACCATCATCATCTTTGTCATCATCATCACCGCCGTCATCATCTTTGTCATCATCATCACCGTCACCATCATCATCGCCATCATCATCATCGCCATCATCGTCATCATCCTTAAACTTATGACTGATTCCTCCTGTTGGAAATAAACGTTATTTTTGCTTTGGCCTTTTTTCGAAATATTTTCATTTTCTCCTTTTATTTACTGTGAGTACATTAAACGTTCTTGTGTGAAGCTACATTTATATGAACTCCAACGATATTCGTTCGTTGTTCGATTGTCTGTGATTTACTACCATATGTAATGACTGGCTTCACACAATACTAAAGATTTTTCTTATCTCGATTGTCAAAAAAGTGAATTGCATATCATTTTTTCTCTTTCACTGGAATGCAGCCTTTGTAACATTAAATGAACTAACGGAATGCAATGTGAAACCACAGTTGTAAATCCCTAATAATTATCATTAATTATCGTGTGACGCCAGAGATAAACAGTCAACATATGTTTATCACTACAAATATTTTTGTATGCAATGCACCATCCTATCATCGTCAAACTCTTGATCGTTGTTGTTATCGTTGTTTCCATTTCACATTAAAGTAATCATTGTTACAATCTGTGTAGCAATAATTGTTATAATCTGTATGGCAATCATTGTTATAATCTTCGTAGCCGTCTCCGTTGTTATCGCAATGTTTCGCTAAAAGATCGTCACATGTACGAGAGTTAATGCCGAGGTGGATTCAACCAGCATTATTTATAACAATAGACTTTGTTAGATCGACATGAGCTTGGCTTGAAATTAAAATAGAAGTAATAAATAACAGACACAGACTACCCTTAAACTTAAAACAAAACAAAAAGCAACAAATAAATGACACATAGAACAAGTCTTGCATTTGAAACAAAAACATCAGATAAATGGCACAGAACTAGGCTTACATCTAAAACAAAAAAAACTAAGAATAAACAACTACCGAATATCTTAAAATTAAAACAAAAATAGCAAATAAATGACACACAGAACTATCTTTAAATTGAAACAAAAATAACAAATAAGTGACACACAGAACTAGCTTTAAACTTAAAACAACAAATAATTGACACACAAATGCTATATTATAAACAAAAATTGAAGGGCCACGTCACGCCAAGTGGCGTTGAGGGAATATGGTGTTAGTGACCAAAATTTGTACAGACCTTTGGCACATGATTTTTTGGGGTAATATGGTCAGTATTACGCCCGTTCCGCTTTACTTTCCCAGAAAGAAATCCGATACCCATTTAAGTCTGGGTGAACCCGGAAGCGGCTCATGTCCTTTGTAGTCCAGTTGACTAACCACAGAGCAAACGCGGCTTCCAATTCTATGTTATAATCCTGTTACTGCACTTTGGACACACCCATTGGTGGTCATATAATGTACTCGAAATACTGAGAACCTCCAAGGAGAACCCTGACCCACGTGTACGAATTATGTTGCCCATTTCTGCGACCCATATAGAACTTAGATTCAGTCATTCGTTGTGCATGCCGGAAGGCGTTGGCTATATAACTCCATGATACTCCATCTTGTGAGCTGTACAACAGTTGCACCGCTTATTATTTCCCGCGATATCCCGTCAAAAAATTCAACACATGTAGCTGCTTGTCTACCTCAAACTCTCCGGCTTTCTATTTTTTCTCTTGTTACTCAGTATTACTTCTGACTTCTTCTCCAGGCATGTTCAAGACACTGGATTGCCTTTACCACGAAACGCCATTGGCACAATGTAGTATTGCTCTAACTTTCAATGTTCATGTCTTGTCAAACATTATCTCATTTTTTAAATGAAAATATTCTTGGACGGTGCAGTTATATATTATTATTTATATTATAGTATTATAATATGTAATACTTACATGCCAATCCCTAACATTTATTTTTTTTAACTTGATTCCTTTAATTTCCGTGAAATGTGACCTATTCATCTTCATCACTATGTGCCATACCATTAGCGTTGGCGGTCATGTCCTTCCACTTTTTTCTACTCACAGTACATCGTATCAGTTTTGTTGTTAAGCGTTTACCATGACCTCAAGCTATCTTGTAGCATCTCCTTGTCGTCTGCGACCTCTCTTTCTCTGTATTTTGCTAGTTGTCACCAACTATTCCAGCTTTCCTCAGTTAATAACCGATATGCTTGCTGGCAGCTCTGGAACTGAGTATGACTTGACTCTGGACATAGAGGACATCGCCTAGTTTGTTCTTCATTCCTTAAGAGAAGAGAAGGAAGATGGGTGGCACAGTGACGTCTATATGGAGAGACTGATGCGTCAAAAGGTGAAAAAGGGATCGGGTCGTTACGAAGTGAATAGTTGGACAAGCAGATGTATCGCTAATCAACACCTGACAGGAACGGAAGTCTGTGCACGCTTCGATAAATGTAGGGACGGGCGGTGGAGCGGAAATGGGGATGCCCAGACTGCAGTGAAACTGATTCCATAAATAGAATAGAGTAGAATAGTTTACTGTCCTTGATTCACTTCCATAGATCAGAATTGGCTCTATATAGCACCTATGGACTCTCTCTCATTTCTATTATCTCAGATTTGTTGAAAGCGATGTTGTTTTTTAAATTAAGAATTGCTGCTTTGATCTGTATTATTCTACTTTATTTCAGTGCTGCATCTTCTGTTAGATGTTAATATTGTGCCCACGTATTTGAGGCCCTGCACTTGATTCAGATTTATCTCATCTATGTGTATGCACTTTGAGATAAGGAGTCGCTAAAAATGCATAAATAAAAACTGATCGTACCAAAAGTCGTTCTCTACAGTTACTTCCTAGTTACGAGACGGGCAACTTCGTCAGAATTACAGGGACACCAGCTACGTATCTATAAATGTCTTCGTTAAAGCGTGCCCCGTATGATGTAATATTGTAGGCGAGCAAATTAATTAAGTTCTGTATTAGTCAGTTTCGTAGCGCAAAGAATAGGGGCGTGGAGGACAGAGTGGCAGTTCGACAGGGGCGTTTACAACACACGTACTAACCTAGCAACTGGCGGTTACAACACACGTACTTACCTAGCAACTGGCGGTTACAACACTCATATTAACCGTGCCATGGGGGCTTGCAAACCACATACTAACTTTGGAAACAGAAACTTATATCTCACATACTTCCCTTTGTACGGGGGCTTACACACTTCCCTTGCCACGGGGGCTTATAATCCACATAGGTCTATTGCTATGGAGGCTTCCAAACCACATAGTTACTTTGCAATGGGGGCTTCCAACCCACATAATCACCTTACCGCGAGGGCTTACAGCCCATATACATACCTTGCCACTGGAGCTTACAATTCACATATTTACCGTGCCATGGGGCTTGCAACCTACATACTAACCTTGCCACATAAACTTACATCTCACATACTTCCCTTGCCAAGAAAGCGTACATCTCACATTGTGCCCTTTCCACGGGAGCTTACAACTCACACTATTGCTTTGCCTTGAGTACTTACAATCCATATAATTACCTTGTCATGGGGCTTACAGCTAACATGCTTATCTTGCCACACGGGTTTATAACCCACATACCTTGCCACGAGGCGTAAAACCCACATACATACCTTGCCACGGGGCTTACAACCAGTATGCTTCCCTTGTCACGGGGGCTTACAACCTACACATTTATCATGTCATAGGGTTTAGAACCCACATAGTTAACTTGCTATGGGACTACAACCCACAAAACTACCTTGTCACGGTGGGTAATAACCCACTTAGTATCTTGTCACGGGGGCTTACAACCTACATAATTATCTTGCCATGGGGGCTTACAACTCACACAATTACTTGGCCACGGAGGCCTATAAACCACACATTTCGCTTACCACGGGACTTGCCTCTCATATAGTTACCTTACAACAAGGGTTTACATGTCATTCTTTGCCTGCCACGGACAATTATATCTCATATACTTGCCTTGCCTTACTTTGCCTTGGACGCTTACACTTCACACAGTTACCTTGCCTCCCTGTTAGTTCCCTGTTAGTTCCCATATACGGTTCTTCCCTGTTAGTTCCCATATACGGTTCCTCCCTGTTAGTTCCCATATACGGTTCCTCCCTGTTAGTTCCCATATACGGTTCCTCCCTGTTAGTTCCCATATACGGTTCCTCTCTGTTAGTTCCCATATACGGTTCCTCCCTGTTAGTTCCCATATACGGTTCCTCCCTGTTAGTTCCCATATACGGTTCCTCCCTGTTAGTTCCCATATACGGTTCCTCCCTGATAGTTCCCATATACGGTTCCTCCCTGTTAGTTCCCATATACGGTTCCTCTCTGTTAGTTCCCATTTATCTTTCATCTCTGTCAGTTTAAATTTACTGTTCCTGTCTTCATGGTTATGGTTTGGAAGGCCCCGGTATCACTGCAAACGAATTAAAATCCATAATTGCTCAACCGCCCGTGCCAGTGGAATCATCCGAATTACTAACTCATCTTCCAAACAAAGAAAGGTAGCTGTAGTCCCCATCATAGCAGTCTCAGCACACGCTAAAAGCCATAAGGCGAAACCGCACAGAAAGTGAACACATCCATCTGTTCCCTGTCAAATGATATCATCATTCATCGTAAACAATTGGAATATCGAAACATGGTCAAAACGGATGAAACACACAGCTCACGGTGTGCACAGAGCACTTAACTCAGTAGATCCTGCAACAAGCCGAACTTAGAATATGAGGAAACTGCAACAAAGAACACTTTTCAATGGTTCCTGGCGCCTATCCACCAAATTGACCGGAAGTTCACGTACTCCTAAAAATGATGATCGTCATATTTTTAAAAATGTATAGCGCTTGATGATGTTAGGACATCGTTTTTGACTCCAATTCCGAACATATAAAACACAGTTAGTCGTCAGATTATCCCTGTCGCACATCAAACAACAGACCGTAAGATTAGCGTATGTTCCTGTCTGTTAGCTACCATATACGGTTCCTCTGTGAGTTCCTGTATACTCTTCTTCTCGGTTAATTCCTACATACTGTTCCTATCTGTTCTTATTTGCTGTTCCCCTGGTAGCTCCCCTGTACTGTTCCTGTTAATTTCCGTATTCCGATCCTCTGTTAATTTCAATATAATGTTCCTATTTGTTATTACCTTTACTAACACATAGAACAAGCCACTCACTTTACATTAAAGCGCGGTCGATTCGACTGGTAAAGTATCAGTTTCAGCTTTAACATTTTATCGTTAAACCAGCACAGTGAAATGACATATCTACATACTGGCTTTATGAATAGACACATAGACTGCAATGTCGATTATTTTTTTTCTTCTGGCAATAATCGTTGAAAAGTTATCATTATTTCATTGTTTACTTTTTCACAAAGCGACTTGAATTAGTGTTTGTCAAACTGGATTATCAAATTCGAGTTTTCGTGATAGTTCTGATTGATAACTTTCTTGATTAACAAGCAACAAACGCGTTTTTGCATTTCACTTGCTAGGACCGTCAAGTAAGTGGGAAAGTAAATAAATTAAGTTCATAAATAAATAAGTAGGTTAATAATTAAATTAAGTAACACTTTTATTTAACCAAAGAAGAGTATCATGCTTCTTCTTTAATCCAATAGAGATTATCATGCTACTTCTGTTTATCCTGTAGATAAGTACCATGCTACTTCTGCTTATCCAGTAGAGAGCACCGTGCTACTTCTATTTAACAAACTGAAATTTAGTTATGAAACTATCATTTGATCCATATTGACTGTTGTAAGACAAAATACGAGAGTACACATAATAGCATTTATGTGAATATCTTTAGAATATTTCTTCAGAGATGTATCATATTTGAGATACGCGTCTTCGCATTTAAACCTTCGTTTTGTTTAAAATCGTCATATACGTTATCTATTTAACTATTAAAAGAAAAAAAAAGTTCTTCAATGTTATGAAGAGCCAGTCTTAACATATGGATGTGAATCATGTACATTTGGACAACAGACAAGAAAATCACTGGAGTCTGTAGAGATGTTGTTTTACAGAAGAATGTTGAGAATACCATGGACAGCTAAGAAGAGTAATGAAAACGTTTTGAAAGAGGTCAAAGCAAAAAGAGAGCTAATTTCCAATATTAGGAAGAAACAATCATCATTTTTTGGCCATGTAATGAGAAGAGAACAACTTAAATATATTGTAACAACTGGGAAAATTGATGGACCAAGAGATAGAGGGAAGCAAAGAGAAAAAATACCAGACAGCTTAAGAGAATGGCTTGGCAGAAGGTCAACAACATAAATGGTAAATAACTGTCGAAATCGAAAGTTGTGGAAAGACATGATCACCTACGCCAGCAGGCCCGGTACTTGATGATGATGATTACAAAGCACCCTTTTTTAAAATTAAAACATATCTTATTTTAATTGACTGAAAAAATACTACCTTTACGGCATTAGTTCGTTGCTGGGGTCTGCCGAGGGGACAAGTAGGATCGGAGAATAAAGGCAGGTTTGCCCTGGGCAATCACTACAATGTATTTGGGTCTGATTTGTTTACTTCACACCAGATAACAAAAAAAAAAAAAAAAAAAAAAGTTTGACCGTATCGAGATTCGAACAGGTATTCATCTAGTATGTAGCTAACGATTTATCGATTCGGTCACCCACTCCCCTTTTAATTGAGTAATAACCACAATTTGGAGTACAACAAATATACAAATCTAGACAGTAAAAGTAAATGATGTTATTCATTTAACTAGTGTATATAGCCCACAGAGGTCTGGTATATTAGTTGTTTATTCTCGCTTAATGGGATGAAATAATATAGTTCCGATAATCGTTTTTGTAGAGAAAAGCTGTGATTATATTTCTATTGTCCTTTCGAGCCAAAGACGGCACATAGGGCAGAACCACAATCTCAAAAACAGAAACCTTGCGTGCCAAATTGGCACATATTGCAGAGATCACTGCTTCTAAAATCTATGGTCTGTTTCCATAACAATACTTTTTACAATGACAGTTTGTCAAGCCATCGATCAAGCTCCTTAGTCGCTTCTTAAGACATGCCTGGAAGGTCACAGTGTCACTATTCTTTCACTGATTGTTTAATGTGCTCGTTCCCATTTCAGTGATTATATTTACTATTTGATAATTATTTTCACGACAATTAATGCAATTAAATGTTATGTTTTTAAGTGATAACTGTTATTGCTCCTATAAATAACATTCAGAAGGAACCAAATAGTCTAACAAGACATTGGCTGAAGCAGACTGATATTCATAGCTGACCCCATGCGTCAGGATCAGTGAACCATAATTAATTACGACTGGCATACACCTTCATGACGAGATGGTCATGGGAAAACTGATTGAATTTACTGGCCAAACCATTTGGTACTGAAGCGGGAGATGCAAAAACTCTGGCACTCTACAAATGCCCTGTTAAATGTTTATGTTGGGTGGAAAGCCACGGATATTCCAGCATTATGTAGACCAATATTGCATCCAGTTAGGACCCAGTTATTTGTGGCGTTGAAGAGGCGTAACCATCGAACTAGCGGAGAAGAAGGAAAAGAATATACAGATACTATCTAGTTATCGTCCTTTCGAGTGGAAGACGGCGCATAGGTTAGATATCTAGGCTGTCTGTGATTGACGATCTTTGTTATCAAGCATCAAACTTTCCACAGGACCCGCATTGTATTTGGCCACACGTCCCAGTTCTGTGCGAGCTGTTCAATCTCGGCGAGGGAGCTGGTGCTTGATGTTGCCTGTCGTCTCAGTGTTCTTTTTAGTGTTTCTCTAGGTCGCCCTCTTTTCCTTTTACTTGCTCGTTCCCATTTCAGGGCCTGCTTTGAACATAGCGATACTTTAAAACGTGCATCTAGAATAGTAATCATCATCATGTGCTATACCGGTTGGCGTAGGCTGTCATGTCCTTCCACACCACTCTAGTCCACAGTGCATCGTATCAATTCTGTTGTTGACTGTTTACCGTGCCACGACACTAAGCCTCTAATATCTTCTCTCTTTCTCGTTAACGGTATCCATTTCGCGGTATTTTGCCAGTTGTAACCAAATATTCCAATTTCTTCTTCTCATGATGTGCCCGAAAGCTGTCGATTGCTTCTTTTAAAAAAAAAAAATCTGTCTTTTTTGTGGTTGTCCCTTGAAGAACTTCTTCTTTGATATTTGTAAATAAATTCGTCATAGTTTGGGAGAAACGATTATTCATCGAGAAAACAAGAAAAGACAGAACATGAATGGCGCAGGAAAATAAATTATACACATAAGGTTTCATTTTTTTGACACTTAATTTTACAGTTGCAATATTTGACCCTATATCATACTATTGCAGTAGTTGACAATTTATCATGCTGTTACAATATTTAACACTTTATCACACTGTTGCAATATTTGACACTTTATCGTACTGTTGCAAATTTTGACACTTTATCATACTGTTGCAATATTTAACACGTTATCATACTGTTGCAATATTTAACACGTTATCATATTGTTGCAATATTTGACACTCTATCATACTTTTGCAATATTTGACACTTTATCATACTGTTACAATATTTAACACTTTATCATACTGTTGCAATATTTAACACTTTATCATACTGTTACAATATTTAACACTTTATCATACTGTTGCAATATGTTACACTTTATCATACTGTTGCAATATTTAACACTTTATCATACTGTTACAATATTTAACACTTTATCATACTGTTGCAATATTTAACACTTTTTCAAACAAGCGAAATCTCCAGATTTGTTACAGCCAGCTTCTCGTGTAAGAACCTTTAGGGACACATTCGGCCGTCACCGTCTTGACGCCATGTGAGACACCATCTTGTTCAGGTATTAACAACTGTAACACGTGTCTCGCCTTCCTCTGTGTTGTCGCCGCCACTCACCAGACGCCTCACAGCGGAGAGCTACACAGGGCTACTGCTGGTGTGATTCACTGCCCAGGCTTGCGGGAGCGACAGGTGTTCAGAGTGTTGCACACAAATACACGTGAGGCCAGCCATATTGAATGATTAATGTGAACACAATCAAACCCTGCCGAGGAATGTTCAGGGTCGATATAGCCACGCACAATAATACTAACTTGATGTATATGTGTGTAATGTATGAACTATCAGTATGTTGCCTTAAAACAACCGCGCAGTCACATAATTGCTATAATGTGAAAGTTATGACGTTTATTATTTCAACTAAGTTATTATTGTTCATTATGTACGTGTATAAATGAAAATGCGATTTCATACAGAAAATTCATGAATTTTATTGTGACCATAAAAACATGTCTCTGGTGTGAGTCCATGTTGCTGTGTCTGTGTGAGTCCATGTTGTTGCATGTGTGAGTCCATGTTGCTGCATGTGTGAGTTCATGTGTTGTGTTTGTGAGTCCATGTTGCTGGGTGGCGGTATAGGGAGATGTAGTAAAGAGTGTGTTGTATAAGTCATCATCATCAAGTACCGGGCCTGCTGGCGTAGGTGATCATGTCTCTACACAACTTTCGATCTCGACAGTTATTTATCATTTCTGTTGTTGACCTTCTGCCAAGCCATTCTCTTAAGCTGTCTGGTATTTTTTCTCTTTGCTTCCCTCTATCTCTTGGTCCATCAATTTTCCCAGTTGTTACTATATATTCCAGTTGTTCTCTTCTCATTACATGGCCAAAAAATGATGATTGTTTCTTCCTAATATTGGAAATAGCTCTCTTTTTGCTTTGGCCTCTTTCATAACATTTTCATTACTCTTCTTATCTGTCCATGGTATTCTCAACATTCTTCTGTAAATCCACATTTCTACAAACTCCAGTGATTTTTTGTCTGTTGTATTATTGTCCATGATTCACATCCATATGTTAAGGCTGGCTCTACATGACACTTGAGAACTCTTTTTTCTTGTTTCTATTGTCAACAATGGACTGTACTGTATCTTTCTCATTTTTTGGAAAGCTGCTTTTGCCTGAGCCATTCTGCATTTAACCTCTGTTGTACATCTTCCGTCTGAGGTTTACAAAGTTCCCAAATATTTAAATTCATTTACCTGTTTTAATATTATTCCACGTGTCTTTATTTTGCACTGAGGTGATGTCTTTTTCTTTGTTGTTACCATTACTTATGTCTTTTTGCTATTAAGGCTGAGTCCTTTATTTTTGCTTTCTTTCGTTCACTCGTTCACTTCTTGCGTTCACTCATTCACTTCTTTCGTTCACTTGTTCACTTCTTTCGTTCACTCGTTCACTTCTTTCGTTCACTCATTCACTTCTTTCGTTCACTCGTTCACTTCTTCCGTTCACTCATTCACTTCTTGCGTTCACTCATTCACTTCTTTCGTTCACTCATTCACTTCTTCCGTTCACTTGTTCACTTCTTTCGTTCACTCGTTCACTTCTTGCGTTCACTCATTCACTTCTTTCGTTCACTCGTTCACTTCTTTCGTTCACTCATTCACTTCTTTCGTTCACTCGTTCACTTCTTGCGTTCACTCATTCACTTCTTCCGTTCACTTGTTCACTTCTTTCGTTCACTCGTTCACTTCTTTCGTTCACTCATTCACTTTTTTCGTTCACTCGTTCACTTCTTGCGTTCACTCATTCACTTCTTCCGTTCACTTGTTCACTTCTTTCGTTCACTCGTTCACTTCTTGCGTTCACTCATTCACTTCTTCCGTTCACTTGTTCACTTCTTTCGTTCACTCATTCACTTCTTTCGTTCACTCGTTCACTTCTTGCGTTCACTCATTCACTTCTTCCGTTCACTTCTTGCGTTCACTCGTTCATTTCTTGCGTTCACTCGTCGACTATTCTTGTACATCATCCGTATTTAAAGGATGTGAGAGGACGAAGATGTGAGAGGACGAAGATGTGAGAGGACTAAGATGTGAGAAGACGAAGATGTGAGAGGACGAACATGTGAGAGGACTAAGATGTGAGAGGACGAAGATGTGAGAGGACGAAGATGTGAGAGGACTAAGATATGAGAGGACGAAGATGTGAGAGGACGAAGATGTGAGAGGACTAAGATGTGAGAGGACGAAGATGTGAGAGGACGAAGATGTGAGAGGACTAAGATGTGAGAGGACGAAGATGTGAGAGGACGAAGATCCACTACGTCGCTGGTTTACGGCAAACCGCGATATCTGCCCCTTTCGTCCCGACATATCATTATTTTCGGACATAATGCCATTCCTTGTCCATCCCTACTAGTTTGTCCAAACTGCTTATTCTGTTTCCAAGGGCACCACTGGGAGATGGAGTAGGGTTTCCATGAGCTCTGCCGTTCATCTATTCTGACGCATGAATCACTTACAATTTCTAGATGAAAATGTGATGGTCGCCTGTGTTAATTTCAACATAAACTATGAATGATACACTATGACTTTAAAATGTTTCAGTAATTATGTTTTAATTGCTTGTATCCATTTGTCAACATAGTGATATCAAATAATGTAAAAGATATTCGATAACCACATAACGATAACATTAATAGTGTATATAATAACTGAAACAAATTTAAGTAAAAAAATATAATTTCCTCCATGTCTTAAAGCGCTTGTGCAAATATCTTTTTCTATGACCAACCGCGTTTTCTTTTAACGAATGATGTGGTCGGTATTACGTCCGGCCGCCAGATAAAACTATGTAGTACTCAATCCGAGGCTGAGAGAAACTCGAAACCATGTCGATCAGAAGAAACAAAATCGTGACATTTGGGGGATCGAACATGGCCCTTTCTGTTCAGCAGCATGACACTATCCACTCAACCACTAGTGCTTCGAGACAAATAGAAACAAGCAAATTTATTGAGAAAAAAAAAGATTACTGATTAAAGGAACCAGTGAAATCGTTCCCATAGCAGATTCATTTGCTTATCAGTGTTTCCTGACATAAAGAAAATAACTTAAATTTACATGTTTCAACTTTGTAGACAAGATAGGACTGAGAAAACGCCCCTCACTGGGGAGATAGGCCATACGCTCCTCACTGGGGAGATAGACCATACGCTCCTCACTGGGGAGATAGACCATACGCTCCTCACTGGGGAGATAGACCATACGCTCCTCACTGGGGAGATAGGCCATACGCTCCTCACTGGGGAGATAGACCATACGCTCCTCACTGGGGAGATAGACCATACGCTCCTCACTGGGGAGATAGACCATACGCTCCTCACTGGGGAGATAGACCATACGCTCCTCACTGGGGAGATAGACCATACGCTCCTCACTGGGGAGATAGACCATACGCTCCTCACTGGGGAGATAGACCATACGCTCCTCACTGGGGAGATAGACCATACGCTCCTCACTAGGGAGATAGACCATACGCTCATCACTAGGGAGATAGACCATACGCTCCTCACTAGGGAGATAGACCAAACGCTCATCACTAGGGAGATAGACCATACGCTCCTCACTGGGAAGATAGACCACAAGCAGAACGGATTACAAATGCCAAAAGTTCCAAACAAACGTGTACGGACTAAACAATGTAATTGTTTATATATATTTTTTTAGTTGTAATATTGTTTGCCTGTGTTGTTCCCCATCAAAGGCCGTTCTTAGTCGAAATGTTGGTTCGTCCACTCCTGTCTCATCCACAAAGCGGGAACATACAAATATAAGTCCCTTTCCTGCAGTTAAACTATTATTTCTTATGGTCCTGATTATTATATATCTTTCCATGCTTGTTCCCATCATACTGTCATATATGTGTACAAGTGGAACAATATTAAAACAGGTAAATGAATTTAAATATTTGGGAACTTTGTTAACCTCAGACGGAAGATGTACAACAGAAGTGAGATGCAGAATGGCTCAGGCAAAAGCAGCTTTCTAAAAAATGAGGAAGATACAGTACAATCCATTGTTGACAAGAAAAAAGAGTTCTTAAGTGTTATGTAGAGCCAGCCTTAGCATATGGATATGGATCATGGACAATAAGACAACAGACAAGATAATCACTGGAGTCTGTAGAAATGTGGTTTTACAGAAGAATTTTGAGAATACCATGGACAGCTAAGAAGAGTAATGAAAACGTTCTGAAAGAAGCCAAAGCAAAAAGACCATGGCCATGTAATGAGAAAAGAACAGCTGGAATATATTGTAACACCTGGAAAAATTGAGGGACGAAGAGATAGAGGGAAGAAAACGAAAAGCTACCAGACAGCTTAAGAGAATAGCGTGGCAGAAGGTCAACAACAGAAATGATAAATAACAGTCGAGATCGAAAGTTGTGGATAGACATGATCACCTCCGCCAGCAGGCCCGGTACTTAATGATGATTGTCTTATATCCGGCGCAGAATTATAGACACTGTTTCCGTAGCGTGCTGGTTACATACATATACCTATCCGGCCCGAAAGTCTTTCTCTCCTCAACTTACTTAACTAACGATTTATCAAGTCTCACAACTGCACTCTCCCTGATATAATAAGTGACACAAAATATTAAAATAGGACATCAATCGGGAATTAACACGGACAAAAGATAAATCATATCACCATTGGATAAATCATGTTCGGTTTATATTTCTATAAAGAAAATAATAAAACAAGATAAATAGGATATCCTTGACAAGCAGCTGTGGACGCTACCGTTGTCATTCGCCCCGCCTGCTGTCGTCATTGGCTGATTCTATCTCTCTAACCTAGTTGGGGCACGAGCTTAGCGACAGGTGACAGTCACGGTAAGTTCAACGACCCTAAGGTGATCAAGACCTCACTTCAGCTCATGGTGGGGCACACCTAGTAATAATATGCGTGAAAACAAACTGACTAACAAGGCGAGAGTTGTCATAGTTTTCCCCGCAGTATTTAGGTCTGTAGCATTCATAGTTCTGGACTAACTGCTTCGTTGGACGATCTCCAACCTCTCTATCTGAAATAGATTCTCGCCAAAAAAATCAATTCAACCAACAAGATCAACAACCTGGATCATGCCTTTGAAGCTAGCAGCTCGTGTCGACTTCTAGAAGAATATGTAGAACTGAATGGAAAGAGAAGAAAACAAACGATGAAGTTTTAAAAGAACTAAAAATGAAAAGAGAACTACTAAACACAATTAGAACAAGAAACATGACATTTTTGGGGCATGTTAAAAGACACAACAGCCTACTAAAAGTAATATTGGAAGGGAAAATACAAGGTAAAAGAAGCAGAGGCATACCAAGACTAACATGGACGAGTAACATCAAAAGATGGACAAGTCAACCTATGACAATCTGCACCATCAAAGCAAGAGACATTGGTGGAATGGCGACAACTTTCGATGCGGAGACGGCACTCAATGATGATAATGATCAGCTCGCGTCGACCCAACGATCTCATCAAATCAAGTACAGTCTGTCTGCAACACTCATATCGTATTATTTTAATGTTCAAACGGGCGGGAAGACAAAATCGTGTCGCACATGAAACACCTGGCGTATAGAAACAATTGATGTTGAGTCCACATTAGTTGTGCCTCCATACATTTTTTTTCTAGGGGAGGAGGGGAGGGATAATCATGTCAGCAGCACGCCAGTGTTGTTCTGTTTCTTTCCCCAAAGGGGAAATGTAGGGTGTACCAAGAAGCCGCCAAACCGGACCTTTTGTCCTCTGTAGACCATTTCAATAACCGCTGCTTTATTGTCAATATTTGCTCTTGTTATTCTATTTACATCTGCGTGTGTTTATTTTTTTTCAAAATGATTAATCTGCCTTATCTCTCTCTCTCTCTTTCTCTCTCTATTTCTCTCTCTCTCTATATATATATATATATTTAGAGAGAGAGAGAGAGAGAGAGTTTTACCCTATCTACTCCAAATATTTGTATTTCAGATTTAAATCTGCCAATGCCCACCTTCCTCTTGACATGAGATATAATCTGATTTCATTGCATTTCAGTTATTTCATCAAATGTGTCCATGTCACACAGAACTTGGGTGTACACATTATAACATTTTTACGGTATCTGCTCATATTTCTCTCTAGCAAATTTTAATTGTTTTCATAAGAAGCATACCTTTCTTTTTAATTTTCTCTCTTTTTCATACCCTCTCTCTCCCTCTCTCTCTGTGGATTTCTTTTTTTGTTTATTGATAGTTCTTGTAGGTATTATAAAGTAAGTAAAGTACACCCGTCGAGCCAAGTGGCGTATAAGGAATATGGTGTTAGTAACTATAAATTTTACAGACCTTCGGCACATAATTTTTGGGGTAATGTGGTCGGTATTACGCCCGTGCCGCTTTACTTTCCCAGAAAAAAAATTCGGTACCCGTTAAATGATGGGTGAACCGGACCCCGTTGATTGGGATCGAACCCTACCTCTTGTCTTTTGTAGTCTAGTTCACTAACCAATGAGCTATCGCCTGGACACAGTGGGTGGACTTTTAAAACACAGCAGTAGGAATCTTGAAGTGTGAGAGGTCCTTGCTCATCATGGCAATCAGTACTCATCATCATCATCATTGAGTGCCGTCTCCGCATCGAAGGTTGGTACCATGGAGTGCCATTCCACTGTCTCCTGTTTTCATGATGCAGATTGTCATAGGCTGACTTGTCTATCTTTTGATGTTACTCGTCCATGTTAGTCTTGGTCTGCCTCTGCCTCTTTTACCTTGTATTTTCCCTTCCAATATTACATTTAGTAGGCTGCTGTGTCTTTTAACATGCCCCGAAAATTTCAGTTGTCTTGTTCTAATTGTGTTTAGTAGTTCTCTTTTCATTTTAAGTTGTTTTAAAACTTCATCGTTTATTTTCTTTTCTTTCCAACCAATTCTACCTATTTTTCTATAAATCTACATTTCAAGTGCTTCAATTTTAATCAAGACTACACAGATTTATACTGCAATCTCTGAAATATAAACAAAGAAATAACGCAATCTTAAAGCGATTAATTTACAAATCAAACTTTAAAACATAATCTTCCATCATACGTCAGCACATCCATGTCCTCGTTGCAGTGGATGTTTTGGATCTCATTTTGGCATAATGAGCCATCTCCCAGCCCAATTTAACAGAGAATGATAATGGCCTGGTTGTCGTCAACATAAAGATATGTACAACAACCAGGCAGGGCGCTGTTAATTAGGACATCCAGGTTAGTACTCGATGGAGTACTGTTAATTAGGACATCCAGGTTAGTACTCGATGGAGTACTGTTAATTAGGACATCCAGGTTAGTACTCGATGGAGTACTGTTAATTAGAACATCCAGGTTAGTACTCGATGGAGTACTGTTCATTAGGACATCCTGGTTAGTACTCGATGGAGTGCTGTTAATTAGGACATCCTGGTTAGTGCTCGATGGAGTGCTGTTAATTAGGACATCCTGGTTAGTACTCGATGGAGTGCTGTTAACTAGGACATCCTGGTTAGTACTCGATGGAGTGCTGTTAATTAGGACATCCAGGTTAGTACTCGATGGAGTGCTGTTAATTAGGACATCCAGGTTAGTGCTCGATGGAGTGCTGTTAATTAGGACATCCAGGTTAGTACTCGATGGAGTACTGTTCATTAGGACATCCTGGTTAGTACTCGATGGAGTGCTGTTAATTAGGACATCCTGGTTAGTGCTCTATGGAGTGCTGTTAATTAGGACATCCTGGTTAGTACTCGATGGAGTGCTGTTAACTAGGACATCCTGGTTAGTACTCGATGGAGTGCTGCTAATTAGGACATCCAGGTTAGTACTCGATGGAGTGCTGTTAATTAGGACATCCAGGTTAGTGCTCGATGGAGTGCTGTTATTTAGGACATCCAGGTTAGTGCTCGATGGAGTACTGTTAATTAGGACATCCAGGTTAGTGCTCGATGGAGTACTGTTAATTAGGACATCCAGGTTAGTGCTCGATGGAGTACTGTTCATTAGGACATCCAGGTTAGTGCTCGATGGAGTACTGTTAACTAGTACATCCTGGTTAGTACTCGATGGAGTACTGTTCATTAGGTCATCCTGGTTAGTACTCGATGGAGTACTGTTAACTAGGACGTCCAGGTTAGTACTCGATGGAGTACTGTTAACTAGGACGTCCAGGTTAGTACTCGATGGAGTACTGTTAACTAGGACATCCAGGATAGTAAGCGATAGCGTTCTGTTTTCCCCCTAGGCTCTCTCGCGCTCTGATTGTTGTGTTAGACATACATGTAATTCTATGCAGGAATGTATGAACATTATTTTTGTTAAGCTGCTGTTTTATTGTCACCACTAGAATATACATTTTAAATTAAAATGTTTGGTGGTCGCAAGCCTGGTGCACTCTATTCATATATTAGGTGTGTGCTTCTTTGTTTGGTTTGCACATATGTCTAATGTTTACTAAAATACCTTATTGTAACTATACGATAAATAAAAGATTAGAGCTTGTAATGGATAAAGTGAGATAAAGCTTCCCTTCACGCCTTATAACGTATATGGTGTTAATGCCAGTGTTTCTATTTAACCAACACTACTGTTTTACAGATGATGTGGTCAGTAAAACGTCAGGCAGCCATACTTTTCCAACAAATACTCGTGGCATTCATTTTTAAAGGCTGTGTGAATCTTCGATACAATAATAGAATTGTCTCATCTCGGATCGGAAAATAGAAACTCTCTGGTCAATAGCTAGCGCGTTAACCACTCAGTCACCGCAATTTATTGTAGTACATACCATATGGCTTTCTTTTTTTAACCGCTGGCTTGTCTTTCTGTTTACCGAGGCCCTAACTTTCCAACTATTTCATAAATCAACCGGCATTTCTTATATCTAAACATAACTGTACCCTGCCAAGAATATATAGAACAACAACTTAAATGGTTGGGCCACCTGGTCAGAATGAATCCTCACCAATCACCATCAAGGGCGTTCTACTCGAGAATGCATGTAAAAATACCAAGAGGAAGACCCAGTAGAAGATGGATAGATGCATTGACAGAGACATGTAACAACAAAGGAAAATCACTAATTAAGACAGATAGTTCGAGTAGCTCAAGAACGACAATTGATATAACCACGACACCTTTTCGGTACCAGTGAGAAAGAGAAAGAAGAAGAAACATAGCTGTGTATTGAAGTCAAAGAATAAACAACAGATGACTTGCACGCTGCGAGGCCTATTTTGCGCCTTCTAGCTCATGTAGCCTGAAGTAAAACCTACATGCAATGGGTAGAGTCGTTGCAGAAGTCAAAAATACGTAAGGTCTCCTTTGTCTATGTCCCTGGACATGCGGGAGTACGGGGAAATGAAAGAGCGGACAGGTTGGCTAGCTGCGCTGTCGTTGAGGACGGGCAACCAATGGATCGAGCGGACATCATCAATGCCCTCCGAGATGTGGGAAGAGCACATGACTTCGACAAACACAGATCCACGTTACTTCTTCGGATGAAATAGATGGGAGTTAAGTTGGGCACAGCCAGAAATGAGAAACTTAGTGGCCGTGTAAGAAGACTTATCAACCAACATAGAACTGGAGTCGTCAGTTGCTGGACACTTAGGGAATTGCTGAGGAGGGGATCTGAGCACCTATGGACGTGTTTGGAGTGCAACGATGATGACCCACAAATAACTCAATAACTCAATAACAACCCGCCAACGAATGAAGTAAAACAGGT